>CM053410.1:2453630-2502481 GCA_028644305.1 Xerus rutilus | reverse complement strand
ATGAAAGGATTGGTCTGCTGATCCCTGAATCGTCCCTTTCAGCTTCTGATTCATCTGTTTGGCATCTTCAAGTCCACCTTCACCTGAATATTTTTTGTGCAACAAGGCCTTGCATTTTTTTTTAAATACTCTGAATTTTGCATGCTTGCCTGAATTAGTATTTCTGAAGTGATCTTTTTTAAATGGTATGGCTGTCTTCGTTTTCACTGAGACTAAATAATTCTGTCACTACTGTGTAAAGTAATCCGAAACAACCTTTTAAGTAACTGGGATGATCTGCTTGTAAAAATGTTCCTTTTTTGCTTTTATCTCCAGTGTGCCTCTTTAATTCTTCTTCAGCTTGATTACCTTGTGCAATGAGTGAGGTGTGATCTTGTGACTAAAGACTTGAGGAAGACTGGGGCTGGTGGGACCTCTTTATTTTCAAATAGTGGCATATTATTTGAGTCACAGACTCCGTTTCAGAACAGAATAAAGATCCTTGGTACTTAATGGCATCTGGGTTTCAGCAGTATTTCTCATTGTATGAGTTGCCTATGTTCTAACAAATCTGTGGAGAGGTCCAGAAGACCTACTGTGTACCAGATTTCATTTTGGTTATTTAGAGGCTTTTCTTACCTCTCATCTCAGGTTTGTCGTAGTTGTGGGTATAGCGAATATGGCTCTAGTTTCTGCCTCTGGTTAGCTGCGTGGCCTTGGGCAGTTACACTCACATCTCTGACCTTAAATATTGTGGGTTTTTTTTTTTTTTTTTTTTTTTTTTTGTGCCAGGAATTAAACTCAGGAGCACTTAACCACTCAGCCACATCCCTTGTTTTGTATTTCATTTAGAGACAAGGTCTCACTGAGTTGTTTAGCTGAGGCTGGCTTTAAACTTGAGATCATCCTGTCTCAGCTTCCTGAGCTGTTGGAGTTATAGGTGTGCACCACCATGCCCTGCGCATCTGGTATTCTTACTGTAACATTGGAATGTCAGGCCCATTGGTGTACATTTGCTGCCTCTTTCTGAGGTAACTTCTGGGTCTATAAACAGTGCTTTCTGGTGGTGACACGGTGTGCTTTTGTGGTGTGGTGGCCTGTACTTACATGCTGGGGTTTTTTTTTTGTTTTTTTGTTTTTTTTTTAAAGAGTAGAATACATTTTTATTATATAACATTTTATTTTTTAAAAAATTTCATGGAATACATTTTATTACCAATTCCCACAATGGGAAAATAATTTATTATTTTTAGTTTTATATTTGTGGACAGATTATTTAGGACAAATGAAGCACATTTGAGGATTACATCTGTTTGGAATTTGTAATATTCTGATATGTCTACAAGGCAGACTTCTTTAACTGGAGCATCTTTAAATTCAGAAGCTCTCCAATCTTTCCTTCCTAGGATATAGAAGTCTGTAATCTGAGATTTTAGCATCTCCTAATTTTAAAGTTTCCCTAGGACATAAAACCATTAGTAGCTGGTATCAACTGAACAGTCAGGGAAGTTTCCAAAATTAAACACTAATTTTTTGCAAAATCATTACTCATGAATCAAGTCTTTCCTTTTGTTCATTATTTCCAAGAAAAATGCAGAAATACGATCATATATTGATGATAATAAAGTTAAGTTCTCTTTAAGAGACTGACACAAGGCACAAAACTCATATGTAAAGTTTAGTTACACTGTGAGCCTCATAAGCTTGAAAACAACCTCATTAACCCACTAGAATGCAAAACTGAGTCTCATAGTTTCTTGGATGCATTTCTTTTCAAACCTTTTCAACAGTTAAATTCTAAAATAACCATTGATTAGGAGATTTGTCCACCAATGAACTTATCTGTTATTTCCTCCTTATTGAGTTGAATGCCATGACAGAGCAGAAGCCAAGAGGCATCAGTCCTTAAGGTATTTAGTCAAAAAGGTCAAAGCTTCCATAGCATGGCAGCAGCTTTGCCCACATCATGATAGTTGAAATAACAAAGCCCAGCAAAGGTTAAAGCTGAGTGCCAAAAAGCCTGCCTTGGCAGCTTTCTGCGATGCATTTCCATGAACGTAGTCAGTAACAACCTGTCCAAGACCTCAGTGACTATAGAGAGTGAGGACTTCAGCCAAGGAGTAGTCCATTGCAGAGCAAGGATTCAAATATGCAGCCGGAAGCAGACCCAGGAGCAAAACATTGGCAACCCTCCCACTAGTCCAGTGAAGAGATGCAGCCTTGGAACCAGAATGGTGGTTTGGTGGTGGGTGAATGTGCTGTGCTCCACTCCATCCTGGGGTAGGTCGGTCCTGGAGAAATGCTGAGACGAGCAGGTCTGACCAATGGGGTTTGGAGGAATAGAGCTCAGCCTCCTTGAGCACTGCAGAGGACACCGAGCCTCAAGAGAACCACCATCTCGCTTTTGAGGGCTCAAGGTCATCCATCAACCTGCTACATACTGGTTATTGAGTTTTGCTCATGGGATCCCAACTCCAAAACAACATGGTGGCAGCTAGCCAGGAGCCAACCACGCAGCCAAGAAACAGTCCTCTCAAGCTCAGGCATGGGTAGAGGGCCAGAGGGAAAACAAGTGGGGGGAATAGGAGGGGCAAACAGCTTGGCAGGCAGAACAGGCCCAGAGAAATGAGGACTGGCTAGAAGGGTGTGGGGCAGCTTAGGCTGACCACCTCAAGAAATGGTGCAGTGTGAGCTCTGTGTCCCTGGACTCTGAAGATAATAGATTTCTCTACTGGAAAAGACAGTGATAAGGCCATTTTCTTATTTCAGTAATAAGCTTGTGTCTTTGAAATTAAGTACCACCTTTGAAAGCTTGCTGTTTAAAAATAAGTCGGCTGTCTTTCCCCCAGATTCGCAATTGTTCAGAGGGCGAGAATGAAGAAACGCCACACTTCAGTAGAGTATGTAACAGCTTGAACGCCCACAAGTTCTTAGGGAAGCTTTGGAAACACAACTTAGGTATAAGGGCATGTGACATGCTTCTTTGGGCAAAAGTATATATTGTTTGGTTCAGAGCATTTAAAATCCAGGCCAACCTGGTGGTAGCAGTGCTGTCCTGGGAACAGATAACTAACTAGAGCTGTGTTCATCTTCCTCTCTCAGGACCTTTTTGAATGGACCTGTGAACCCGAGTGTTAATGAAATGCGGAAGAGGTGATAGGGAGATTGGTGTATCATGCAGATAACGTACCAGATCCTATTTTCTTTTATTTTTTTTTTAAATGTTTATTTTTTAGTTGTAGGTGAACACAATAGCTTTATTTTATTTTTATGTGGTGCTGAGGATCGAACCCAGTGCCTCCCGCATGCTAGTCAAGCACGCTACCACTGCGCCACAACCCCAGCCCCCTCCTATTTTCTTTTAACATAAAAAAATGAAGTGTTCAAGTGAATATTAAAGGGCTTGGAGAAAAGTTTGACTTGGTGTGTATTTGCAGAAGTGAACTGCAGAATTTGGTGGCTCTAAAGCAGAAATCCTGCTTGTTTTTAGGACGTTCCTTTGAGAATTTTAGGAGCCAAGCAGCTTCTCCCCCAGGAGAAAAGCACATTTACTTGTGATTCTGGGACTTGGGGGTGGGCCTCGTTTCAGGTTAAGAAGCCTTTCCAGGAAGAGGTTCCTAGGATGTATTAAAGGCACTTGCCTTTGTAAAGGCCACACTTGCCTAAAACAGGCCACAGGTGGTGGGGGGTGCTCAGCCTTTATCTCCATGAATAATGACAGTGTGCCAGGCTGGGTGCAGTTGTCCAGGCAACTCCTTGGAAGGCTGAGGCAAGAGGATCACGTCAGTTCATTAGTTGAAGATCAGTCTGGGCAACTTGCTGAGGCCCCAAATAAAAAGGTAGACTGGGAGGGAGTGGAAGTGAGGAGGAAAGGGGGAGGCAAGAGGCTGTGGTCAGGGCACAGCCTCTCAAGAAAGGGCAGTGTGCCTGGTGCTAGCACTCTGAACATTGAGGGAGTCCCCATGGCCTTCCTTGTCTTTGCATAAAGAAGTAGGCCAAACTGAGCAGCCACTTGTTATTTTTTTGGTAGAGTGGGCATCTTCAAAGTCCTGAAATGAGACTATGCCCACTGTAACAGACTGGTCCCTGGAGGTGGAGCAGTGTGAAGAGGACAGCATAAGTTCTGGCAGCAATTCGCTCTGCCCATGGTGCCCGGATCTCAAAGGCTAAAAAGCCTTTGCGAGCAGAAGTTCCCAGCACTTCCCCTAGTTCCAGTGTAAATTAGGGCTCCACTGAGCAATACAGGAACCAGCCTGGATCAGTTTAAGGAGTAATGACCTGTGGCCTGGGGTTGTGGCTCAGTGGTAGAGCACTTGCCTAGCATGCGTGAGGCACTGGGTTTGATTCTCAGTACTGCATATAAACAAATAATCCATCAACAACCAAAAAAAAATATTAAAGAAGTAATGACCTGGGGCTGGGTTTGTGGCTCGAGCAGTTGCCTAGCATGTGTGAGGCACTGGGGTCAATCTTCAGCACCACATAAAGATAAATAAAGGTATTGTGTTCATCTACAACTAAAAACATACTTTAAAAAAGTACTAGTAGTAATGACACTTGTTAGCTCCTGGGAAAGAGCAGATACAGGTTAGAACGAGGATCTCTGAACAAGGACATCTCCCTCCAGCTTTGTTCACTGTTGTAGAGGAAGAAGCTGGAGCAGCTGCAGGCTCGGCAATGACAATCACATTGCACCCTGTGGTGTGGTAGCCCTGATGCTTTTTTCATCATCCAGTAAGGCACGGGGCTGAATATGCCTGTCCAGGAAGTTGAACTGCACCTGCAACCTACCTGGCAGCAAAGACTAAAGAGGAGTTGGGGGCTTTTATTCTAAAGAGCGAAGGCACTGTTCATGAAAGATGAGCAAACCAAGTGGCCTCTGGATTGCTGGAGTTGCACGGAGGGAGAATGGCTGCTTATTTCCTGGGGACACAGCCTGCGGAGTTGAAAGCGCAAAGCATTGACCTGTCATACCTTTAAAATTTGTGTGTTGGATCTTCAGTATCTGCTCTGATGTGTCAACAGGCGGTTGTAAATTATGTGTTGAGTGGACTCCGGGTGGGCAGGCTTATTAATTTGACCTGAATTAAAATATTCTAATCCACCCTAATGGGTCTACAGAACTCCAATACAATGAACCCCAGGAATTGCCCTCCTGCCTCACCCTAAGTGAAGCCTGTATAACCCAGACACTTGCTTCAACCTGCCACCGTTTTCTGCCCCGAAAATGAGCCATGCCAGGCTTTCACCAATTGACTTCGCCACTAAATACTGAAGAAAGAAAAAGCCTAAGAAAAAGCCTGCTGATCTGAATACACACACACACACACACACACACACACACATTCTAAGACATGAGAAAACTAGAGATGACTTTTCTTTCTAGGCTAGGCCACTTACTGATTTTTCTTTTGGGGGGGCAACTGAGGATTGAACCTAGGAGCGCTTAACCACTGAGCCACATCCCCAGCCCTTTTTTAAATAATGTATATTTTACTTAGAGACAAGGTCTTGCTGAGCTGCCTAGGGCCTCACTAAGTTGCTGAGTCACAATCTTCCTGCTTCAGCCTCCCAAGCCACTGGGATCACAGACATGCACCACCGAGCCTAGCTGTTCTTTTAATTAAGAGAGTGGTTTCTGGGGCTGGGGTTATGGCTCAGCGGTTGAGCGCTTGCCTCGCATACATGAGGCACTGGGTTCGATCCTCAGCACCACATAAAATAAATAAAGATATTGTGTTCATCTACAACTAAAACAAAATATTTAAAAAAAAAAAAAGAGAGTGGTTTCTGCTATCCTTTTACTATAGTCAAAGACAAAGTGCAAGTTGCATTCAGATATAGTTTTCAACTCTGCTAATGTGAAATTTCTAAATGGCTTTGGGATCACAGGTTCCCTGGGGTTTTTTTGTTTTGTTTTTGTTTTTTTGGTACCAGGGATTGAACTCAGGGCACTCTACCACTGAGCCACATCCCCAGCCCTATTTTGTGTTTTATGTAGGGACAGGGTGTCGCTGAGTTGCTTACTGCCTCGCCGTTGCTGAGGCTGGCTTTGAACTCGCAATTCTCCTGTCTCAGCCTCCCAAAGTGCTAGGATTACAGGCATGCACCATCACACTTGGCTGGTTCCTTGGTTTTGAAGGTGGACCCCATACTCATCCAAGGTCTCCCTCAAGCCCCTATGCATGTGTAGGATGTAGAGTGCTGGCGACTTCCTCAGAGGGATTACTGACAGTCTACTTCACTTGGGGAGTGTATTTCTCTCAATTCTTCAATAAAACAACCACATACCTCCCTTCCTCTCTGCCTCCCTCTCCCTCTCCCTTTTTTATAGCCCTTCCTACACGCTAGGCGAATTGAGCTACACCCCCATGCTTACCATACTTCCTTAAAAAGAGGAAGTTTGCAGGATTTACATTCTTTTTGCCATCTGTAACTTCCACAAAAGGCAACATAGTATGGTCCACTTGCTTAAGAAAACTAGCATAAATTCCATCAGTTGCCCACATAAAAGGAAAAAACATTCCCTGTGAAGCCCCAGGTGAGGGGGTTAATTGTGGGTGCCTGGGGAGGTTGGAGTGGGGATTGGAAACAGGAAGTCCTCTGCATGTCCGTCAGGCAGCTGTCAGTCGCTCAGCTTGTTGACTGGATGTGCTCTGGTCCTCAGGCCACCTGGACAGAAGCCCACATTCAGGATAGGAGAGTGCTGTCTTCATGTTCACCACACCTCCTAGGAGAGGCTCTGGATTGCTGCACTGGACAGACACCTTCAAAGGCTGGGCCTCTTGTGTCATCCTGTCCATGGTGGCTTTGGGCTTGCAGAACTGTTCCTTCCATAAGCCGGACTAGCCAGAGCTTTTATGCAGAAAGATCTGCCTAAGGATCCAAGGGAGCTGTCTGCTAGGAAGACACTCAAAACTCAGATTCCTTTTTAGGGCTGACAACCCTGATCTTTATAAGAGAATAGTGCTGTAACTTACATAGAAGCTGGCATTTTTGTGATGTTTTTATAGCTCTATGTGGTTTGTCATCAAGTTCCCAAAGCTATGAGGAAGGAAGGTGGGACATTAATAAAGTACATTGAGGCACAGAGCGAGGTGACTGGGTCCCAGCCATCGAATAGACAGCTAAAATGGGCCAGGCTCATCTAGGCTAGGCACACCACCCCATGATGCTTTAAGAACAAGAAGGTGATAAACATCCTCTGTATGTGTGATACAATCCACGTACGGCCATATAAATACAAAGTTTTTTGGATACAAGTTTATTCAACACAAAATAACCCCTTCTAACCTTGCTGAAGTGGCTGGTCAACTTGCCTCAAACTGGAATTCTGTGGCTGATCAGCCCTAGCCTCTGCTTTCTTGGCAGCATGGGGGCACAGCACCCCATCTGCAGGCGCTATTTGCCTCCCCTTCTATGAATTGCAGGTCACTCACCCTCCGGTCTCAGGATGGCTGCAATGAGAGTGCAGGTCCAGTTTCCGGAAGCAGGAGTAGGTGATCACAGAGACACTGGGGGCCCTTGTTGGCGGGGTGCCCGGTAGAAACATCTCCAGGCCAATTATCTGCATGTAATCTTGAGGCTGAGAGACTTGAAGATCAGGCATACTCTTGTCCCTCTTGGAGAAGGAGTTCATAAGGGGCAGTCAGGTTCTTCCTGGGTATCAGCACCATGGCTGCTGGAGTTGGACAGGCAGGGTGTGTATTTTAAAGCCTGGGTAACCCCGGGGCCAGGTTACTATTCTTGTTCCCTGAGGTGTCCCCAGCATGGTTTCTGGCAGGAGATAGGCAGGAGCACCTTGGTGAGAGCTGATGAAGCTATTACAACCTGGCAGACTGCACCTGCACAAGACTGACACAGCTGGGTCACGGCTCACCCTTATTACAGCTGCATCTCCCAAAGCCAAGAGCAATTGTGGAGCACACTAATTTCTTCCTGGATATGGGCTCCAGAAAACATACAAACCCATCTCCAGCCCTAGAGTGATGTAAACAGTATTAACTCTGGCCCATTCAAAATAGTTTATGATGCAGGACATGCTGGTGCATCCCTGGAATTCCAGTGGCTCTTGAGGCTGAGATGAGGATCCCAAGTTTAAGGCCAGCCTCAACAACTTAGTGAGGCCCTGTCTCAAAATAAAAAATAAAAAATAGAAAGGGCTGGGGATGTGGCTCAATGGCAAAGCACCCCAGGGTTCAATGCCCGGTACAAAAAGATGAAACAATTATGATGAGCCTAGTGTGACTTTGGTGGAGTACATGCTTGGCATGTGTGAGGCCCTCATTCCATCCACAGCACCAAAACTAAGTAATAATAAATGAAATAGTTCATGATTTTAAAGTTTTAGTTCATTCTCTGCTGAAAAGCACTTGATAGGCACTGTGCAGTGAGTGTCTCATCTAGCCGCCTTTCCAGCCTGGTGGGCAGTTGTAGCTTACTTGTTCCTCATGCAATGAGGCTGTCACCCTGTCTTGGGCACACCCTCCTTGGCTTCTTCATCCAAGTCCCTGTGAGCTGGCCAGCCTCGTGCCCTTGGGGTGTCACTATGACAGGAGGGAACTAACAGGTGAGCTGCTGTGCATAGGCTTTCTGGAAGACGAGTTTGACTAGGCTGTGTGCAACATAGTCCCCATTGCAGAGGGTTCTGGGTAGCTGAGTTACTGGACTTGGGGACCAGTTTTTTTGAGAAACAACAATCAGCAAAGTATGTGTCAGTATTACAATATATATATGTGAATATATATAACATATACATACACACACTTCTCTGTTCTCCCAGCGTCCTATCCACTTTCCCCTGCAGGGGCACGGTGGTCCCTCACTTCCCAGGCTGGCTGCCTGGGAAGAGCAGCTGGTCCCGCAGGGCATTGTTGCCGGCCCCTGTCCCTGATGGAACCGAGTCCTGCGAGGTTTAGGGAAGGTGACAGCCAGAGAAGGAGGCAACCACTCTTTAGGGAAAACAAGGCCCACCTGGAAATGTTACCTGCGCACGCCTGTAATCCCAGCATTTGGGGAGGCTAAGATGGAAGAATCGCAAGTTCAAAGCCAGCCTCAGCAACGGTGAGGCGCTAAGCAACTCAGTGAGACCCTGTCTCTACATAAAACACAAAATAGGACTGGGGATGTGGCTCAGTGGTTGAGTACCCCTGAATTCAATCCGTGGTACCAAAAAAAAAGTTTTGTTTCAGATCTTTGTGAATTAAAATTACGTATAGGAACATGCTGAATGAGGGATATAATTCAGAGTTGTCAGTGCTGCTCCCTTGACCAAGAGCAACCCCAGCTGCAACCTCAGAGGTATCCAAAGCAGCTTACAGGATCTTTGCCATTAAAGGCAGAGAATAAAACACAGCAGTGACTCCTTAACTCCCCAGTACCGTGTAGTCATCTTGCAAGAACAGAGGCACCTAGGGCACAGGTGGGGCACACAGCATTTGGATGGGGGGACCAGAGCCCTAGAACTGCCACTGACTCTTGAACTCAGCTTCAAGGCTCAGCTGCCTGGTCTCCAGGTCACCTCATAAGGAGAGTTGTCACCATGTGTATCAGTTTCCACACCTGTGGTCCTCCCCAAGATGGGTTTATGAGATACTTTTGCAATATTTTGGGGAGATTTGAATATTAACTGGGTATTAGATGTTGAAAATTCTATTGTGTTAGCTATTTCAATATATAATTTTGATTGTGTATTAAAATAACTATATAATTATGTATATGAAATTTAATGATTAGAGGTAAAATGTTGTGTGTACAACTTAAAATTCTTTAGCACACGAAGGGATGCATGCGTAAAGCTGGGGGCATATTCGATGTGGAAGTGGGTGACGTGGGGAGAGGTGCTAGTTCCAGTATTCTCATGTTTGGAAATATTGGTACCTAAGAAGCATTGGAGGGCATGCCGTGTTCTGGTGGACAGCCATCTGCAGCAGACTCTCCCCAGTGCCACTGAGAAAGCACTTTGCCCCACTGCGCAAGAGGCTGGCCTGGTGGTCTGCGGCTCCGGTCCTGCGGCTCCTGTAGCTGGAACTCATTTCCACAGGCCCCAGGCAAGAAAGCACTGCCTGCCATGTGGGGAAAAAGGTACTGGCTCCACCTGGCTCCTGTGGGGCTTGAGGACCGGAACGGGCGGAGGGCATACCTGGAAATGCCGGCTCTCCTGGCCGCTCTGCGGTCCTACCAGAAAGGCGTCCTGTGCCTCCAGGGCTCACAGCAGGCCTCTGGCTCTCAGTAGCATGGATTCATGGCTTTGGAAGGAAATAAAGCGCCCTGAAAGCAAAGTCAGAAACCTGCTGGGACTCTTCTTTCCAGCTAGCAGAAGCCAGGGGTCAGTCACTTCCAGCTGGGGCCTAAGGGGACACTTGGGAGGGCACCTGATGGGCTGGCTCTCAGGTGCTCCAGCCTCCAAAGTGGACTTTGGGAGCAGTGGGTGTGGTAACCACTGTCTTCGTTATGGGATCATAGCTCCATCTTCCACGGTGCTTCCAGCAAAGGTTTGTAATACAGGGAGAAGAAAAGTTATGCTAAGGAAAAGCTGCTCTAATTGAACCCTGAATTTAGCACCCTGGCAGCTAAGGCAAGAGGGAAGGGCTTGTTCACAGAGCATTAACCCATGAGGGCTAAACAGTAAGGAGGAGCCGACGCTTCTGAGAACTTCCTGTTTGCCAGGTGTGGTACAAGCTCCTTCCTCTTCTCTCTCCATCTCCAGTATCGCTTGCTGTGCTCACTCCTCCCTGTCCTTGAAGCTCTTTACCCATTTTTCTCGTGCCCTGAGCTGAGTCCTTTTCCAGTCTCTACCTAGAGCTGCCTGTGGCCTGCTCACCTTCCTTGGCGATTGGATGGGAAACTCAGAACACCTGCGCTTGCGGTGCCAGCCTAGCACTGCACGGCATGGTCCTGGTGGGATGTAGGCAAACTTAGCTAAATGAAATAAAGTTCACTGCCCTCGGATGTTAGCCAGAAACAAAGGGCCAGAGACCCGAACTTCTGTCCTGTTTCTCCCAGAAGATCCCCCTCCTGGACTCCCTGTGGAAACGGATGAACTGGGTGAGCTGGTCACACAACGTTCCCAAAGGACTTAAGCTGCAGTTACTTACGGGGGCGGGGGCGGGGGAGCTCTCACAAAAGCGCATTTCACAGTGTCTCCCGCACCAGAGGGGTTGCTGAGGGTCTCTGCAGACCACCTAGTCTGCCGCCATTTCCCTATCTTCCGGGGCTCATTGTTGTCTTTGGGAGCAGCACAGAGCAGCTGGGAGCTGCAGACTCCGGAGGGGCTGCCAGGCGGCTGCTCACTGCCCTGCAGGGAACCCACGGGCAAGTGGCCCCCACAGCCGTGGAGAGAGTGCAAAGTGGCTATAAGAACCGGCCTTCCCAGGAGCAGGGGCAGGAAGGGCAGCCTTGGGCCTCACCTGCTTGGGATGCTTTCTCTCCTAGATTTGTCTTATTTACAATGTTTTAGCGGCCAGCAATTTTCTGGAATGGTCAGATAGGAGAATAATGTGCTTGTGGGAAGATGAGGACTTGTTAACTTTGCTGTGAAGTCTGTCTGCCTCTCTTTTGCATTATCCCTAGAGTCTGGTGTTTGTATTCTAACTTGGAGGAACACACCTGAGTGGGTGACAGAATTCAACGGGGCGGGCTGGTTAGTCCCGATTCCTACCAGCTTCTGAGGTGAAAAGGCAGAGGCGGGCTCAGAAGTCTACATTTTGAGTAAAGAGAAGGTAATCTGATTTCCTTGGATCCCAGACCAAAGAGTTAGAATTATGTGAAGAGATAGGAATGCACTTTCACTACTTAGTACGCTCTTCCGGAATGTAGTCAAAGTCACTATCTTTGGAGTCTCCATCACATGTGGGCACAATGTCTCATTTAAGCCTCACTAACTCTTTTTTTGTTGGTACCGGGGATTGAACTCAGGGGCTCTCGACCACTGAGCCACATCCCCAGCCCTATTTTGTGTTTTATGTAGAGACAGGGTCTCACTGAGTTGCTTAGCGCCTCGCCGTTGCTGAGGCTGGCTTCGAACTCGTGATTCTCCTGTCTCAGCCTCCCTCGCTGCTGGGATTACAGGCTTGAGCCACCCACCGTGCCCTGCTCATTTGTGACTTTTTAAAGAGAGGAGGAGGGCTGAGCTGGCAGGCTGGCTCAGACACCCAGCTAGGATGCAGCACCAGGCCCTCCCCAGGTGCTGAGTAGGCCCTGGCCTGTGCTCTTGGACTTCCAGAACCATGAGCAGAATAAATAGCTCTTCTTTATAAATCACTCCTTCTGTGGTATTCAGGTACAGCCACAGAAAACACATTGAGAGAGCACCTCAGATGATGGAAAGTCGTTTTTTCCCCTAATAGTTTTTGTAAGTCTGTTACAAATGGCCTCATTTTGCTCTAAAGGAAAGGTTTTCATCGTGCTGACAATGTAGCGACACCAAGTAAAGGTTCTTCCCCCACAGTAGTTCCTTATAAAGCACCACATGGGAGAATAATGAGTAATTTTGCTGACGGTGGTGCTGTCTGTAGTTTCATGACAAGACAGAGCTATGCGCCAAGCCTGGCTCTCACCTTAGCACAAGGTCACTGATGGTCCTGCTGAGTGTGGCCCACACTGGAGCTGTCTCTCAGGAGGAAGTGACATAGTCCCTGAACTCAGGAGCCTGCCTTTAGACCCAGAGATGCTTCCCGTTGACAACAGGGTCGAAACAGGACTCCAATTAGCAAATTTGCTAATGGCTGCTTCCTGTCTGATTTCAGCTGTGTTTTGCTAAAAGAATAAAATGTCTTTCCCCGAATCCCCACTCACTCATCTCCAGTTAAGTTACTTAAAATCAATCTGCAGACCGTCAGGGATTATCAGCTATTTTTAAACATTGACTAAAATTCTGCACATAGCGTACACAGGCCACAAGTCAGGGCGGTGCCCTCAGGGGTTCGGCTGAGATCCGTTCTGTGGGCCTTGCTCCCTGCGTGGCCTTCTGGAGGTGCACGTGGGAAATGCAGAGCGATGGGTGAGCCTCTGGGTTCTCTGGGAAGAAGCAGAACTCTGGCCAGCACTCCGCTGTGGTACACAGGGCTTTTGGTAGCAGGCGGACAGAGAGTGCCCATTGCCATGCGGGACTGGGCTTCTCTGCACCGACAACTCACAGTGTGAGTGGTACCAATTTCAAGTGTCACTGGGAGGGTGTTTTGGATGAGATCGACGTTGCGCTGTTGACTGAGGAAAGCGGACGGCCCTTCCTAACAGGGGTGGCTCTCTTCAGCTGAAGGCCTGAGTAGAACGAAAAGAAGACTGGCCTCTCCAAGCAAGAGGCCTTGTCCATCAGAGGGCCTTAGGATGGCATCTGCTCTGCCCTCCGCGGCCGCCGGCCTGCCGTCCTCACTGCAGTGTAGACTTGGGACAAAGCTCTTCCACAGCGGGTCCTGCTGACACCAGCTCATCTGAGCAGGATCACAGGCCTTCAGTCAAGGGGACCTTAGGGATCACAGGACACCTTCCTGGAGCAGCAAGGCCCTCACAGCCAGCCCTGGCTGCCAGGCCGACAGCACCTTCTGGTGTGCTTGGTTGCCACCTAGTGCCGTGCTCAGGTACTGCAGCATGCAGCCTCTTCCTGTCCCGGGATTTGTGCTTCTACTCAGCAAACCTTTAGCCAGGGCTCACTCCTGCCCAAGGCGGGCAGCAGTTGGTGTCTCCAGCTCAGGGAGTTGGAGATGGAGCCTGGGCCGGGAGAGGAACCTGACAAGGAGCCCAGGAGCTAAGGGCGACCAGGGTGACCAGAGGGTGGGCCACCATTGGCACATGTGCATGCGTTCTAGGCACCAGGGCTTTGGACACTGAGGGCTGCAGCCCCCTCTGTCTAGCACCCAGGTGAGCTTCGGGGTGCTCTCCTCTCCCTGCCTCCCTGGATCTGGCCTCCTGGGCACGGATGCTTCGCTCTAGTCAACCCTGGGAGCAAGTTCCCCTGCACTGGCCAGAGTGTGGCGGTGGCTCTGTGAAGATGGGACGCTGCACCAGTGAGCTGCAGGACACAGCTGTGGGGGCAGCTGCAGGGCTGTGGACTGGGGAGGGCAGGGAGTGTCCCTGCTGAGGGTATAGGTGGAGGTGGGTGCTGCCCGGGACTGCCCCCTGCTCTGTCACTCACTCTTACCTAACTGGCCGAGAGGACGCAGGAACAGCCTTGAGTGTACGCTGGTGTCCTGACATGTGACGGGGAGGGGCCCCACGGGTCTGTTGCCTGCCCTCCCCACCCCTGCAGTCAGCAAGGTGGGCACCAGAGCTCACGGCTAGGTGGTACTGGCCTATCTGGGAGGCTCTTGCTGGGGTGGGGCTGGTGTCCTCAACCAGTGGTGAAGCTGGCCAGCAGCTCTGGGCCCCTGGATGCTAAGCTTGGGTGGGGCAGGATCCATGTGTAGGGGACAGACAGGTGCAAATGGTGGGACCTTGAGGTTCAGAGAATGATTTTATAAAATGGGCCCACTCTGCTGATCCCCACATGTTGTCTTTGCCAAGAGGCAATGTACCTGCAGCCCTGCCTGGCCTAAGTGGAAAAGCTGTATCACATTCCTCAGCAAACTCCCCGTTATCTGCAGAAGACACTGGGTTCGATTCTCAGCACCGCATATAAATAAATAAAATGAAGTTCATTGACAACTAAAAAAAAGCTAAAAAAGAAAAAAAGAAATGCAGGCCTGAAATAACGTTAATAAGGGGAACCCAAGTTACTCTGAAGGCGGAGACCTTTGTGACCCTTTGTGACTCTTTTCATATACCAGATCCCTGAACTCAGGAAGATAAGGATAATCTGTAAGAATATATGGTTAAAGCTGGGCGCAGTGGCGCAAGCCTATAATCCCAGCACTTAGGGAGGCTGAGGCAGGAGAATTGCGAGTTCAAAGCCAGCCTCAGCAACGGCGAGGTGCTAAGCAACTCAGTGAGACCCTGTCTCTACATAAAACACAGAATAGGGCTGAGGATGTGGCTCAGTGGTTGAGTGCCCCTGAGTTCAATCCCCCGTATTCCCCTGAAAAAAGAAGCAGGGTTTGAAGGGGGAGCCTTCATGGTGCCTCAGTCCCCCAAGGCCCAGCCCTGGAACACCTGGGAGTGACAGGAATGGAGAAAGGAGCACAGTGAAAGGCCAGCTCCAGCCGGCCTCCCCACGGCCTCGGCGGCCAGCAGCTGAGGCACACCTGAGGAGACGGCTGCTTCCCAACCCTTTAAGACAGTAGAGCTGGGGGACTTTGCCAGAGCCACGGGCCACCACTGCTGAGCTTTGAAGAAAAGCAGAGCTGAACAGGGGTGGTGGGAGGTGCAGGGAGCAGGGGGCCTCAGTGGGCCACCCTTGTCACTCATCTGGGAAGTGCCTGGCCTTCTGGGGTGGCATTTCCTGCTGGCAGCTGCAGCTCAGGCTCCCTCTGAAGACCGCGTCTCTGTGGAATGGATAGGTCCCTCTTTTGGTCTCAGCTTACTGATCCACAAAATGGACCTTCTTAATTTGCAGGACTGTTAGGAGGTTTGGCCCTGAAAGTGTTCTGGGATCTGGAACATGCTGGGGAGTAGCAGGGCTTACTTCCTGGGCAGGCAGCATGTTAGACCTCAGGAGTCTTGCCATCCCAGGGGACAGCACCATCCTTGGCCCCGCTTACAGGTGAGAAGGCTGAGGCCAGGCTTCCCGATTCCAGGTGTGGGGTGAGGAGGGCTTTGGGTGTCCTTTATCCTCTGGAGGGGCCAGTGTGGACCCTGGGCATTAGATGTCAGTGTGGGGGCCTTCCTGGTGTGCAGGGGCCTCCTGCTCTTAAGAGATATGGAGCTTGGGTCCAGTTGGCTGGGTGGGGTCACAGCACCACCTGCCCGCAACATCCTCTGGCAGATCAGACAGTAGATCTTCGGTAAAATCAATAGCCTGGGCCAGCTCTCCCCGCAGGGACCGCATTAATCTGCACGTTTTTGCCACACCACTGCTTCTGGCGACAGCTCAAGATGTTTTTCTGCTCCAGAGTATCCCTTTATTAAAGACTCTGCAGTCCCGGACGAGGGGAGCGGTCGCCCCTCTGGCGCCCCCTGGCTCACCGGGTTCCCAGCTCAGCTTCTGCCGCGTGAGCATCCCTCGGGTCTTTCCACATCATTCATTTTGACATTTAGAAGTTCCCAAGCTTGCTCTGAAATGCCACAAACGCTGCCATTGTTATTTGCCGGCTGTGGAATGCTGAGAATCCCAGGACACTGGGAAGGGCCTCGTGCCTTCACAGGGAGCTGGCGTCTGGACAGGGCTCAGAGAATGTGGCCAGACAGGCCCAGAGGCTGCTGGCTTCCTGGCCTTCCTCCATTCCCACTGCGCCAAGCCCCAGTTCAGTTCTTCCCAGAGCATCACAGAATGGCTGCCACCACGCCAGGTATTCAGGAAGGTCATTCCTCCTCACTGCACTGCGCGATTTCACCTTCTGTTTGGTTCTTGCTTTAACAGGCCCCCAGGGTGTCAGGAGAGGAGGTCAGAGAAAACATGCCTGGCCGGGTATGCATCCCCAGCCGTGGAGCCTGCTTTCTCACTTCTTATGCTGCCTGAGATGCTGGGGCCGTTTCCATGAGACTCCGCATCCCGCTTGCTTTGGCTGTAGGTGCTATTTTTGCGCACCGCACGCCCACAGCTATCTGCTGTTAATGGATGTGCAGGGCAGCCGCCTGCACATGAGCGGACAGGCCTGGACTTGCAGTGAGATGCTGGGACCTGGATGGGCTCCGCCGAGCTGTTGTAGCGCCTCCTGGTGCATATTTCTGAGCTCACAGGATGCTCCTCTCAGAGGGGACCTCTGGGGATTTCCAAAAGGATGAACAATGGCTTAAACCCAGCTGCACCTCAAACCTCAACACAGGGCATCAAATTCCTGTTCTGCTTTCCATGGTGGGGAATTAGCAAGGCGTGCAGCTATCTTTGGTTTTTATTAGCTGCTCCCAGACGTTTGGATTCATGGGCTAGAAGGTGAAAAGAACAGTGTAGACGTAGCTGACCGAGTTTATTTGCCCAGGAAAGGCATAAAACAAAGCAAACTGGTATCACAATCACGGTCACTCTCATTTCCTAACACAAAGTGTATTTTAATGCCAAAACCATGGTAGGGAATAAAGTCAGTGGCACGCAACACTTCCCAGCAAGGCCCAAGCTGCTGCAGTTTTGCTGTAGGTTGATGGCCATGCCAAGCTGCCCCAGTGCTGCTGGGGAGGTGATCCTGAACTGCTGTCCCTGCTGGTGCCGCATCCTCCGGTGCACATGCCAGTCTGCTGGGGCTCTCGTTAACTGGGGTTCTTCACAAGGTCCACGCTGCCCCGAGAGTCTGCTTTTCAACAGGCTGCAGGAGAGCTGGGGGCTGCTGCTCCCCGCTGGTTGCTCTGAGGGGCAAGGCCTCCTCTATACCACGCTGAAAGGATGCGGAGTTTTGGTCAGGTCAGTAAAGAAAAGGAAGTTTGGTGTATTGGTTATATTGAGTCACGTAAACAAACAAAAACATCACTCTTCAGCTGGATTCTCTGCTATTGCATAGACATGGCCAGAGCTGACAGAGGCCCTCCCTGTCCTGCCAGGGGTTACGCGTAATAGCGTAATACTCCTTTGCACACACAGGAGTAATGGCTGCTGGACAGCTGCCATCCTTCAGTGTAACCAACAGTGGCCAGGGATTTCAGTCTTGCTTCTTGTGTTCTGCTGATCCTGGGAGCCCCTGAACCTTCCTTCCCAGCCCCAGCAAAACCAAGCACCAACTTAACAGTAGGAGACAAGCAGGTCTGTATGGGAATCCAAGGGGCGAGACTGCCCCACGGCAGAGGTAGTACCGGAAAGACAAGCCCCGCCTGGAGGCCCCCGCAGTCCCGCAGTCCCGCAGTATCCAGTCTGTGTCTGACACCTTGGTGAATTAGTTTGGATGTTAAATGTCTAAAAGAGCCAAGTGACAGTGGCTTGGTCCCAGAGAGGCACTGTTGGGAGGAGCTGGAACCTTTAAGAGGTGGGGCTTGGGGGAGGTCTTTAGGTGGCTGGGGTGGGCCCTTCCTCTTCCAGGTAAATGGGTCTGCTTCCACACTCGCCTGCCACAAGCCCCAAAGCAACTGGGCCGACGGATGGTGGCCTGAAATCTCCAAAGCTGTGAGCCCCACAACCTTTTCTCTCTCTAAGTTGACTGCCTCAGAGGTCAGTTAAGGCATGAACAGCTGACGGCCATGACAGGCACGTGCGACTCTGTGAAGGTGCTCCGGTTGTGCTTGCCTACATGCAGGTGAGCCCTGTTGGGTTGCAGAGAGGGGGGAAGGGGCGGGCCCATGGCTGGCGAGAGCCCTGGCCAGCTGCTCTGGCCAAGGCCCGCCAGGAGCGGCACGTCCACGTCTTACCTGGAACTCATGCCTTCATGCAGCTGACTCCGGTTTCAAAGTCAGTTGGCCTGACTGCTTGGGACACACTGGTGTGAAAAAATGTTCAAGTGTTTGTTATGACCCACTAAGCTGATTGGGCCCCCTGTTGGTCACCCAAAGTGTGATGCATACTAGGAAGCCTTCTCGTAAATCAGAGTGTATGACGGATCCATCTGGGTGAGGCTGAGTTCTCCTTCAATGTGAGAAAACCTAATTAGGAAATACACACTTAAAACAAAGATGACTTCAAATCCTCCCCTGGACGCTCTTAGTAAAGGGATTTGGGGCATCTGATAAATGGAGAAGTGGACAACTAGTGCATTGGCATACCATTGACAGACACTTATGTCCTTGGCTAGTTTCAGGACAAATGAACTCGAAGAAAAGTGTTAGGTGTTACTGACAGGGGTAGCCCAAGTGGGATATGAATGATAAAATGCTTTTGAAGTTAAATATAGCAATAATGTGTTAATCAGCTTTTTGTCACTGTGACCAAAACACCTGACAAGAACAATTTCGAGGAGGAGAAGTTTATTTTGGCTCATGGTTTCAGGGGTCTCAGTCCCTGACTCCGTTGCTCTGGGCCCAAGGTGAGGCAGAGCATCACGGGGTAAGGGGTGTGATGGAGGAGAGCAGCTCAGGGCATGGCAGCCAGGAAGGAGAGGGCAAGAGAGACATGTGCCAGGCGCTAAATACAACCCCAAAGGCGCCCCCCAGGGACCTATTTCCTCCATCTGCAGCTTACCTGCCAACAGGTACCACCTCTCAAATGATTAATGTGTCAAATGGATTAATTCACTGATTAGGTTACAGCCATCACAATTGAAGCATTTCATCTCTGATCACTGCTATATTGTCTCCTGAGCTTCTGGGGACACTTCATATTTAAACCATAACAACTATGAAAAAATGATTGATTTTTAAACAACTTTTTAGCATGTCAATGATCATGATGGCATCAGTGTTGGCTGGGTCATTATGTGCCATGTTATAAAGCATTTATTCCCAGTGTTACAGTCTGTTTAGAAATCATCCTTTATTTTCAAAAACAGGATGTAGCCAAGGGAGGACAGGGTATTATTACTGCCCAGTGTATTATTGCACTGGGCTGAGCTGATCTTAGTTCTTAAAGCTGGGAGGACTTTTCAGATGATCTCATCTAGTGTTTTAAGCTGTCACCAGAGGCCTCTGGGAACAGCGTAAGGACAATGGTAGACATTGTCGTGGAAAACATGGTGCCCTCGTTGGGGTGCAATGGGGTGGGGAGCTGGGTGCATGCTCCAGGCAACTCCATTGCCGTGAAAGATGGATGCCTCATGTCACCTCAGCCCCTGGGTTGATGTGAAGAGCCTGACTTGACCCAATTTGACTCAGTTTCAAATTCTGGGCAGAGAAAATCAGATGGGTTCCCCTGGGCTGGTGTTTGTCTCTTGCAAAATTGGTAAGAGTTCGGGTCTGGGACCATGGAGGAGAAATCTGATGTGAGGTTGCAACTTGCTGACCTGACGGGCAGTTCTGAGAGTCGTGGGCCGGGCTGCTCCCTCCACAAGTGGCCACAATGGAACCATGGAACCCTCTGTTGGAATGAAATCTTACCTAAAGGCCAGACATGAAAGACGGAGGAGGGCAGAGTTGTGGTGCAGGGCGTGAGGGTCCAGGTCCCACCGCACCCTGGGGCTGGCCCTCGATCTCGCCCTACCCCATTTGCACAGCAAGAAGACCAAGGTCAAGACAGGGAAGCCACCCCCCAGAGGGACAGTCCTCCCTCCTCTCAGACCACCTCCTCCTCATTCCCAGCTGAGAACATCTTTTGTTTAAGTTCCTCTTTTTAGAAATGAAGCCACTTTTGCATTTCTTATGTTTGCCTTTATTTTGTTTGTTTTTATGCAGTGTGAGGATGGAACCCACTGCCTCACACTTGCTAGGCAAGCGCTCTGCCACTGAGCTACGGCCCCAGCCCCCACTTCACTATTTCTAAGGTGAACTGATTTTTGAGCTACAGAGTTTAAAAGCCAGGTGCAGTGGTGCAGGCCTGTAACCCCAGCACTTAGGGAGGCTGAGACAGGAGGATCGTGAGTTCCAAGACAGCCTCAGCAAGGGCAAGACGCTAAGCAACTCAGTGAGACCCTGTCTCTACATGAAACACAAAATAGGGCGGGGGTGTGGTCAGGGGTCTAGCACCCCTGAGTTCAATCCCAGGTACCAAAAAAAAAAAAACAAACAAAAACAAAAAGCAGAGGGCAGGAGCACTTGCTCACCCCGTAGGTGAAATGCAGGAAGAACTCCAGGCCAGTGTCCCCGGTGTGCTGGCTGCAGCTGTCCTGCCCAGCACCCTGCTGCCCTCAGTTTGGCCTCCATGGACAAGAGGCTGATGCCATCCACAGGCCTGCTCTGACCACTGCCATGTCACTGGTGCTTTGGCACCTTTTATGGGACAGTGACTTCTGTCTTTTTGCCCCTGGGCAGAAAGGCCCCAGGAAGCGCCTTCAGGAACTGGGTAGGTAAACTTGACTGCTTGCTCCCATGAAGGCTATCACACATGTCCTGCACCGTGTGGGCGCGCCCCCCACAGGCCCTTCTAGGGAGTGGCAGTAGGTCACCGCACTGAGGCTGGAGTCTGGTGCTTGGCCTGCAGGGAGCCCCAGGCTGGGCTGCCCCGCTGTGAGGCCCTGCTGCTCTCCCCCGGGTCAGCCTGGGCTGTCTGAGGGGCTGCCCTGTGCATGCTGGCTGAGCCGCTGGGTGGCACTGTGAGAACTGCAGAAAGGAGGCTGCTCCCCCACAGTCGCTGGCCTGGGCTCCAAGCTCCTTCCACACAGAGCTGAACTGAGACCACCTCTCAGCTGCTGGGCCTGCCCTGCTCCCTGGGCCCGTGGTCAGAGTCGCCCCCTGCCCTCCTTGCTGCCCTCTCCCTGCCCGCCTGCTCCTGGTTCTTGTGCAGCCTTAGCGTCCTGTGTGTCGGGGCTCTGGGCCTCCAGGAGATCTGCGGGAGGAGAAAACACCATGCAACTCGGAAGAATTGGGGAATTTCTCTGAAAGAGAAAGCACAGCACCAGAGATCCTTCTGGCCACATGACTCGTTTTCTAGAAGAAAGAAGCAAACAGCACTGGGGCGAGGACGGGGGAAGCAGTGGGAGCCAGGCTGGAGGAATGGAAGGAATGTGTGGAGGGCAGGAGGCCGTCCCTGTGGTGGAGTCTTGGCTCTGGGCTGTGGCTTGAAGGTTCTGTTCTTGGCTACCAGCTGCCACGGTGTCACCCCCCAACGGGGTCAAAGTGGGTGGGGTACCGTCAGGGGGCCTCGCCTCCATTTCTCAGTTTGGCCTCTGGTTTCCAGTTCCTGCGGCCACTTCCCCTTCCTGGGAGAGACGGTACCGGCAGAGGAGGCCCATCAGCTGCCCACTTCTTGCTCACCACACCACAGGCCCACAGCACCACCCGCCCCTTCCCGCCTCCCCTCCCAAGGGCTCCAGAGGCAGGAAGGAGAAAACTCCATGGCTTCGGAGGAATTTGCTGTGAGGAAAGCATTTTGCCCAAACAATGACCGGGAAATATTGTCCTGACTGATATTTGAGAAATGCGTTGCCTTCTTGGCAGGATTATCTGAAGGTTTCTTGAGGCACGTGAAAGGTGACTGGGTGCAGTTCCCAGATGCAGATGACCACCCACCCAGGCCGCCAGGGCTTCTGGGTCCTCCAGACCCTCCGTGAGCCAACACTGACCTGAGCAGGGCCAGCAGCCACGTGTAGGTGGGCGCCCTTCTCTGCTGACTCAGGCCGGCACCAGGCAGGTGTATGCCTTCAACCTATGAGTAATGCCAGCTTTCATCTTCAAAGGGCCTTCCCGAGATTCACCAATCAGTCAGCCCCAGGAGAGCTACGGAGCAGGTTATTATTGTCTTCATTAAGCCCATGGTAGGGAGGGAGGCCAGGGCAGTCCCTCCCCAGGCCAGGGACAACACCAGCGAGGGCGAGCATTCAGCCACTCAGGCTGCCCAGGGTGAGGAGGAGGCTGTGGCGAAACCAGGACCCCTCATGTGGAGTTGGGGCTTCCTGCCAGGCAGGGGTGGGAGAGGCCCCGGGGAGAACTGGGGGAGGGACCGGAGTCTTAGGCTCATGGAGCCAGAGCGAGGAGATGGGAAGACAGGTTGACATAAACTTACCCAGGGGGCTCCACCATATGTTCCAAGCAATTCAGGAAACTGTTGCTGATTGCGCTCAGATCACTCTGGCCCTCTGAACCAACCAGGTGTCTTCGAGAGGAGTCTTGGGAGAGTCTATGGTTTCTTTTTTTTTTTTTTTTAAAGAGACTCTCTTTTTTTTTTTTTAAATTTTTTTAGTTGTTGATGGATCTTTATTCATTTATTATTTATATGTGGTGCTGAGGATCGAACCCAGTGCCTCACGCATGCTAGGCAAGCCTCTACCACTGAGTCACAGCCCCAGCCCAGAGTCTATGGTTTCTGTGTGAGGATTTTGAGGGGTTGGAAATGATAATGACACATGACTCAAGGACCTTGCAAATAAAAACTGTGATTCGAAAACGTAGACGAGCAAGAGGTGGACGTTCCTGCAGTTCACAAGCCACAGTCTTGTCCCCTTGGGTGGTCAGTGCGGAAAGGATTTCAGAGGCAACTCTGTGTCCTGCTGACATGGTGGGAACCAGAGCACCTTCTGGAAGCTAGACAGCAGAGCGAGCCTTTCAGTCAACCCTGTCTGCAGCTGCTTTTTATAAACTTGGCATACATACGTGCTTAGGAATGCCAGGACAGTGTATCTGGAAAATATTTTCCACCATTTGAAAACACACACATGCACACACATACATGCTCGGAAAGGAAAGGAAAAAAAACAATAGAAACTGTGCACGGTACAGAGTGCTTCACTTGTGGTTTTTTCCATTACTTCCTCAGTTCATTTTTCTGCTGCCAATTTTAGAAGGCCATAAGTCATAGTTGTTGTTAAATGTTGTCAGTTAAAGTGTAACTCTAAGAACAAAGTCATATGATAGGCTGTGGTCAGACAGCCTCTGGAGCACGGTCCTGCCGGAAGGCACACCTTCCTGTGCTCTGAGCTGGAGCTGGCTCCGGGATCTCCAGGTATTTTCTGGTGTGTGCAGCACATCTTGCTCCCAGGCAAGCCTGTCCCATGGGGCCCTGGCTCACCACAGCTCTGCAGCGCCTCCTACCAGAGGAAAGGGGACATGAGGACATCTACTATGTGTGACCCAGAAACAGAGTGGGTCTCGTTAGGGCACGTTCATTATAAATTCTCCATTTTCATTTCTCCTAGAAATGGCTAGATTCACCTTTTCTTTCTTTTTTCTTTCTTTTGTGATATAGAACATGGAACCCAGGGGTGCTCTACCACTGAGCTACCTCCCAGTCCTTTTCATTTTTTAATTTTGAAATGTGGTCCAAGGGTCTCACTAAATCACACAGCCTGGCCTTGGACTTGTGATCCTCCTGCTTCAGCCTAACTAGTCACTGGGATTACTGGTGGGTGCCACTGCACCTGGCTCCCTTGGTTCTTGACACTCTGCCAGTCCAAAGGGGATTGCATACCCCCTGCTGTGTGTGGGACACACTACCCACACTCTCTGAACCTTGGTGGGAACCGCAGGGGCGGCTTCCCTGCGCCGGGGCTAGCCCTCTAGCAACCGCACATTCAGCCTGGGGAGGTTCCTGGTGCTGTTTCCACCTTGCTGGGCAGCAGCTGGCTGCCCTGGGACATCTCCCAGCTTGTCTCTTGGGCCTCTTTTCTTCCTTCAGAGCAGAAGTGTGCTGTACTGGCCTTCCTTCAACAGGCTGTGCTGCTGGGCCCCAGGCTCAGGCTCTGCACTCAGCACTGGGCATGTCTGGGAATGGCACCTCCCTGTCTCCACAGAGGTGCCATGTGTGTGCGCGTGTGCACGCATGCATGTCTGGTGATGGACATGGATCAAAGCCCCTGCAGATGACCGTTGCTTACAGGCTCGCTTGGGGTGATGAAGGAAGGGTATGGGTTGCTGAGAGAGGGGTTCCAGGCCCAAGCATCTTGGCTGCGTTAACTCTCACCTGTGAGGGGGTGTTTGCTCCATGGGGTGGCAGACGAGTGGGTAAAATCACTCTCCAATGTCCCTAACAGTCTCCTAAGTCCATTTTCTTCCTTCTCTTGGGTAAACTGAAGCCAGCCCTGCCTGGACAAACGGGGGAACTAACTCCAAATTCTAGCAGTTGTTTAAAGGGTGGGGTGAGGAGGGGACGGATGCTTCCTAGGGTCCTTTAACCATCCCCTTGCTAAGTCTGCCAGGGGCTGTTCTCCACCGGCCTGCGCTGCCTGCCTGAGGCTGCTCTGCTCTCTGGCCACAGCTTCTCAATGATCTGAAGACTTAGGAAGTGAACTCACATTTTTTTTTTTTTAAATTTCTTCCCCTTCTGGTTCCAAAACAGCACCTCGTTCCAGGAAGAAAGCAAACAGAACAAGTGACTACTTTAAAAAAGATGGGAAAGCCCACTCTGAACAGTATAGACTCTGAATGTCTCCCGCGTGGGGGTGTCACCTGCTGCTGGCCCTTCCTTCAGGGCAGACTCCAAGCTGCACAGGAGGCAGAGGGTAGGGGACAGAGGGACCAGTCCCCCAGACAGCAGTGTGCAGTGTGCGCCACACAGAGGCAAGGACAGGCGAGTCCCCGTGTGCTCATGAGGCCATGCCCAGCTGGGTTAGGCAGCAGGACCTCATCGCTCTGCAGTGCAGACTCTGCTGGGCGTGCGGGTGACCGTGTTGGGTTTCTAGGTGTTCGTGTGATCTCTGGCATTCGCAGGCTATGGTTTGTGACCCTGCCGGCTGCACAGGGCTGAGGACACAGCCCCTTTCATTGCAGCCCTCTGGCCAGAGTGCGTTTCCTTGGGTGGGGGAACAACCTCGCTGGTTTCCACTGGATCGCTGCCTCCCAGTTAAGGTGATGCCAGGATCCTACCCTGCTGATGCCAGGATCCTACCCTTGCAGGAGGGCATGCTCTGCCAGGCTGCTAGGGAGGGTGGGAACAGCATCCTCCTGCCCACTGGGTTTGGTATGCAGTCCAGACACCGACTTGGAGGGACACTGGGCCCAGAAAGCTGCCACAAGGTGTTTTCGGGTTGGTGGGCTTGGCCTCGGGTTTCCCACTGCCAGGTGGTGACCGCATCACAGACACCCCCGGGGAGCCACCCCTCTGTTTTCATAACAATCAAGGACTTTTCTTCTGACTCATCTTCAGAGGACCCCCTCCCCTCTTCGTTTGAAAGTAAATATAATTAGCAACAGGCAGACACACTGTGCACAGCCAGCCCTTCCTGGGCCGCGGGTTATAGCTACACACGCCCCATCTGCTGTTCCCTGTCTGCCGAACACCTGCCTGAATCACCTTTAGAGGGTGCTTTATTTTGAAGTAGCCTAGCCACCCTTAGGGGGGTGCTTTATTTTGAAGCAGTGGTCCCCGGTGGATATTTTCGGGAGAGTCCTGTCTGGACTGAGTCAATGTCAAGTGCCTTGTGGCAGATGAGCCCATCCGTCCTCAGCCTTCTGGGGCCTCAGCTCTCCCCCATTCTCCACCCTGGCCTGCTCCAGCAGCCCTGGGATGAGCATGGCCAGTGCTGGGCCTGCTTCTCTTGGGGACCAAGTATGGTTGGCATGGAAACGAGGTGGCTTCTGCTGTTGTCTGCAAACCCTGGAGTGGCGAGGGGCACCTGTGCCTGCAGGTTAGGATCTGCCCCCCGGCTGGGGTCCAGGCACTTGCCTTTGTTCCCAGCTTCCTGCTCAGGAGGCTGGCACCAAAGTCAGGCCCTGCCCCAGGCTGGAGCCACTGGGTTACCCAGGGTCACCCTCAGCTCTCCTCCCTGATGAAAGGGCAGGCTGGGTGCATGGGGGCTGCTGTCCGGGCCTGGGAGGGCTCGGATTCTGCTGAAATCAGTGGGGCAGTGGCCCCGGGAAAGCACACAAACCTCGTGGGCAAATTCTGGGACCACAGCCCAGCCAATGGCTTGGTGGCCCAGGCCTGGTGACGTGGGCGAGGCCTCTGCTCCTCCCCTGTTCAGGCAGGCGCAGTGGTCACGGGGTGACTGCTGGCCCAGCCCTTGCTGGCCTGGATGGAGGGAGCTGCGGGCACCTTTCCCCAAGTTGCTCAAAGTGTTTTCCTAGCAAACAGTTGTTTCATAACACCCGTGAGAAGTAGGTGGGGTGACAAAGCATTCTTTGTCCCTGTCTTACAGATGGGGAAATCGGAAGGCTTGCCGGTCCTGAGGGTGAGGCCAAGAAAGGTAGAAGGCTTTGGCCTGGGGCTCTGGGGTGGGAGGGCTGGGGCCTAGTGTGCCTGTCACCAATTCCCGCAGGGAAGGGCAGTGTCTTCAGGGAAGAGGTCTCCGATGCCACCACAGCAGGACTTGTCCGAGGCCTTGTGGTCTCAGGGTTGATACTGACCATCGCTGCCCACGGCAGGTGTCGAAGTGCTCTGGCCTGTTCAGTTTGATTGAAGTTCTTGGGGTCAGCAGTGAACTTCTGAGCACCCTGTTTTGGCTAGGGATCGTTCCGGCATGGCGATGGGGTGAGTGAGGGGGATGTGGCCCTGCCCTTAGGGTGCTCACAAGAGACCTAGTCAAGATGAAACGAAGACAAGATCATTTCAGAGAGTGGCATGAGCTACAAGGACAATAAAAACACAGGAGGTGACGGAATGGGCCAGCGGGGAATGGCTAAAGGGGATCAGAGGGCCAAATGAGCCAGATCTGGGACCAGATTCCAGGGCCAGGACCACTGGTGCAAAGGCCTGGAGAAGGGAATGAGGGTGGCTGTCCAAGGGTCAGGCGGGAGGACGACCTACAGGGTGAGCAGGGGCCTGGTCACCTGGGGAGGACCTTGTTGGCAACGGGGCCACGGATAGTCCTGGGTGCCAGGGGAGGTGATGTGCAGTCAGGGTTTCTTGGGAAGGTTGTGCTGACATATTTGCTGATGGGACGTCGTGGGCCTGAGGGAGGGAGGAGGGAAGGAGTCTCAGGTGTGCCTGGGCTGTGGATGGTGCTGGAGGAGACGGGAGGAGAACATGTGTGGAGTGAAATAAAGAGATGGCTTTGACCACGGTGAGCTTGAGGTCCTACTTCTAGGTGGCTGCATCTCTGACCCTCTCCCTCCCAGGCGGTGGAAAAGACCTCGAAGTTCTCCTACCCTGGCTGGAATCGCCTGAGGCTCCCAGGGATCAAACTCTGTTTTTCAAGGAGGACAGAGATGCTTGCGTAGCAGCTGGAGGAGGCCTCTGTGAATTCTGGCGTGGGACGCGGGGAAGGGGGCCAGTCAAGGAGGGTGCGTCTGCTGGGCCTGCCAGCCACTGCCACTCACATCCATCCTCGGGGATTTTCCTTGGGGCCATTGTTAGTCCATTGCAATCATCTGTGGGGCAGCACGGACCTGTCTAGCCCTTCTTTTGGTTGATAAAATGGAATGGTAAATTTTAGCAATTTCTTCTGTAAGGAGGCTCTTTGAAGAACATGGGCTCATGATCCGAGAGGGCTCCCCTAGGCAGCAGGGCAGGGCTTCTCTTTGGCTGCTGACCTGGCATGCAGCTTCGGAAAACTTGTTGACTCCTCCAGGTAACTATGTAAATTGGAAGCTACAGAAGGAATTGCAGCAGAGAGCAGGCCTGAGTCCCCGCTGAGCACCTGCGCATCCTGCCGAGGGTCCCTTTGCCGACATCAGTGCACTGCAGTTCCGGGGCTGGTTCTCGGGACAATTCTTTTGTGGGGGGAAAGGATCTATGTGTTATGTTCACACCTGTGGGGTTTCTGGCACCTCGTTACAAAGCTTTGCAGTGTGGCATGAGGCTCATTTCCTGGAATTTACAGGGGAAGACTGCTCGCCTCGCCGACATACTAGAAGCCTCTGCAAGGGGCCGTCTCTAGGTGCATGTGAGCTCTCATATCCCGACAACCCCTGGGGTAAAGATCTGAGGACAGTTCTCCCGATCTCCCAGCCATTTCTCATTGCTTCTCCCCACAGTGCCTATCACTATGGCCACGTCTAGATGCAGCAGCTAAGAGAGGCTGAGCCCTTTGCCCAAAGTCACACAGTAGGGGGGGGCTGGGAATTAGCTTGTCCTCAGCCTCGGTTGGCACACTTTCTCAAGTCCCCATTGTCAGGCCTTTGGTGGCAGAGGGCCAGGCAGTTCCGGGCACCTGGACGGGTGGTGTGACGGTGAGATTGGTAAGCTGAGCCTGGGAGGTGTTTTCCCTGCGCTGGCTCCTGGGAACTCGCTTTGTGCACCCAGGGCGCAGTTACAGTGTGACTAATGGATGAGAGGGCTGAGGCTGAGAGCCATTGCTTCACCAATGCGAATCAAGGTCATTCGTCACCTCAGGAAGCACGCGGAGCTGTGACACTCAGCAGCCCTGCCCTTGGCAAGGCCTGGCATGCATCCTGTGTGGCAGGGATCAGAGAAGCTTCTAGAAGGGAGGATGAGCAGGGTGGCGGGGCCAGACCATGCCTGCAGCAGCCTCTCTTCAGGGAAAGGAGCCCACAAGCTGGGGTGGAGGCATCCGTTCACAGGGGTGTTGGCAGGGGATGGCTGGCTGCTACTGCCAGCTGGGGTCTCCTGGACACTGTTATGGGGGACTGGAGGGTCTGCAGCTCCTGAGCCTCTGGAGTCCCTAAGGAGATGAAGCCACCCCAGGGCTCCCAGAGTGTCCTCAGCATGGCTGTTCCCCCTCAGCAGCTGTCCACGACAGTGCTGAGCCTCAGAGGAAGAGGCCCAATGTGGAGACCGTCACCCATGTTTGGATCAGTGTGCCTGTGTCTGACGAGCTAGAAGAGCACCCGTGTCCTGGGCGCCCCTCCGCTACCAGCAACATGGGTGCTCCATCCTGGTTTCCCTTTGGGCTCTCCCTCCTCGGGGGACCAGTCCTGAATATTCATGAGCTGGTCACCGGGCCTAGCCCCAGCTTAGAGCTCCCGTCCCCTGTGAGGCTGCCTCAGCCCTCCCCACCAATCCTGATATCCTCCATGGCGCTCGCCCTGACGGAACCCATGTGTGTGTTTGCTGGCTCTGATGTCCCCTCTCAGGGACAGGAGAGTTCCAGGAGAGATGGACTCTGTGGGTTAGGCCACCACTGTATCTCCACATCCTTGCATACAGCTGGGTGCTGGGGGCACGTGCCTGTCCTTCGAGTGACAGATGGGTGGACAGGGCCAAGGAAGTAGCTGAGGTGCAGGTGGAGCCAGGAGGAGCAGATGCCATGCGGGGGCCCTCCAGGTGCTCCTGGGAGCTATCGCCAGGGTGGATGGCTGAAGCCCCTGGGGGGTGGTCTCCCTGACACCCTGCCGATGACTTCTGGGGCCGAGCAGGAGGCACATCCCCAGGGCTGGGGTGGTACTTGGAGAGTGAGTGGGCTGTGCGGGAGAGTACCCAGGGCTGGCCCAGACGTCAGGTGTCGTCCAGCCTCAGAAACTGCACATGTGGCCAGGAATGTTTCTCACCGAGGCCGACCTGACACGAGGAGCCACACCTGCTTCTTGACCAGGAGCGTGGGAAAGAGAGAAGCAGGGCTTGTTTGGGTGGCAGCAGAGCTGGTAATAGTGGAGGCGTGCCCGGCCCTGCCACTGCCCGGGGACATGGCCGGCTGCCGGCTGTGCCCTCCCCGGCAGAGGATCGGGCATGGCTCTAGAGGGGGCAGCCTCTTTTGTACAGACCCCTCCCTCAACTTCCAAATGTACAGAGAGATCTGCGGAGAGGGCAGAATGGATCAGAAGCAGAGGCTGGGTCTCCTTGGACACTGGGGTCCCAGCTGCTGCCCTCAGGTCACACCCTTGCTTCCAGCCTCACCCCCTCCCACAGTGGCACCGGGGCCTCCTCCCAGGGCCTCCTTCCAAGGAGCTGGGTGCATTCCCTAGACTCTGCTCCTTTGCCTCCCCAGCCTCTGGTGTCCTGCTGGGAGCACGTGGCAGGCTGGTGAGTGGCTGGACTAAGTCCCACCTGTGCAGGGACCCTGGCTCCACCCTGGCAACGCCTCAGGCACCAGAGTCCTGGCTCCAGACAGACACAGCCTCCATGCTCTTCACACATTTCAATTCAGACTCAGCAATTGTGACTCACGAAGGCCAGGTTTGGCTCTCACTGAGCAAGTTGTCACCCGTGCCAGGTGACGTGTGTGTCATCTCCTCCTCTGTTGCCAAGAACCCCTGGTGGGGTGGTTTGCCCTCTTCCCCACAGTCAGTGGGAAGGGCTGCTCTGGGCCAGGCACAGGAGTTCCGTGGGCCACGTCTCTCGTCCCTCACCACACACGGTGACCTGCAGTGTGTCCAGGAGTGTAAGCGAGGGTGGGTGACCCACATCTGTTTTCTCCAGTTGCTATGGCACCTGGACCATGCTGGGCAGGGGGCACGTGACAGACGCACCTTACAGCCAGCTCCCTTGGGAATCTTGCTCCCAGTGAGCTGGGAGTCAAGAGCCCTTACCTCCTCCTGCACTCGGTGCCTGGGGAAGGCACCAGCTGGTCAAGGGAGCAGTGTGATCCTCGAGTCTTTAAAATAATGGATGTTTATTTCTTCTTGCCACTTGATCTTCCAACCTTGAAATTTCTAAGCACATCAAAGTCTTCAAAATGCCCTCAAATTTCTGCCTCCAGAGGCATTTTGACTTGGCCCTGTAGGTGAGTGATTCTTCTCTGTCACAAGGTGGTGTTTGGCTCTTGAATTAGGGGTAGCAACAGGACAGAGACAACATTTTTTTTTAAATCAGTTGAGCCACTATTATTTATTTATTTATTGACAGTACTGGGGTTTGAACCCAGGGGCACTTTCTCAGTGAGTGACACCCCTGACCTCTCTTTTTTTTTTTTAAATATTTATTTATTTTTTAGTTGTAGGTGGACACAATAGCTTTATTTTATTTTTATGTGGTGCTGAGGATCGAACCCAGTGCCTCCTGCGCGCTAGGCGAGCACGCTACCACTGCGCCATAATCCCAGCCCCCTGACCTCTCTTTTTAAAATTTTTTTTTTTCTTAAATTCTGAGACAGGGTCTTACTAAATCACGCAGGCTGTCCTTGGACTTGTGATCTTCCTGCCTTACCCTTCTGAGTAGCTGGGATTACAGTGTTCACCACCATGCCAGGCTTTGTTATGTTTTCATGGCTTTTGATAGTATATATTATGTCTTTTTGATAGATACATGCCTATGATAAAGTTTGATTTAAAATTTTACTTGCATACAAACACTGTGATACTAAGACCATCTATCTGATAATCAACTTGGTTGCTGTGTAATGGGCAGGTAGCATATACAATGTGGATACACTGGGATAATTCATGTCCCAAGGGGTCAATGAGGGATGGTGAGAGATTTCATTATGTTCCTCAGAACAGTGCACAATTTAAAGCCTATGTACTTTTGTTTCTGGAATTTTCCATCTAATATTTTCAGACTGTGATAGCTGAAAGTGAAACAAGTCTCCTGTACTTGTTTTCTGGCTGCTTCTTCGGGGTGAACTATGAACATCCTGAGGGCAGGAACTGATTCTGTATAGCCCAGTCCCTAACCTAGTGCATAGCACCTAGAAGACTCTCCATAAAAGTGTTGCTGAGCCCTCGAATGGCTGAGGTGGGTACCAAGGGGCTGGTCCTAGGGCCTCTTCAAAGCTGATAAGAGAAAACTCAGGAGTGGCCCAAGTCCTGTGCCCTGTCCAGGCAGCTGGCTTCCCCTGCACTTCCTCTTTTGGTCAGGAGGCCTGACCAAAAGAGCTTTTCCATTTACTAAAATCCATTTTGCTGAAGGAGTGAGGATCCAGGGGCGCTGAGGCCTTGAACATGCCCCACCCATGAGTGCTCCAGGGCTTTCTTTACGCCCATCAGCACGTGAGCTGGCTCTCAGCTGTTTGCCCAAGCGTGCAGTGTGCACCTGGGGTCGGGGTTATAAGAGCAAACTGCCTGGTCCAGAATGCCAGCTCTGTTGGCCACAGTTGAGGGCTTTTGCAGCTGTGTGCTTCCCTGGGCAATGGCTGAGATGAGATGGAGCCACAAAGTTGAGGCTTCAGAGTGGACTCCATGTGAGCTCAATGCTCTGGTCAGCAACTCCTGGGTCGGAACTGGGTGGAGGCCTGGGCGAGCGGGGTTGGGGGTGCTGCAGAGCAGGCCTCCCCTGTGCAGGGCTGTGATGGCCACAGTGGCAGAGCCGTCAGCCATGGCATGAGCCAGCAGGTGTGTCAGCTCCTGAGCCCACACAGCCACTTGCTGTGGGCTCAAACCTGGCCCAGAGCAGCATTTGAAGGGCAGGTACATGAGCAGGAGGACCTGGGTCCGGCACAGGGGTTGCCTCTGCCACACCTGTTGTGGGCACTGGACTAACACCTGGCTGGATTTCACCCTGGAGCCACATTGTGTAACCCTATCATTAGCTACCGGCTTAGTCACAATTTATGCCTCCTGAGTCCTCAAACTTTTTCCTTTTTCCAGGACAAATCCTATAAACAGGTCACACAATATGATACATGTTTGTTGACAAATTCCTCTCCAGTTATGTGACTGCAGTTTGCATATTCGGGTTGCCCCAGAGGCTGGCCTCCTCCCGGTGTGTGTCTCAGGAGGGTGCTTCCCTGGAGGTGCAGACTTTACAGGCCAGCTCCGGTTTCTCTGGGGCATCCATCTGCTGTGTGCCCTTCGGTATTCACCTTGACTCCCTCCCTCCTGCCCTAAGTGTTGCTGAGACCCACTGAGCCAGGCCTTCTGCTAAGCCAACAGCTAGGAACCAACCTGGGGCTCCATCCCCTGGCGGGTGGAGGGATTGTAGAACCAGCCACCCGCAGTCAGTTCATGAGCTGGGTGCCCTGGAAGAACAGAATACTGTCAAGAAGGAGGAGTCAAATTGGGGGCTGTGGTGCAGGGATCCAGGTAAAGTTGCTTAGCCTCTTTCCTGGGGCAGGTGCAGTAGCATCCAGTCTGTCATCGATAAACAGGAAAGACTTTTGTATACAGATATCACGCAGCAAGGATGATCCTTCAAAACAGGTGCTTAATGGACTCTTTTTTAAAAAAATATTTTTTTAGTTGTTGATGGATCTTTATTTTATTCATTTATTATTTATATGTGGTGCTGAGGATCGAACCCAGGGCCTCACACATGCTAGGCAAGTGCTCTACCACTGAGCTACAGCCCCAGCCCCTTAAATGACTCTTGGTGCCATTATTATAATCGAAAGTACACCCAGCAGTCCACACCCATTAATGCACACATGATAAATATACCTCCCTCACACATATACACACACTTTTTTTTTTTGTACCAGGGATTGAACTCAGGGGTGCTCGACCACTGAGCCACATCCCCAGCCCTATTTTGTGTTTTATGTAGAGACAGAGTCTCACTGAGTTGCTGAGTTACTTCTTGCTGTTGCTGAGGCTGGCTTTGAACTCACAATTCTCCTGTCTCAGCCTCCCAAAGTGCTGGGATTACAGGCATGCGCCACCACCCCTGGCTCACACACATTTGTTTTATAGTTGTTAAAGCATGGCATAGTCTCGGTGGAAGACTTCTGCAGGCCGGTTTTAGCAGGCCATTTATTTATTTATTCGTGGTGCTAGGGATGGAACCCAGAACATTTGTTTATGTATTCATGTATGTATGTATTTTTTTGTATGTGTGGTGCAAGGGATCAAACCCAGGACATTCTTTTTACACTGGTAGGAATCCTGGCCTGAAGGCTACCTGCAGAGTGGGAACCCATGGCTTATCTCCAGGGGCCTCAGTTGGCCAAACACACATTTGCATTATCGATGTCTGGATTGTGAGCTCCTCACCTGGGATGATAAAGTTCCGTGTTACACCCGTGGACAAGCAGCCAAGCAGCTCAGACCCTGTACAGCGTGGGCATTGGGCGCCGGCTGTCAGGGCTGTACGGCAATCTCAGCCCGGCCCCGCCCACCTCCGTCCCCGCCCCGCCGTCCCCGCCCACAAACGCCCCTCCCACTGCCGGCCCCGCCCACAGCCCACCCCTCCAGGCTGAGAGGTAGCTGACTTCCACTGGAGCAGCTATTGTAAAACGCCTGGTTCTTGTGGGGGCAGAAGGGGGCTTTGATGGCTGTTGATGAGCTCTCAGTGGTGGACAGAACTTTTCAAACGGGCCACACTAAGCCCAGGCCTCGTCCTGGGGGCCCAGGCTGCAGGGCGCAGGTGGGAGGTCAGAGAGCATCAGGGGGCCAGGTGTAGGTGAGCTGGTAACTGGATCGCCTCAGGTGCCTCAGGGCAGCCGCATCACTGCGTGGTGGGGGCGAGGAGGCCCACACAGCCACACAGTGTCCCTGTCCTAGAGGTGGTCAGCCCACAGGCTGACCCAGGCCTCTTCCTGCAGGACCAGCAGGCAGGTGCTAGTTTTATCTGGTGAGGTTGGCACATATTAGCAGCATCCTCAGCAGCAATAGCAAACCTGCAGGCACCTGGTGGGCAGGTGGCCTCAGAGACTGGTGCTGGAGGTGTGCGCTGCTTTTCAGTGTGTGTTCAGTTTCAGACTCACCATAAAAAACCGCATAAATCCAACTGCTGGGCAGGGAACATCGACTTGGTGTGTGTATCAGAGGGCCTAGGAGGCAAGTCTGCTTTGATGGACAGCTAGCTGTGAAACCATGTCCTCGGTTTTCTCATCTGTCAGGGAGATGAGAAAACTCATCTCATCTCTGGGAGTCCTCTGCCTAGTGACTTGCCATTCAATTCTTTCCGTTCTCATGGCTCAGAGGCCTGGCCCAGCCTGGGAAGCCCCTGTCCATCTATCTGAGCTGCAGCTGTTGGACACCATGCAGTCTTCAGGTTGCTTAGAAGACAGGGCTGCCCCCTCTGCCGCAGGCGGGGCTTCCAGCAGGGCCTCCAGCAGGACGGTTGCGGGGCTGAGCGGCACAGGGCGCTGTGTCCTCCATTTTGTAACCCAGTGCGTAGGTGCTCAAGACCCCAGAACCGCTTGTGCAAAGAGGGAGGGAAGGAGTCTCCCTTGGACTGCCGCCTCCCTGGGCCCACTCTAGCCTCCCTGGTTTCCAGGCACCACGTGGACTTGTTTTTAGTGGGTTCTCCCCACCCCCACCAAATAGCAGTGAGAGAAATATGTCCATTATCCATGTTTCATTGACGAGGCCATCCAGGTACAGGTGGGGACAGCTCATCTCTGTGGTAGAGGGGCCATGAACTGGTGAAGAGACTTGAGTTTATCTACTTGCTTCTGGTCTCCCTGGCACCTGTGCCCTCTGCTCCCTGGAGGCTGTGCTTGGGAGGCAACACTTAGGCCTATCTGAAGACCTCAGACAGGCTTCTGGAAATCTAGGTTTGGGCCTGGTTTCCAGAATGCCTAGTGTGTGTGTGTGTGTGTGTGTGTGTGTGTGTGTGTGTGTGTATTTCTTTCTTTCTGGTATGGGGATTGAACTCAGGGGCACTCAACCACTGAGCCACATCCCTGGCTCTCTTTTGTATTTTATTTAGAGATAGGGTCTCACTGAGTTGCTTAGTGCCTCGTTAAGTTGCTGAGGCTGGCTTTGAACTTGCATTCCTCCTGCCTCAGCCTCCACAGCTGCTGGGATTACGGGTGTGTGCCACCATACCACCTGGCTGTGTTTCCTTTATCTGCACACGGAGGAGGCTGATGCCTCTGGGATCCTACATCAAGGGCCTAAAAGTGTAGGGCTAGATGCCACCATGAGTAGTCTTTCTCTGAAGCTGCTTTGAAGTTGAATGCCACAGAAAAAAAGAGTATTAAAGTGATTCTTTGAAAACTTGGAGCCTCTGAAGATTTCTGTTTCTGGGGGTGGGTGAGGAGATTGTCCTCCCTCCCTCCTCTGTTCCTCTCTTGTTACTAAGCAGTGTTTTCGCGTCTGGAAACACTGAGGCTCCCAAGGACATGTCAGCAGCTCCTAAGGATGTGCAGACCCACCTTGAGGTGCTGAAACCCACAGTTGTGGTTTCTTTTGGTAAACCCTTGGAGACAGATGGAGAACGCAAATTTAAGTGCAGACTCCATTGATGGGCGGCTTCTGACTTGAGGGGATCATCCACAATGAACTTTTACTAATTTCAGATGACTAAGAAAATGCAAAAAAATTGAAAATGAAAAAAAATTGTGAGCCGGGTGCATCGGTGCATACCTGTAATCCCAGCACTTTGGGAGGCTGAGACAGAATCGCGAGTTCAAAGCCTCAGCAATGGCGAGGCGCTAAGCAACTCAGTGAGACCCTGTCTCTACATAAAACACAAAGTAGGGCTGGGGATGTGGCTCAGTGGTTGAGTGTCCCTGAGTTCAATCCCCAGTACCAAAAAAAGAAAAAAGAAAAAAAAAACCCGTGGAGAATGGGAGTGCAGTTATCTGAGCCCATATTTGAGAAGCAGCAGCGTGTGGCTGAAACCTTTGACTTGGAGTCAGAGAATTCAGGCTGCTTTTCTGGCTGTGTGTTAGGAACTGATGTGACTCTGGGCAAATCGCAGGACCTTGTCAAGCCTCTGTTTGCTCATGAGTAAACTCAAGATCATAACAGCACATACCTTAAAGGTTTGTCATGAGGACCAAGTCAGAATTACACAGTATGTGCAAGAAGGCCTGAGATCTAGGCAGCGGCGCCAAAGCATGGACAGGAGGCGAGAAGTTCCGCCCTGCACGAGCAGAGGCCCCCAAGGCTGATGAGGACCTCTGAGGCCACTTGGGCCAGCTTAATAGAAGACCTCAGGGGCCAGGAAGGCTGAGGATCTGCCGTGCCTGGGGAGAGCTGGTGGAGGTGCTGAACTAGAGCACTGGGTGCTCCAGCTCTCCTAGGTGACAGGAAGCAAGCCTCGGGGCTTCACTTGAGCCCGTCTCTGTCTGGGACTGTGTGTAAAACTCATTTTGCTAAATGTGCCTCACACCCTTGATATTCAGGAGGGAGAAGTTCTTTGGTGATGCTGTGGTGACGACCCAAATTCGAGACCACCTCCGATATTGTAGGCAGACAAAACTGGTGTGCGGGCCACCATCTGACAACCAGGACGAAGCCACTGACGTGACCCACTCCAGCTGCACACAGAGCACGTGTGTAGCCCTCACGAGTGCCACTGTGCACGTGTGGAGGGCGGGGCGTAAGGAAGATGCACGGAGAAGGAGGTGGCACTGCCGGCTCAGCTCTAGCCACGTGGCCTCCACCTTCTGCCCGATTCCAGCTGGGCCTCACCGGAATGGCAAACTCCTATGCTTATGGGTGAATCTGTCAGCAGAGGCTGGGTCTGCTGCAGTCATAAACAAGCCCCAGATCTCAGTGGCTTAAAGTCACATCGTGAGGCATAATCAGTGCAGGTAGCGGGATTACTGGCATCACAGGGACCTGGGTGGCTGGTAGCTCCATCCTGACCATGTGCCCATGGTGGCAGGGATAGGACCCAGGGAAGGTGATGAGTCACGCGGTGGCTGTACACTTCCTGCAGGCAACTCCCATCCCTTCTGCCCACATCTCCTTGGCCGAAGCGAATCTATGGTCACACTCAACTTTGAAGGGGACAGAGAGGTGCCCAGCGGAAGAACAGGAGGAGGGAAGAGGAGTATTTGTTCTTTAAAAAACCATTTTGATTGGCCAGGCGCGGTGGTGCATGCCTGTAATCCCAGCACTTAGGGAGGCTGAGACAGGAGGATCGCGAGTTCAAAGCCAGCCTCAGCAACGGCGAGGTGCTAAGCAACTCAGTAGAGACCCTTGTCTCTACATAAAACACAAAATAGGGCTGGGGATGTAGCTCGAGTGCCCCTGAGTTCAATCTCCAGTACCAAAAAACAAAACAAAACAAAAAACCTCGTTTTGATTGAATTTCAACTGAGATATGATGTATGAACACATTTAAAGTGCATAGTTTGATAAGTTTTGACACATGCAGGTAGCTGTGAAATCAGCACACTGGCAGGATAATGAGCAGCTCCCTATTGCTGGAAGCTTCCTTTGCGCCCATGCACCCCCACCCTGACAACCCTGGTCTGCAGTCCCTAGGCAGTCGCAGGGCTGCTCTCTGTGGCTGTATGGATGAGTTTGCATTTATAGGATTTTTTTTTTTTACATAGGATTTTATATAAATGGAATCTCACTGTAATTCCCTTTTTATCTTCTTTCACTGACCATAGTTTGAGATTCATTCAGGTAGAAGAGAAATATTTGTGATCAACCTTACTATCTACCACTAACAACTTTTAGGTTCATAGACTTCATTCTTTTCGAGGACGTATATGCCATGGGGGAACTGTGTCCCCTCCTGATTCATACCTTGAATTCCTAACCTCCAGTTCTGGGAATGTGGCCCTGTCTGGAGACAGGACCTTTAAAGAGGTAACCAAGTTAAAATGGGGCCAGGAGAGGGGCCTGGGCAGATTCTCTCCAAGCCCATGGAAGGAGCCAGCCTCACCTTAATCCTGGCCTCTCAGCCTCCAGGACAGGAAAGGAGACTGTCACTGTTGTTAAGTGGCCAAGGTATGGCGCGCTGCCTGGCAGCCCTGAGCAAGTGCCACCGCTTCGGGTCCCAGGAGGCAGACTAAAGTGAGGTCCCTGCTCACTTCAAATGTGTGTGTATGTGGGGAGGCCAGCATCCTGTGTTGTAAGCACAGGCGTCCTCTGCTGTCCTCTAGGCTGCATGGGCAGTGGGTACGATGAAGCTTCTTGGGCTTCAGGTTCTGTGTCCTTGGGCGGCTCCAGGGTCTTCCCAGCTGTTTTGTGTGTAGGCTTGGCTTCTGGAGGCCACAGGCTGAGCTGGGAGGAAGGCGGCTGGAACTGGCTCCCATGTGAGCGCATGGCTTGCCGCACTTGTTGGCAACTGGCGGCAGAGCCACAGTCAGGAAGGAGGATGCTGTTCGTGTTCTTCCAACCCTGAAAGAATGGACCAGGGCCATTTACAAGATGAGGACACACAACTGGGGACGGACCAAGATGGCTCCAGAACTCCATCCTTAGGTGTCGGGAGTAGCGTTATGGATCTCCTAGCACATTGCAGGAACGTTCAGATACTCAAACATATGAATTTGCTTCCTTGTCCTTTGACATATGCCTCGAGGACTGACTCTGTCCTTGAGGATGGAGCCGGCTGCTGGGAGGGTGATGAGCCTGGAGCGTGTGGCCACTGGACTGGGAGAGTCGCCAGCTTTAGCAAATAACAAGGCCAGACATTCAGAGACATTTAAATTGAATTTCAGGTAAACAGTAAATAACTCTTTGGGGGAGGGTATAAGTACATCCTATGCAATTATTGGGACATATTTATACCGAAAAAGGATTTGCTGTTTATCTGAGATTCAAATGGGGCTGGGCATCCTCTTTAACGGGCAGCTCCGGGTCCTGGTGAAGCTGTAATTGGCCTAAAGCTGAGGGGGCTCCATCTGCAGAGGGGTCCTGGGGCTGGCTTTGCCCACCAGCTCTGAGAGTTCTCTGGAACTGTTTCTGAAACAGCCTCACCATCCACACTTAAAGTTGCCCGCTGGCAACTCAGGCAGAATCTAACTAGTGCTTTGCTTGACTTGCACAATTTTAATTAAAACATTTTTTAAAAAAATATATTTTTAGTTGTTGATGGATCTTTATTTTATTTATTTATTATTTTTTATATGTGGTGCTGAGGATCGAACCCAATGCCTCATGCATGCTAGGCAAGTGCTCTACCACTGAGCTATAGCCCCAGCCCCTAATTAAAACATTTTTACTAGTCAAGGAGCTTTTTACGTACAAATCTAAATTTCTGACATTCTTAGAAAACAAACAGCCTGGTGCGGTGATGCATGCCTGTAATCCTAGCAGCTTGGGAGGCTGAGACAGGAGGATCACAAGTTCAAAGCCAGCCTCAGCAGTGGCGAGGTGCTAAGCTACTCAGTGAGACCCGGTCTCTAAATAAAATACAAAATAGGGCTGGGGATGTGGCCCAGTGGCTGAACGCCCCTGGGTTCAATCCTTTTTACCACCCTCCCCCCACCAAAAAAAAGAAAACAAGCAAGTCTTCTGGGCTGAGTCTTTTTTTTATACATTTATTTTATTTATTTATTTTTATGTGGTGCTGAGGATGGAACCCAGTGGCTCACACATGCCAGGCAAGTGCTCTACCACTGAGCCACCACCCCAGCTCCATCCGGGCTGAGCCTCTGAGATGTCTCGGCAGCAGCATGGCCAGTGAAGTGCCGGCGTCTCCAGCCGCGCCCTGGCCTGCCCTGTTCCTCCTTCAGCTGCACGGGCCACAGGGCTCACCTCTCTTGTTCGTCTGATGGCAGAGGTTTCTGACTCTCCTGATCTACACTGTGTTCCAGACGGTCCCTTTCTTCTTGCAGTGAAAGGAAAAGATCCCAAGAGTCTTCCACGACCGGCCCCTCCACGCCTACGCATTTTTACTCCTCGTCCCCGTTCCATGTATGGTAGCCCCTGGCCCATGGCCCAGGCAGGCCCCGAGACCAGTCTGCATGCTGACAACTTCCTTCAAGACGCTTCGAGAAGCCCCGGCTCTCTGTGGACACACAGAAGTATAATGCCAATTGGTTAAGTTTCTTTGTTGTTCAGATTAATAAACGGAAAATCTGGCTCTCAAGAATCACATGCAACCAAAACTGCTGAATGGCGACGTGGGCCCGGACAACAGGGCACTGGGGGTTCTCACCTACCTGTGCTGAGGGTCTGGCTCGACCATGTGCTCGATGAGCCTCCCACTGATGGATGGACTGATTGATTACTAAAACACAGCCTCCTGGCAAGGCAGTCTTCACTCTGTTGAACAAATCATCTTTACACATCTTAGTCTCTTGAGCTCAGATGGAGGGGCGTGCCTGGCCATCATCAGATCACTCAGCAATGTCCGGGAGCCCAGGATGTGAGGAATATCTCCAGCATGTGTAGGAGGAGGCCGACAAAAGCGGGAACTCTGAAGCCAGTGCCAGGGCATTTCAGATGTATTTTCCATCCTAGACCAGGGCTGGGCAAGCCGCTGCCTATGTGCCTTATCTCATCTGTTGCCTGTTTTTGTAAATTAAATTTTATTGAACTTGTTTAAGTATTGTCTGTGATTGGTTTTGAGCTGCAACAGAAATGCACATGGCCATCAGACCTATAATATTTACCATCTGGATCTTAATAGAAAGGTTTTCTGACCCAGATCCATTTGCCTACCTGCCAGGGTGGATGTTATTGTCCCCACTGAACCCTGGGGTGCTGGTGCTTAAAGGGTGCACTCGTGCTGGCCAAGCTCACCACCTGGAGTGGTTGGGATGGAATTCAGACCCATCATCATTTGACAAGCAAATGCCTGCAATCCAAACTCCTCGGCATGGACTAAAGCCACTGGTCCAGCTCCTGCCTCCTGGTGTCGCCCAGGCCATCCGCGCGGGACTCCTGGCTGGTTCCTGAGCATGCCGTGCAACTTGGTGTCTGTGTAAACAATGCTTCCCTTCATGACATCCCACATCCTCCTGCTTCATGAGCCCTTCAGGACACATGGAGAGCTGTCCCCTCCCCTGCTGAACCTTCTCTGACTTTGTCAGGCAGCGTTAGTGAGGACGCTCTGCTCAGGGCTTTCCCTGGAGCCAGGCTGATCCCTTTGCGAGAGGTTTTCCTACAGCAGCCCTCTGATGTAGGCATGGGTAGCCTCACTTCCTAAGGGGCATAAGCAGGTTTTGAGGGGTTGAGTAACTGGCCGAGGTCCCAGAGCTAGCAGGGTCTGGACTCAGGATCTGGCCCTGGTCAGTCTGGTGCTCTCACTGAGTACAGCGCAGCCTCTGCTGTGCACGGGCTGTCCTGCAGGCCTGGCTTTGCGCAATTTGCTCCGCCTGGTGTGGTGGGGCCTGTCTCCTGGAGTCTGGGAGCTCCTGGTGCAGCCAGCATGTTCCGTCGCTGGCGCAGCCTGGCTCGTGGAAGGCCCTCGGGAGGTGCGTGTGGAATGACAGCCCCTTTGGCCGCGGGGCCACCCTGACCCTTGTCTCATTTTCCTCCCTGGTCATTTCAGTGGCATGTTGAGTGCAGGTGGGGGGCTGCAGGGCTTCTCCAGATTCCTGTCTGCTGGTGCCACCGTGGCGCTGCCTCTGGGCAGGTCATGGAGCTGTGACAAGCCCGTTCGCAGCTCAGCATCCTGGCTTTATGTGGGTCACTTTGTGTACGTGTGTGAACGTTTCAGGAGCTTCCTGCGTTTTATCCACATGGTGAAGCTTTGTGGCTGTGAAGGACGACAGCAAGCCGGCTTCCCACAGTCCACCCTCCCCTAGAGAAGCCCCCAGCCCCACGGACCCACACACCCTAACAGGTTTCCCCAGGTCCCAGAAGGGGGAGTGAGGTCAGCGGTCATCACTAGCCCCGCCTCTCCTTAGGGATGTGTTCCAGGACACTGGGGTGTGAGTGCCTGAAGCTGCCAATGGTACCAATCCCTGTGGCAGTCTGTCTTTCCTGTGCACACGTATCTGTGCTGAAGTTTATGAAGCAGGTGTGGAGTTCAGCAGCCTCAGCAGATAATCTCTTTTGGCTTTAAACTGAGAACTCTCACCTCGCCCCTACATGGAAGCACTGTGACTTCTCTGGGTCATCAGTGACTTGCTGGCACTGTGAGCTTTGGGACATTATTGAGTGAATACAGGCTACTCAGACACAAGCACTGTGATCAGTCCTTCTGATGATCAGGACAGCTGCTAGATGACTAGCAGGCAGGTAGTGCATACAGTGTGGATACGTGGGACGAAGGACTGACTTGTGGCCAGGGCAGGATGGAACAGGACGGGGCTAGATTTCATCACTTGTGAAATGGAAAACTTATGGGTTGTTTATTTCTGGAATGTTCCATTTAGTATTTTCAAACTGTGGTTGACCTCGGGGAGTGTAACTGTGGATGAGTGAGAACATTCAGCTGGTATATTAATTTCACATTTTATGTGAGTGATGGGCCCAGTCTCCAAACTCATAGTTCATAGTCAAGTGGGAAGTGACCCTGCCCTCTGTGGTGTCCTGTGGTTGGTGAGGTGGTGGGGAGAGGCTAGGCCCTGGGATCAGGGGGCAGGCTGGCCCTGGAGAGGGGAGGTAGAGGCAGCAGCCATGGCTTGAATTGGGCACAGCTTGCTGTATCTGGAGCAGCCCCAGGCAAATGATGACGGGCAGGATTTGTATTCTGTCCCTCTGGCACCAAGCCCTGCCTTCTGCTTGCCCTGACTTCAGAGCACTATGAGGCTTGTAGGTCACTCCCAAGGCAGAGCCCCATCTTCACAGCTTCCATTCAGAGTGCCCTGAGCCACAGAGAGGTGCAGCAGAGCTCGGTGCCCAAACCCTGTCCCACTGGCCCCCATGCACAGTCCTCTTCTTAAGTCCAAATCACTGGTGTAGTCAGAAAACCTCACTGTGTCTGGGGCCCAAGCAAAGGAAGGGGACGTGGGACCTACTGCCTTCCGTCTCCATGGGGGTTCCAAACAATGACCACCTACAGGATCCCTGCACTGTGGGCAGGTGTAGAATCTTCTGCCAGCCTGGTAAATGATATGTTGTCCCACCAGGATTTCTGGAGAAGAACTGGCTATGTGCTGCAGGAGCCTTCACAGCTGGGCTTTTCCAGATGCTGGAAGGGACCAGAAGGTCCAAGGAAGACTCAGAGTCTTAGCTGCTGGTCCAGGACAGGCCAGATGATGGTCAGCATCGCCACCACCCACACCAGACTCCCTCCCCACTACTGCCACTTTGCTGGTGTGTCCCGAGGCCAGGGGAGTTCAGCCCCTACCCCCTCACAGGAGCCAGAGACAGAAGAGCATCATGAGTAAGATGGAGTCTCACCAGTTCACAGAGCCCCGACCTGTGTGGCATGCCTCCCTGGGCCTCGCCTCCCAGGAGATGGGCGAGGACACAAGGCTTGGGTCTGGCCAGCCCTGCTGACCTTGACCCTTACCTGTGGCCCCTCCCTGTGCTTCCTCTTGGTTTCCATGTGGGCCCTAAGTATGATTTGCTTGGTACTCCTGGCCCGGAGTGAATTATGACACCAGCAGCCAATGTTTTTAATCTCCCATGACACAGACCTGTGTGCTTTTCTGCCGGGGTGGCGCGGCAGGGCGGGTGCTGCAGCTGCTACAGGCTGCTCACTCGGCTGACGTCAGTGTGAGCCCTTCCAGGCAGAGGGCTCCACTCAGGAAGCTTGCAAGTGATACCGAAAACAGATTTGCATTTTTCCTTTCACGGGAACTTAGCGACTCTCAGTTCCACTGAGATGTTTTCGCTGGGCTTTGTACAACCAGCACGTTGATGGAGCCCAGCTTGTGTGCACTTGGAAGCCACCTCAGCTTCTGTCCTGTATTGCTCCTTTAAGATTTATTCAGTTGGATTCATGTTCCCTGGCTCAGGATGAAAACCCTGGCAGGCTTGCTCTTTTTTGCTCCTCTTAGGAAATAGTCTGTCCAATGGTCTCTTTAAACGAAAAACAGTCTCAATTTGGAATTTTAATATCCGGGCCAACATGTTATTCAAAACTCCAAATTTTAACAGCCCTCCCCTCCTCACTGCCTCCGAGCCAGCAGAGGCTGGTGTCTGCATGGGAAAGCCATGTGGACAGTGGACGCTCTCCCTCCCCTCCTGCCTGGACTCCTGCTCTGCTTCTCTCCTCGCAGGGCTGAGGCTGGGCGAGAAGGGGCCAGGGCAGCCCTCACCTGAGTGGGTGCTGGGAGCTGACTCTGCGTTCTTCAAGCTGGGGTGGAAGCTGCCCTCCACCCCAGTGGGCTGTTTGGGGGGCTGCTCTTCCTTGGCCCTCTTCTGGGTGGTCACTTGAGACTTGGTCCTCCTTCCCTTGGGTTCACCTCTGACTTTTTGCTGCTGGAGTTTCTGCCCCTCCAGATGGCCCCTCTGGTCAGGCCCCTAGTGACCTGTCCTTGTTCCTTCTCCCCGTGGCTTGGATCCTCCTGGATCACCAGTCCTGACAAGCTTGGGGGCAGAGGTCAACCCAGCCAGGGCTCGGCCCTGGTACTGACACCCAAGCAGGTGGTGGCCAGCCTGCGCGTCCGATCCCCGTGGAACTGTGACAGCATCCCTCTACCCTCTGCCTCCCCTAGGAGGACATGAGGGATTGCACTGAGGGCCCTGTGATCTCGTTGAGGGGAGCCCAGCATAATTCTCGTCTCACGATCCTTACTCACAACGACAAGACCCGGTCAGGCCTGGCATTTGCGGGCCTTCCTGCCTTCAGCTGGAAGGCGTGCCAGGGCAAGCTGGGGGTAGCTTGAGGACACGTGGGTGGCGTGTGGGGCGGGAGGCAGCGCTCCACAGACACTGCCCTCAGAGTCCTGGCTTCAGATCCTGTCTCCCGCCAGCGGCTCTTACGTTCTCAGGGGTTGAGGAGGCTCAAGGTTGGACAGTGCCACCCCATGTCACTCTTGACTGGCTGCTACTTTGCTATGAGGTCATTGCTGGTTGGCGCTGTCCAGGCCTCGGCCTATTGGGTAGTGCAGACCGTGGCCTAGGAGACCCACGAGAGGCCCCTGGATGCCATGATTCCTGCCGCTTTGCCTGCCACACCTGGCCCCCAGCCTCAGTGGCCGCATTTGTGTCTGCATCACTGAGGGATTCCTGGGGTCCTATCTGGGCCTTCTTGAGGCTGCCCTTATTCTGGTTTCCACAGCCCAGGGCCTTGCTCTCGGGTGGCTCAGTGATGCAGAGGCCACCAAGGGAATGATCAAGGCCAGTGACAAATCTCTGCACTTCCTACTGGTGACTGCTGTGCAGATCGAGAAGCTCCTGCTCGGTGGGTTAGCAGATGGTCATTGGATGAGGACTCAGCGTTCGTGTGAGCTAAGCAGAGATGGACAAGAGGGTTTGGAAATAGAATGTGCTTCTCATTGCTCAGACTGTAGTCCAACTTTGGAAGATTCCAGAATGTTCAGATACTAAATCCTTTTATCTCCTTCTACCTTAGCATTGAAGATGAGTGGCCTGTTTGAGCTGGTAGAACAGTGAAAGAAGATTCACAGAACCTGCGCTACCTTCCTGACGACTTGGGAAGGCCGCTTAACACCATGGCTGCAGGTTATGGAGAAGGAAAACTGTCAGGTGTCACTGAAGACACTGTTCAAAATGACAAAGTGTCATCAGAAGTCACCCTTGCTCAGGGATCTATCAGTGCACCTGATTGTTTTTTCCTCTAGTGAGACATTTCTTTTCCTTGTTTTCTCCTTTTACCACTTTCAAAACCCCACCAATGAATGACTTGGAAGAAAATTGAAGTTTTCTCTAATTTGCTTGCATCTCATCTTATTCTTGAATCTCAGAATCATGTGTCACTGGTACAGATGAGGGTCGGTTCTGTGTGGGCCCAAGTCTCTTATTTAGAAACTACTAGGGGAAACAGGAAGATTTTTTTTTTTCCTTTTTGGTATTAGAAATTGAACCGAGGGGTAATTAACTACTGAGTCACATTTCCAGCACTTTTTTTTTTTTTAACTTTTTGATTTAGAGACAGGCTCTCACTAAGTTGCTTAGGGCCTCACTAAGTTGCTGAGGCTGGTTTTGAACTCGGGATCCTCCTGTCTCAGCCTCCTGAGTGGCTGGGATTATAGGAATGTGCCATTGCACCCAGCAAGAAACAGGAAGATTTGCTCACAGCCTTGGGCGTCAAATTTTCTCTAGTATGATTGGCCTGGAATTGGTTCCTTGATGTATTAGTTTGCTAGGGCTGCTATAACAAGATTCCAGACCTGGTGGCTTAAAGATCAAAACTTTATTTATTTATTTATTTTTGGTACCAGAGATTGAACTCAGGGCCACTCATTATTCCACCACTGAGCCACATCTCCAGCCCTATTTTGCATTTTATTTAGAGACAGGGTCTCACTGAGTTGCTTAGGGCTTCATTAAGTTGCTGAGGTGGGCTTTGAACTCATGATCCTCCTGTATTAGCATCCCAAGCTGCTGGGATTATAGGCATGTGCCACCATGCCTGTCCAAAAATGTATTTCCTCACAGTTTTGGGGACTGGAGTCCAAGGGCAAGGTGGGCAGAGTTGGCTTCTCCTAAGGCCTCTCTTCTTGGCTTGCAGATGGCTGTCTCTTCCCTTTGGCCTAACATGGGCTGTGTGTGCCTCTGTGTCCTTCCTATTCTCTTCTTATGAGGACACCAGTCAGACTGGATTAGAACTCACCTTAATCACCGCATTTAATTACAACTTCATAAACTCTGAAATACATTCTGAAGTCTTTTTTTTTAAAAAAATATTTATTTTTTAGTTGTAGGTGGACAGAATATCTTTATTTTATTTTTATGTGGTGCTGAGGATCGAACCCAGTGCCTCACGCGTGCTAGGCGAGCATGCTACCACTGAGCCACAATCCCAGCCCACATTCTGAAGTCTTAAGGTTAGAACTTCAACAGGGGAATTTGGCAGGGAGGAGAACACAAGTCAGCCCCTAACACCAAGTATCAGTCTAGCTGTCCTCCCAGTGACACTCAGGTAGACATGACTGTTCCCATCTAAGCACGTGATGAAACCAAGCCCAACAGATGACCAGCCTGGTCAAACAACAAGCACATGGAGGAGACATGAGGCAAACCAGGTCTGTGGGCCCCAAGCCTGTGCTTTTTCTGTTGTTCCACAGTCTTCTGGGGCCAGGTGGCTGCACAGTGTGAGGGGTGGGGACCTGAGAGGAGAGGGTGGCATATCATAAGCTGACACTAAAAATAAAGTCCTGGGGGTCACATGCCCATGCACAGTCAGCCCGGACTTTCCTACCCACAGCCTAATGTACTATGGTGTCTTCTTTGCCTTAGGTCAGCCCTGAAACTCATGTCTGACCCAATTGCAACCATGGGCAGGAGCTGGAGAGGTTGCACAAAGCAGGGGGCCTCCGTGGGAAAGGTGGGGATTGGAGAGGCAACAAAGGAGGCTTGGAGCCATGGACGGTCCGTCCCTGCCTCAGGGCTGGTGTGGAAATCAGCCTGGATGCCAGAGGAGGACAATCAGGAGAGAAGCCACACCCACCTCTTCCCTCGAGTTCCATCTCGTCTGGTCCAGAGCATCTGAGTTCTCATTGAGTTCTCAAGTGTTAATGTGTAAGTTGAAGACCAATACCTACTATCTCAGAATGGGACTATACTGGACCTAGGGTCTTAAAGAGGCAATTAAACTGAAGTCAGGTCATCAGGGTGGGTCCTAATCCAATCTGCAGGTGTCTTTAGAAGAAGAGGAGACAAGGACACAGACACACAGAGGGGATGACCATGTGAAGGAGAGGGAGAAGATGATCACTGCAGGCCACAGAGAGAGGCCTCAGCATGAACCAGCCCTCCCACACCTTGAACTTGGACTTCCCACCTCCAGGACTATAAGCAAAGAAATTTCTGTTGATTAAGCCACCTGGTCTGTGGCACTTTGTCATGGCAGCTTGGGCAGACCAATGCACCTGGTATATGAGCTAATTTCTTCCTATCCTTTTCTTCCCATCACCTGAGTACTCTTGGGCTAGCCAAGACTCTGCCTACATAATTTACAAACTAAGAATGGGAGACACATGGAGAAAGGCCAAACATGGAACAGAAAAGCAAAAGACTATGTAGTGGAA
>CM053410.1:2418767-2453130 GCA_028644305.1 Xerus rutilus | reverse complement strand
TGTGGCACTTTGTCATGGCAGCTTGGGCAGACCAATGCACCTGGTATATGAGCTAATTTCTTCCTATCCTTTTCTTCCCATCACCTGAGTACTCTTGGGCTAGCCAAGACTCTGCCTACATAATTTACAAACTAAGAATGGGAGACACATGGAGAAAGGCCAAACATGGAACAGAAAAGCAAAAGACTATGTAGTGGAACGGGGGGCGGGTGTTGTAGCTCAGCAGTAGAGCGCTTGCCTAGCATGTGTGAAGCACTGGGTTCCATCCTCAGCAGCACATAAAAGTAAATAAATAAAACAAAGGTATTGTGTCTACCTACAACTAGAAAGAAAGAAAGAAAGAAAGAAAGAAAGAAAGGAAGGAAGAAAGAAAGACTATGTAGAAGAATGGCTGTCACCTTAAGCAAAACCACCTTTAAAATCACCTACTAAATGGGCTGGGCGGTAGCACAGTGGCAGAGAACTTGCCTAGCATGCGTGAGGCGCTGGGTTTGATCCTTAGCACTGCATAAAAAAGTAAACAGATTAAATGAAGGCATGCTGTCCATCTACAACTATTAAAAAAAATCACCTAATGGGCCCTTAAAAAAAAAGATTCAAGGCCAATCATAGTCACTTTTTTGGTTGTTTTCAAAGTTCCCCATAAGCCCTTCTTCCCATGGTTGCTTTGATCCAAGGATATATCTCAATCCTTTGTGGTTTCTAGAGACTACTGCTCAACTCTTGTGCATTATTTTGAGGAGAATTGACACCTTTGCAATATTGAGTCTCCTTATTCAGGAACAAGGGATCTTTTCCCATTTGTTTAGTTCTTTAATATTTTTCAACAATGGTTTATAATTTTCTTCTGGAAGGGACTTGTACTTTTTTGTTATTTCTTTTCTTTTTTTTTATATATTTTTTTTAGTTGTAGATGGACATAATATCTTTATTTATTTTTATGTGGTGCTGAGGATCGAACCCAGTGCCTCACGCATGTGAGGCAAGCGTTCTACCACTGAGCTACAATCCCAGCCTCCTTTTTTGTTATTTCTAAGCATTCTTTTTTTTTTTTAAATATTTATTTATTTTTTCAGTTGTAGGTGGACAGAATATCTTTGTTTTTTTTATGTGGTGCTGAGGATCGAACCCAGTGCCTCACGCGTGCTAGGCGAGCACGCTACCACTGCACCACAATCCCAGCCCCTCTAAGCATTCTTTTCATGCCTTTGGTGTTTGTTTAAACTACATTTTTTATTTGTTGTTGGTAAATAAAAATGCAATTTATTCTTTGTATTTTAACTTTGTGTCTAGCATCTTCTTATTTTCCTATTAATTTTAGTAACTTATATGGAGATTATGTAGGAGAACCCCTTTGTCAAAATACATCATCTGAAAAATTGTTTGTTTCTTCTGGTCTATTTCCTAATATTTTTCTTGTCTGACCTGACTTTCAGAACAATGCTGAAAGGAGTAGGTTGTCAGGAATTCTTGTTTTGTTCTCATCTCAGAAGGATGCCTTCAACATGTACTTTCTGTAGGTTTTTTTGTAGGTATCTTTGCCAGGTTAAAGAGTCCCTTTTTATTCCTGGTTTGCTAAGGTTTTTTAAAAAAATTATGAATGAATATTGAATTTTATAAAACATCGTTTCTATTTCCATGTGGATACCCAAGATTTTTCCTTTTTTTTTTGGTACTGGAGATTGAACTCAGGGGCACTCGACCACTGAGCCACATCCCCAGCCCTATTTTGTGTTTTATGTAGAGACAGGGTCTCACTGAGTTGCTTAGCGCCTCGCCGTTGCTGAGGCTGGCTTTGAACTCGCGATTCTCCTGTCTCAGCCTCCCAAAGTGCTGGGATTACAGGTGTGTGCCACCGCGCCTGGATTACTTCACTAATTAAGAAAAAAAAAAGGATTTTAAATCTAAAATCATGAGCAAGTTGGGCCTGCAACTCTCAATGTGCCCTTCCAGAGGTGCTTGCCCTCTTGTCCCCACTGGCATATTCCCTGGGCCTTGCCTGTGTGAAGTTCTCCCGTGTGTTCCTGCATACTCCAATTCACACTTGAGTGCGGCCAAGGGACCAGGGTCGCAGGAGACTGGAGGGAGAGGGACCGACAGCATGGTTACCTCAGTGTCCTCATAGCCTTTGAGAGAAGGCCACTGGTCCTCTCAAAGAGGTTCCATAAACACTCTTTCTTCTGAATTTTGGGACTCTCCCTTGCCTGGTTCCTGTCCCAGAAGCAACCTTGTATTCCTCTTTAACCTCACACTTTAATTAAATCTTCTCCAAATTATCCTCTTTTAATGTATTGTTGTTATTGTTGGAACTCTCACTGATGCAGCCTGTGACTTTTTCTTGTAATACTCTTGTTGGGTTTTATAATCAAGACTAGGATGATTTCAAGAAAGAAGGAGGAGACTGATTCTGCTTTTTCTCTGCTCTGGAGTAGTATTAGTCCCTTGGTATTAGGTTAAAACTGTGGTGGGATTCGCTGATAAAACCACCTGGGCCTTTGGTGTCGTATCTAAAGAGTCCTCACTAAGGTCATCTAGTTGCTCTCCTGTGTTGTTTTCTTGGAATCTTATAGTTTTACATTTTGCATTGAGGGCTATGATCCATTTGAGTTCATTTTTGTTAAGGGTGTGAGATCTGATCTGGGTCCAGATTATTATTTTTCTCCTTTGCACGTGGAAGTCCAGATGTTCCAGCTCCACTTGTTGAAAGGCGGTCTCGTCTCCATTCTGTTGACCTCACTGCTTTGTTAAAGATCAGACGCTTCCGTGGTAGATCTCTGGGTTCTCTGTTCTAGTTCATTGGTGTGTTTGTCTATTCTTTCACCAGAACCACACTGCCTGGATTACTGTAGGTTTGCTGTGAATCTTGAAGTTATGTAGCCTGAGTTCTCTAACTTTGCTCTTCTCTTTTAATGTTGTATTGGCTTTTTTGGATCCTTCGCCTCTTCGCATAAACTCTAGAGTTAGTTTACACATGTCCACAGGCACTTGCTGAGAATCTGATTGGAACTGTGTTGAATCTACAGACCAAGTTAGGAAAGAGCAGTCTCATAACAATTCTGAGTTTCCCTATTCATGAACATGGAATAGCTTCCTTCCTTCCTTCCTTTCGATGGGCTGGGGATTAGAACCTAGGGCCTTGTGCATGCAAGGCAAGCACTCTACCCACTGAGCTATATCTCCAGCCCTATTTATTTAGTTGCCTTTTGATTTCTTTTGTGTTCATTTGATCCTATAGATCCTGTACATATTTTATTACACTTATATCTAAGTATCTCATTTTGGGGGGTGTTAATATAAATGGCATTGTGTTTTTAATGTCAAATTCCACTTGTTCATTACTGGTATGTTGGAAAGATTGACTTTTGGACATTAATCTTGTATCCTACAAACTTGGCTGTAATCACTTATTAGTCCTAGGAGTTTTTTTGTTTGTTTTTGGTTGATTCTACATAGACAATCATGTCATGTGAACAAAGCCATGTTGAGTGGTGACCTGGATTTTCCTGGATTCTCCTAGAAATAGCACTCTACCTCCTGCTATTTCCCTTTGGAGCCCTCAGCCCCTCTGTCGTTCCGTCCAGGCATTTAGTGGGAGAGAGAGAGTTCTTACTCCATCTTACCTAGAACTGTAACTTTAGAGCAGGTCTTTGTAAACAAAATTCCCAGTTGAGATTTCTCAGACTACTGAATTCCTAGCTTGAGTTACTGGGCCACCAGGGTAGATTAGAACTCTAACCCACATGGAGGCTAGTTTGTCGTTGTAGAGTCTCAGATCTCCCTTCCATGCTGTGCCAAGGTGCAAGACAGGCCATGGAGGATTTTTATTAGACTCTCACCCTTGTTTCCTGTTTCCTTCTAAGGTACTGAGCTCAGCCAATGCCCTCGACATCACAGCTGGCTTTTGTGCTTGCAAGGTCATTAAACTTACTTTGATCTTTACCTAGCATTGTGTATTCTTTAGTTTCTTGATGATGTTCAAAAACTGATTATTACTTAGAAAATATTTTGTTCAACATTGTTTGTGGCAATTGTGCTGGTCAAATTATCAGTGTACCATATGGCAAGAGCTGGAAGTCTCTAGAAACATGTTTTAAGCTCCTAATTATGCTCATTAATTTTTTGGTCTTGTAAAGATAACTTCATGGCTGTGTGCTCCTTTTCTTAAGGGACTTCATTTCTATACATTTATTTAATTTGTCTTATTTGAAATAGTATTTGGAGATGATAGTGAAATAAACAGTATTTTTCAAACTACTTTTTTGATAGGTTCTGATACCTCTGTTATCAGATATGTTTATCTATAACAATTTAGCCCACACTCAATGCCTGATACATAAATGAAATAAGCAATATGAAAGTACTTTGAAAGTACAGTGAATCACTGTATAAACGTAACATGTTATTACTCAATAATTGAAAGTCTCTTTATATCTAATCAGGTCATAGATTACTGGTGAGGGCTAAATTAAAAAGAAAATTCACAACAAATGCCTGAATGGAAACCCCGGGGGCTGCTGAGGACTGCTGTGCACCTTGATGCTGGCACCTGACTTTTGCGGGTTTCAGGGAGCTCCTACGTACGTACGAAATTGAACTGGAGTTTCTTACCAAGCCTGTGGCGGGAGTCAGTTAAGCAGTGTGCCCCTCAGGAAGTTCACTGCTGATTGGATTTGTACGCAGTCACGGCTCTGGTCTGTTTAAAGGGATGCTGCAGTTTGCCCACGGTGAAGGAAGGATGGGCTTGTGCGGTTTTTGGCATTTGCAGGACATGGCCTCAGGAACCCAACATAGGTCTCTGCACTTCAATTTTTTCCTCACGGGCTCCTTCATGGTGGAACATTCCCATATTGTGTCTGAGTGGACTGTGAAGTTTGGCTTTCTCTGGGCACCTGATCAAAACCCAGCGAGGGGGGCTGGGGCTGTAGCTCAGTGGTACAGCGCTTGCCTCACATGCGTGAGTCACTGGGTTCAATCCTCAGCACCACATAAAAATAAATAAATAAAATAAAGATATTGCATCCATCTACAACTAAAAAAATATTTAAAAAAAAAAAAAAAACTCAGCGAGGGCACGTGGCTAGGAATGGTTAAGGACATGGGCTTTGGAGGCGGCATGCCTGGGTTCATTCTCTGGCTCTGCTACTGTGATCTATATGATACTAGAAAGTTCCTTCTCCTCTCCAAACTTGACTTTTCTCCTATTAGGGTTTAAATATGAAGTGTCCCCCGAAGGCTCATGTGCTGAAGTCTTGGTCCCCAGTGCAGCAATATGCAGAGCTGGGGTTTCTGAGAAGTGAGTGGATCACAAGGACTGTAACCTCATTGACAATGGATGAGCCCATTGATAGATTCAGAGCTGAACGGGTTGTGTGGGGGCGGGGAAACTCTTGGAGCTGGGGCCCAGCTGGGGGAAGTGGGTCACCGTGGGCGTGCCCTGGGGGGCAGTGGAGCGGGTCTCCTTGGCTACACCTTTCCTCCATGATGTTCTGCTCACCTCAGGCCCAAAGTAATGGAGCCAGCCGACCAGGGGCTGAAGGCTCTGCAACGTGAGCCAAACAACCTTTCTTGCTGTCAGTCGATTTCCAAAGCGGTTCTGGTCATCGTCACAAAAAGCTGACTAACTAACACAAAGTAAAGGTGCTTTGGTGAAAGATCCAAGAAACAGCCCTCCCGGCTCAACACAGCCATGGGCGCACGGGACACCTGCGGTGAGAAGCGGTTCAAAACAACTCGCCCACAGCCCTCCTACTAGGGTTAGGGCAGAGATTCCCAGCTGTGACCAGACACGAGGCTCACCTGGGGATCTCTGAAAACCAGAGCAAGCCCAACAGAATGTCAGGGTGTGCAGTCAGGTTGAGCCCCACTGTGGTGCCTTGAGGTCAAATTGTGGGAAGATGAGCCATTTCCAAAAGAGTGCCCCCCTCTCCCCTACACACTGCAGGTACCCACCACTGATGTCTCGTGGGGCACTGCCAGGAGCAGGTTGTCCTGCAGAGGCTGAATTAACCTGGCTAAGAGGAGTAGGGAAGATCAATGTATGCAAAGGCCCTGAGGTTGCAGGGGGCAAGGATGGCTTGAGGGAGCAGAGGTAGGCCATGGAGGCTGAGGGCAGATGTGGGTGATGCAGGAGAGCTGTGTGAGTGGAGACCATCGGTCCGCTCTGGCTTTGGTGGGGAGGAGGCTTTGGTTGGCACATTCTACTTTGTTATCAAGAGAATGGGGGAAGGCAGGTAGTTTGTCACAGGGGTGGACGGATGCAAAAGACTTTGGGTTGGTGGAGTGGACAGGACTTGGGGGAGTTGGAAGGGCAGAGGCTGGTGGCTGGTATGGCTCATGTCACAAAGAGTCCCCCAGGTGCTGCTGTCCCTGCAGATGCTGGTTTCAGGTGTGACCTTGGGCACAGGTGGGGCCTTGCTTCCTGTGTGTGGAGAGGGGTTGGAGCGCACCTCTCAGGAGCCTGGACCACGTTCCACACAGAAGACCCACGGCCCTCCAGCCTCGCGGTCTGGCCCCTGAGGTGCTTTCACATGCCTAAGGCCTGGCCCTCTGCTGGAAGAGCCACCAAGCCCCACAGGCTAGAATCCCCTCTGCCGTCGGCAGTGTGTGCTGAACTCTGGGCCATGTGGTGTGTCGGGTGGCTGCCCCCCTGTGCTGAGAAGCTCTGGGGGCCTTGCCACTCCTGGAGCTGTTCTGCTGTTCTGGGTCAGGGCAGAGGTGTCCCCCGTGGCTCCTGCCACAGGGACTACAGCTTTCCCTGTGAAGCTGAGGGCCAGACGGTTTCTCCAGGGGCCAGCTGGAGCGAGGGCTCCTTGGGCTGGTCTGTCTCTGACCATTCCTTGTCGGTGGTCCCCACCCTCAGACCGGGCTGAGGCCACTGTGAAGCAGGCAGAGTGCCACCAGCCTCCAGGGCACTGTCGCAGCCCACCAGGCCTCCCCCATCTCCCTTCCAGCACTCAACTCCCCTCGACTAAGCCTCCAGGCGGATTTATCCTCCTCCAGGCCAGCTGCCTTTGACCCCTAGTTTAACCACAGAGTGCAAGGCTGGCTTCCTTGACAAGGGTCTCTGGTGGGCGGGCACTTGAGCCGACGCGGACTGTCCTGTTGTAACTGTGGCACCCACAGTGGGTCCTCTCTCAGCAAGCAAGTCTGTATCGGTTTGCTGGGCACATCGCCAAGTGGCACCCACTATGGCCCTAACACCGGACACTTCCTCGGGGTCCTGGAGCTGGGCGCCCCTGGTGGAGGCGTCAGCAGGTTTGATTTCTTCCGAGGTCTTTCTCCTGGGCTGGTGGACACCAGGGTTGCTCTCTGTGTGTGTCTCATCTCCTCTTCTTATAAGGACACCAGTCAGATTGGGTTGGGACCCACTTAGACGACCTGTTTTACCTAATGGCCTTGTGAAGACCTTACCTCCTAGCTCAGTCGCTTTCTGAGGTGTTGGGTTAGGACTTCAGTGTGGGGTTTGTGGAGACATGATTCAGGCCCTGTCGATTTTCCGAGGTGGACACAGAACTGGAAGGCCACACAGCTTGTGAATAGCACGTTTGGCTCTGGAGGCTAGCAGGGGCCAGGGGTTTGATAGGAGCCCAGATGGCTTTCCTGGATCGAAGACACCGTCGAGTGTGAAGGCTTGGAGCTGGCCCGGAGAATGTCCCCTCACGGTGGTGCCAGCTCACTTCAGTGGTGAGCCAGCAAACACAGGAAGTCCAGTGGGAGGACACAGGCCCAGGGCGGTGCGGGGCACACACCCCGAGGCTGGCGGCGCGCGAGCTCACAGGTGGGAGCAGTGAGTGTGTGTGGGGGTGTAAGAGGAGGTGGCAGGGGTCTGGGGTCAGAGGCCAAGGCAAAATACCTGCGTCCTGGCCCTGGGGATGGCCAGGAGTCGGCCTTCAGACTCATCGCGGCCTCTGTCCCTGGCGGCAGTGCCCCCCCCCACCTCTTCCGCCCATTTCATACTGTAATGAAAGGCAAGCCGAGAGCCTGGTGCTGGCCATGGGGCAGGGAGGTGGAGCGGGGCTGGTGTGCACAGGACAGAGGGAACAAGGTGCTCCAGGCCAGCGCCTGCACGTCTGCCTGCCCGTGTGAGGACCGGAGCCTGCACCCTCGGTTGTTTAAGGGCTGTGCTGATGACCAGGGCAGTCATATGACAGGGACGAAACTTCACTAATGGGTTCCAGTGACTTCAGTGGACTGGAAAAGAAGGTCTGTTCCTCGGGTCCCCATCCAGGTTGGGAGGGCTGCTCCCACATAAATCACAGTGACCATCAAGCATGTGGGCTGCAGAAACGTCCTCAGGGAGGCCGGCTCAGGAGGCTGGGTGGCTTGTGGAGGCTGGGAGGCTCCAGTACAGCCTGTCTACTAACTCTTGTTGCCACAGGACAGTAGCCTTCTAGTGGCTGGGGGCTCTCCCCAGCTCTGCCACCAGAGGCCTTGCTGACCTTCCAGGACACAACTGAGGTTGGCCATCCCTGTCCAGGTGTCCAGCAGGAGAAGTTTGCTATCGATGTTCAGAGGACATGCCCTTTTCTGTCCCCATCCTTCTGTTACTCCCATGACATCCGTTCTCCCTGGGGCCCAGCCAAGAGTGCCCCGCTCTCTTGGTGGCCGTGCCCTCTCACACACTTGGCTCTGCCTCTGGCTGAGGCAGAGCTCCCAAGACCACCGCTTGCTTTTCTAGCTCATTGGTCATCTTTGTGGCTTTGGCCTGAATTTTCACCAGTTTCCTGGATGCACAGAGCAGCTGGGGCTCCAGCAGACGCAGCACGGAGACAGCTCTTGTCTGGTCACCAGTAAGCACCTCCTGTGTGACCAACGGTGGGAGGGGGGGCGGGGGCTGTGTGGAGACGCCCTCAGCTTCCTGGAACCATGTCAGCTGGTCAATCCGGGTCTTCTCAACAAAGGCTTTTAATGGTTTTCAGTATGAAAATAGCTTTGTTACGAGGACAGGCCACAGCAAGGGCAGAGGGAGTGCCCTGGACAGGAGGGAGGGAGCCCAGAGGACCCTGCTGGTTCTGAGGAGAAGGATGTAGGCTGGAGAATCATAGACCAGGCAGCAGGGAATGAGGAGGGTGTAGGGCCGCCCCCATTTTGCAAGCAAAGAATGGAGGCCCAAGTCATTGGCACTGCTGACCATAGGAGCAGGAGCCTGATATCGTGAAATAGTCAGGGCCTGATTTGAGTCTGAGGACCAGTGTCCCTCACCAGGAGCCAGGAGGTCCTGGCAGGTGACTGAACTTCCTGAGGCCTTACTAACTTATCCCTGGAGAGAAATGGTAATGGGCTGAGGGCGCAGCTCCACGGTAGAGCTGCCTGGCATCCCCAGCTCCACAGCAAAGTAATGAATGATAAATAAAAGGTCCATGGGAAGGTAATGTCCACTCCCGGACATTCCTGGCTTGAGGTCACCTCAAGGGTGCCTACCGGGCCCCAAAAGCCAGAGTGAGGGTTCTTATTCCTGTCCTCGCTGCATGTCCGGGTCCTGGTCAGGCTCCTAAGTGTCTGGGGGGGTTGTGGGTGGCAGGGCCATTTCCATCGAGGTTGGTGGGACAGGATGGTCCTGCTTCATGGGGACCACAGTCAGCTGGTGAGACCTCACGTCACCCCTGGAGGGACTTCCGACTGGGGCGCCCTGGCCATCCACGGCTCTCTAGTCCCACCTACTCACTGGCACACAGATACCCCTCCTCAGTGCTGCTCCTTGTGCCTGGGTACTGCATCCAAGGCTTTAGGACCCCATCCCTCTGTGGCCCCCAGAGCAGGTGACCGAGTCCCTGTCCCCGTCCTCTCTCCCTCCTTCAGATCACCTCACACTAACAAAAATCCTGCTCAGGGGTCTGCCCAACCTTACAAAGCAGCTGCTCTGCCCTTGGCCACAGCCTCTGCTCTCTGTGGAGGACAGGCAGGGCCTGGTCCACAGCAAGGTGGCAGAGGGGCACAGCTTTTATCTCGCTGCCCTTCTCCAGGAGAGCTGGGGGCTCTAGCTAAGCGTGCATTTGTGCATGTAAGACCAAACTGGGTCACGCTGGCCTCCCATGGTTCCTGTGAGAATCCAGTGAGGTCATATATGTAGAAGTGCCTCCTAGGCATGAAAATGGGACCCCAATATGCGCTAGTGCTGTTTCTTCAGTGGCAGACACTGGAAGGGAAGGGAAAGGTCCGGGGAGCAGTCACTGCAGCCCGAAGCAGCTGGGCCTGAGCAACAGGACCCGGCCTGAATGCTGCCTTCGTGCTGTGACGTATGGCACTGCTTGATGTAGGGGCCTCCTTTCAGAACTTGAGGAGTCGTCGTTTAGGAAGTTGTCTGTAGTGGAATATGATCGACAGGACTGAAAAGAAGGGCTGTGTCTCCATTTGTCATTTTCTATTGTCTCTGTTCTGTCCTCTGCGATTTTGAAGGACTGGTCTGCGGCAGCTGACTGGAGCACGCCATCCGTCATTCAGTGGCTCCAGCCAGCATGGCCTTCCGTCCGGGCAATTCGGGCTCGCTGTCTAGACTGGGGATTCACGGTGGCTTTCCCCAGCCACATGCACCAGCCCTCCTCCCCCGCCATGCCCAATTCTCAGCCTTTCCCTGAATAAATACGCTGTCTCCACAGCAGACTCTTTATCCCCTCAATGTCCAAGGAAACTGATTCATCGCCCTGAGGTTTCTGTCTGGGAGCTGCTTCCAGACAGCCCAAGCCATGCTCCCCGGGTGTGGGATCCAGGTTTGGGCCGGCCCTCCTGCTTGCCTTCCTCCTTTGGTCTTCCTCGAGGATGTGGTCTCTGCCTCTTTCTTCCCACTTTTTCACATGACTCCATGCCCAGCCTCAGGTTTACTCTAAGAAAAATTCTTGCTGGTCAGTGACATGTGAAGCTTCTAGAATCGGACACTCAGAGCTCAGAGCATGTCACTCTTCTCTTCAGTCCGGCACGCTGAGGCCAAAGGGGAGCCTGTGGGTGTAGCGTCTTGTGGCTTCCTGTCTCAAGTTAGTGTTGTTCCACAACCCTGGTGGCACTTTTAGGGGCTTTGATGGTGGAAGGAGAAACATTTCTTTCCATGTAGGGAAATAGCTACTCGGCTCTGTCTGGAATTCATTTCCCTTGTCCAATTATTTTCAGTCAAATGGCATTGTGAGGAAGTAGCTGTGAGCTTGTTTAATACCTCTTCTGTTGTGTTTTTGTGGTTTTCTTTGCAAAATTCAGTGTAATATTTCACCCCTTTAAGAAGTTCTGACAGGAAGTTACCGAGAATTAACAGGGACCAGGTTGTAAAATGGAGATGGACTATTCATCAGGGAGGGGGGCTGTGGACAGGGTCAGAAGCCCCTCTGTGGAGAGGGAAGCACTGTGCTCTCCATTCTGTGGAGTCAGGGTCTTGCATCCAGGGGAGACTTGCTTTCTCCTCCAGCAGCTGAGTGAGGGCATTGGGGACAGTGGCAGAAAGATGTTGACCAGCCAGCAGAGGAACACTGAGGAATGATTAATTATTTGAACAGGCTTGAGAAGCGTAGCCGGACACCAAGAGCATCGCAGGTGACGAGCAGGACTCAGCCTCGACCTCAGCCTTGCTTCTTTTCCCATCAAGGCACGGGTTCTGTTGTCAGCTTTTTTACTGCTGCGACCCAAAGACCTGACACGAACAATTAGAGGAGAAAAAGTTCATCTGAGGGCTCACAGTTTCAGAGGTCTCAGTCCATAGAAGGCCAGCTCCATTCTTAGGGGCCTGAGATGAGGCAGAACATCATGGCGGAAGTGTGGAGTGGAGGAAAGCAGCTGGGCACGTGGCCCCAGGAAGCAGAGAGAGACCAAGCTCAGCTCACAAAATATGTACCCCAAAGGCACCCCCAATGATCCACCTCCTCCAGCCACGCCCAGCCCGCCACAGGTATGATCCAGCTAATCCCTATCAGGGCATTAACATACTGACTAGGTCTAGGTTCTCACAACCCAATTATTTCATCTCTAAACTTTCTTGCATTGTCTCACACATGAGCTTTTGGGGGACACCTCATATCTAAATCATAACAGGATCTATGTCCCTTCTCTTGACAGACTTCACAGTACTTTGACCAGCAAAAATATGGAGGAAGTGATGTTATATGACCTCCAAAACTGGATTTCATAAAGCCATGCAAATCTGTCCCTTTTTCTGGGACACGCTCTTGGATGTCTGTAATCAAGAAAAACATCTGGCCATACTGTGAGGAGGCCACGCCTCTTGGGAGAGGCCGCACTGAGACCTCTGCTCAGCAGTCCTAGTCTGAGTTGGCTGAGCCCAGATGCCAGACACATGAGTGAGCAGGTACCCAGATGATCCCGAACCCTAGCTGTTGAGTCACTTCCTGACTCCTGGCTTTGAACCTACCCTGTTGAGATCCCAGTTACTGAGGAGCAGAGACCAGCCTGCCTCTCTCTGTCCCTTCCAAATTCCTGACCCAGAGTCATGTGCTTCATGAAATGGTATACCAAGTCACTATGTTTTTGGGTCATTTGTTATGCAGCAAGAGAAACTGAAGCAATTTATAAATTGGGAGAAAATAAAGCAGATTAAGGGGTTAGAGAGTGAGGTGGAATTGAAGTTGAGGAAGATATTTTGGATAAAGGGTCAGAAAACTTTTCTGGGGAGCTAGCATTAAAGCAGTGAGTGATGTGGGGACTCGGGGACACCAGCATCTGGGGCAACATGTCGTGGGGACTGGCATAGCAGTGCCATGCCCCACGGTGGGAGTGAGGTTGTTCAAGGAAGGTCAGGTGGCCTGCTTGCCTCAGGGATGGAAGAGGAGTGGCGGGAGATGAGGCAGCTGGGACACGTTGCAGGACTTTGGTGGCCTTGAGTTTTATCGTAAGCCAGTGTGAGGTTTGCATGGGGTTCGTTCCCCACAGGCCCTCCCTCATGTATTTAAGCAGTCTAGTGGCTTCAGATGGATCCCATACACCGGTCATTTCTTTTTTTAATATTTTTTTAGTTGTAGATGGACACAAATCTTTATTTATTTTTATGTGGTGCTGAGGATCGAACCCAGTGCCTCATGCATGCAAGGCAAGCACTCTACCACTGAGCCACAACCTCAGCCCCACACCGGTCATTTCTAAATATTTGTTCCTTACCTAGACTTTGGCTCCTAACACCAGGCTCTTTATTTAGTTGCCTGCTAGTGCTATACATGGATTATTAAGAGACATTTAAGGCAATATGTACAAAACATTAGTGTATTCCTTGCCCCCAAACCTCCTCCTTTCTCAGTCTACCCACTGTGATCAAATGGCAATCTATCCAAGGTCTCAGGCCATCCTACCCCTCTCTCTGACTCATGACCAGTGTCTGATAGACTTTCCCTCTTTCCGTCTGTCTCCTGGCACAAAGTATAGCTGTTGAAAAGCTCGGTGGTGGTCTGATGTTTCCTCCTTTATAAATAATGTGACCTTTTTGCCTTTAACGTCTAGAAAATTTCCCAGAATATATTTTTGCATTCTGAGTTTCTTTATGTAGTTTCACAAATTGAATTTATGACATTAATTTCAGAAAAGTTACCTTGAATCACTAGTTTTAGGGTTTTTTTTGTTTTTTGTTTTGGTACTGGGGATTGAACTCAGGGGCACTCGACCACTGAGCCACATCCCCAGCCCTATTTTGTGTTTTATGTAGAGACAGGGTCTCACTGAGTTGCTTAGCACCTCGCCATTGCTGAAGCTGGCTTTGAACTTGAGATTCTCCTGTCTCAGTTTCCCAAAGTGCTGAGATTATAGGCGTGCGCCACCACGCCTGGCTTGGTTTTAGTTTTTGTTTTTTTCATTGCTTTGTTTTTCTGTTTTGGGGACTCCTGTTATACAAATGTTGGACCTTCCTGGTCTACATTCTGGATTTGTTACTTTTTCTTAAGTCCCTCTTAATTCTTTTGTCTTTTGATGTAACTTTTTCTTAGAATACCTTTTCTTTTTAAAATTTATTGGTTCTTTTTAGTTATAGAATACTTTTTTTGAAGAATTATTTTCTGGATTTGTGCCTTCTTTTTAATTTAATCCTCATTTCTGGCATTTTTTTCTTTTATTCCTAATTTTCTGAATTCTATCATTTTACTCCTGAGTTTTGCTAGCTTTAATTTATGTTGTTATTTTAGTTTGCTTTGAAATTGGTTGTAGATTTCATTTGTTTTGTGATCATGTCTTTCTGGTATATTTTATGATCTTCAGGGATGTGATTCTACACTATCCTTTTTTCTTAAGTACCACTGTGTATTGTCTGGCTTGTGGTAAATTAACTTTGTTAAATGTTTCTGTTGAACATTTTAATACAAAATATTTCTTTGAATTGCTAGAAGATATCATTCCACTTGGCTTTTCTACCTTTATTAGTTTGGAGGGCCCTGTTCAGTTGTTTTTAGAGTGTTCCAGAATATGGAAGTCCCTGTTTTGAAGTCTCTAGCCTCTGTCCCCTTTCTGTCTCTCAGATGGCCTTTTTGTTTATCTCCTTTCTTTGTCTCTCTTGCTTTATGTGATGCTCAGATTGGATTAGAGTCTGAGCAGTTTCTTCTCAGTGTGGGGTTTTGTCCTGCAAGGATTTTTGATTGGATTTCAGGATTTTTGGGCTGTCTCAGATAGCTCTAGTCCTTTCAAATCTTTACTGCAGACTCCTTAAAGTCACCCACTGTTTGAGTGGTCAGACCCTTTCCAGTCTTAGCTGTTGTCCACAAATTGACTTTCTCAGGTCTCCACGGAGTCCCACTGGGCATGTTGGGATTCTCAGGTTTGTCATGGGCCCCTAGTCCTTCCTTTGCTTCCTCTTGTACAAACATTACTACTACTCAGTCTTGTACCTGTTGGTGCCGGTCTCTTCATGCTTATATTTTGGAAGTCATGGGAAGACCTTGCCAGATGTTTTTGTGGTACATGTTGACCATGGAGTTTTTGATTTTGCTGTTCTCTACAGCTGTGTTATCCATTTTTTATGTTGGAATTTGGAGATATTAAAAATTATGGTATAGGCACCATCCCAGAACATTCCTCAGTCTATATTCAATACATTATCTGGAGTGGTACTTGCAAACATACATCAGATCACGTTGCCCTCTGCCAACAATGCTTTGATGTCTTCCCACAGTAGAGCAGCAGCCCAAATCCCTACATTGGCTCACAAGGTGCTCTGGCTTTACCGCCTGAACTCACTTTGTGCCACCCTGCTCCTTGCCAGTCACGCTGCAGCCACGCTGGCCTAGGTGCTATCTGAAGGTGCCAGGGATGGCATTGTTCAAAGTGCTTGCACTTGTTATTCCATAGTGTTTACTAGTGTCACCGTCCCTTGGGAACGTTCCCTGGCTACCCATTCGAATCGCAGCCCCTCTCCTTATGGCTACTCCACACTCCTCCTTTCCTGCTTCTTTTTTCCTTTCCTTGGCACTTGTCAGTACATATTTTAGTTATTAGTTGACTTATTCATTTTTCGAAAGTGAACTAGAATGTGAGCTCCAGGGAGGCAGAATTTTTTTTCATCAGAAATTAAAATTTTGTCGATTGAGTAAATGCATGAGTGAATATATTGCAGAAGATGCCCCTGATTTCGTCGTGGAGAATGGCAATGTGACAGAAAAGGGAGGGGGACGCCAGTTAGGAGAATAATGCAATAATCAGGCAAGAAGGTGTGTGGAATTGGGGGTAAATAGCAGAATTGGTGAGCTACTATAAAGGTGGCACAGGCAGACTGCTAATTATGAGCCTAGGTCGGCAGATGCAGCTTACTTATTTGATTGCTGAACTAACAGGTGGGAGGAAAATGACACGTGACAGACTGCTCTAGTGCCTGGTTCCTATAAAAATCAGCTAGTTTTTATCTAGTGTCCACCAGGTGGGGTGTGGCTAGGCAAAATCCAAGGGCAACCAGGGAGAGGGTATTTTAGAGGTGGGGTAAGGAAGGTGTTTGCATAAGCGTTCGTCACACACTAAGCTAGCCCAAGGCCTGGCGACGCAAAACAATAAGGACTTATTGTCTCTCCTGGTTCTGTGCATCATATGGGCAGTTCTTCTGCTGCTTCTTCCCAGGCTTGCTGTCACGGCTGTGATTAGCTGGAGGCTCCGTGGGCTGGAAGGTCTGAGGGGGCCTCTGTCTGGCAGCTGGGGTGGTGGTGGGTCTGGGGAATCTCTCCTCTCTTACAGGTGGCCTCTCCTCTTTCAGTAGGGTAAAGCAGCTTCCTTATGGCGACCACAGGGCAGCATTCCAAGAGGATGAAAAGGGCTAGCCTTGGAAGTCACACACTGTTACTTCTGCCAAATTCCATTGGCCAAAACAAGTCACAGGCTGGCTCAGATTCAAGGAGGGCCAGAAAGAGACTGACTCCTGATGGGAGTAGCAGCTGTGTCCTTGCCAAGGGACATGCCTACCAAAATAGCAGGAATTTGTGGCCATATTTCTCAGCTCCCACAAAAGGAGACCAACACTTATTGTTTACTGTGCTGCAGGCACTGTTAGGTACCTCGTGCGCATGGTCCTGCTTTGTCAGCACAGCAAGTCCGTGAGGAAGATGCTGAGGAGAGGCCAGGGATGATGTGCAGCCTGTCCACAGAGCTGGAACAAGCAAGGGGAGGCTGGAGGCCCGTCCAACGTCCTGCTCTTCAAGGCTGGGGCTGGCCCTGCTCCTGAGCTGTGCAGAAGAGGGGTTCAGTAGTCTCTGCTCAGCAGTTTTCCAGCTTTCTCTACTCCCCACCCTGCTTCTTTCCTGTGCAGATTCGATGAGTTCCTTGCCTTCTCTGGGGACTTTTCCTTGCCACATTCTTCAAGTCCACATCACTGAGTCATGACTGCACCTGAAGCTGCTCACAGTGGATCCTGCTCTGTGGATGGTGTCCCTGGTTGACCAGGATGCTCTGGGCTGCTGGCGTGGTCCCTGGCACACCATCCCACCAGCCTGGCCCTCCTCTCCCTGGTATGGTCAGGGGAGTTTCTTTGCTGCAGATTCCTGCTCCAGCAGAGGCACCTCTGAGCATCAACTAGAAGCTCATAGCCCTCCTGCCCAGCCCAGGAGGCCTCCCCAGTCTTCCAGTAAGACCACCAGCAGAGCAGCCTGGAGAGCCCCAGGGCTGTGATTCAGCAGGGGGCAGTCCCCATTTGGCTGAGGATGGAGTGTACTTGTGGATGGATTGACTCTGGCCTCCGCAGCTACTGTTCCAACATTGCCCATTTCACTAAGGGAAAGGAGGAGCACTGGGTGTCTCTTCTGGGTCGGAGAGGAAGGAACATGGGGCCCTTGCCTGGTTCTTTGTAGCTGCCCCAGCCTGGCCCTCCAACTCATGTCTGCCTGACTTTCAGAGCTATTCTTCGGCCCCTGCACATCCTGAGCCACCTCTGGAAAACCAGGAGGGAATGTGGCACGAGGGAAGAGTTGGGGACGCAGAAGCAGATGGCCTCTGCTGCTCTCCAGTGCCTGCGAGTCACTACCTGGAAACCAGCTCCAATGATGTAACCACAGGTACTGTTGGGTGACAGCTGCCTCCCGTGTGGGTGGACGCAGGGCCAGTGGCTGGGGAATCCCACTGGTGACAACACAGCCTCCTTCTGAACTGACAGTGCAGCTGGTGTTCCAGAGCAGCTCTGTGTCTGACGGCGACTCTGGGAGGCCCGTGCGGGGCTGGCCCACGGTGATGGTGACGGTGCTCTCCTGTAGATCACCTGCACAAAGGCTCCTTGTGGTCAATTCACTGATGACTCATTTGTAATCTGGTTTCAACACTGTGAGTCAAAATGCACCACTTTCATTAAAAATAACACTCACTGGGGTCTAACGGCTTTCTTTTTTCTGTGTTTTACTGTATGTGTGTTTTCTGGATGGGGAGCTGTGAGGTGGCAGACGAGGTGTCCAAGGGCCTAAACATGACTACGCCCACCTGGGGACACCAACCCAGGCGGGGATGTTGAACCAGAGGCTCAGAGCCTGCCAGGGTTCTGAGCCTGCTGAGTCCAGTGGCCTGAGAGGCAGGGTGAGCGCCTCTGCCCTGGAGGGGATTCCAGTCCTCACACAAAGGGTGTGTGAGAGGTGGTGGGCGCACTGGAGAGAATGCAGATTCCTGGGCTCCACTCCAAACCCCTGGGAGGGTCCTGACAAATCGCTCAGGAACATTTTAGGTGCAACCTTGACTTGGGATGAGAGGGAAAGGGGAGAGGCAGAGAGGCAGGCAGGCCGCCAGGCTGAGGGGCATGGAGGCAGTGAGAGAGGAAGAGGCCGAGGGGTGGGGGTGGGGGAACCCCATGGTGAAGGCCCCCTGAGACTGCTCTGAAACCCCCTGCTTTCTGTGAAGCACCCACAGCCTTTCTGTTTTGGGTACCAAAGCCTGGGCATCCCCTATTTTCCTATTTAAAAGAAAAATCATTAAAACAGTTTAATGGGCTTTCTGCAGGGTAAAAAGCCCTTGCTGAGGCTGTATATTTGTATTTTGTGTTCTTGGGATGTTGGAAACTTCGCTGAGAAAGACTTTTAAAAAATGCCACTGAGGGGAGGGAGTGGGGCCTGTGTCATGGGGCGGTTTCAGTTCTGTGGGATGGAAAGGGGCCTGGGCATGGGTGGTGGGACGGGCGCCCATGATGTGGATATTTCCTACCTCTCAGAATACTGAAGAGTGGTCACCATGTACATTTTCTGTTTTGTTTATTTATTTTAAAAAAATTTTAAACAGCAGAATACATTTCAAGTCACAGCATACATATGGAGCACAGTTTTTCATTTTTCTGGATGTACACAGGTGGAGTCACACCATCGTGTCCTCATACATGTATCTGAGGTAGTGATGTCCATCCCATTCCACCATCTTTCCTCCCCCTTCCCTTCCCCTCCCTCCCCTTTGCCCCATCCAGAGTTCCTCCGTTTCTCCCCTGCTCCCCACCCCACCCCCATTATGGGTCAGCATCCACTAATCAGAGAGAACATCTGCCTTTGGTTCTTTGCGATTGGCTTACTTCACTTAGCATGGTATTCTCCAACTCCATCCATTTGCCTACAAATGCCATGATTTTATTCTCCTTTAATGCTGAGCAATATTCCATTGTGTCTATTTTGTTTATTTGACCACAATAAAAAAAAAAAATCAAACAAGAAAGACACAGTTGAGTCTGACTTGGATGAAAGTCTAGAGACCACCCCTGCCCTCCCGTGGTCTAAGTGGCTCTTGGAGACCATTGTTTGTTCCAGCCATTTGTAACCAGATTCCCCAGTTCTTGCTGTTCTGAAGTTCCATTTCCTCAAGGCTCTTTCTACCAAGGCCAGGTGGAAGTTGGACCTGATCCAGTTGAGTCACCCCCACCCCCGTCTCTCCCTCCTCCCTGAGGCCTCCAGGCTCTCCCGACAGAAGGAACAGCACTGAGGCCGGGGGAGGGCTTGGGGTGGAGGGGACATGTCCTCACAGGTGGCCCTGCTCTCACAGGCCCTGATCATCCAGCACCTGGGGCCTGGCCTGGTGGGCTGCCTGAGGCCCCCGGCTCCTGGTGCTCTGTGGAGCACCTCGCCCTGCTCTGTTTGCTTTTCTCTCAGCATTTCCAAGTTCTCTGAATTGCCTCAACCAGAAACCAGGGTGTCCAGGGTGATCACTCCCGCACTGTCCCCAAGTCCTGCTGCTGTGCCTCCCCACAGCTCTAGAGTGCCTGCAGCTTGGAGACAAGTCCAGGCCACTGTGACTTCTCAGCCCTGGCAGTCCTCTAACTGGTTGTAGAGCCTTGAAACGTGGCCCCAAGATACCAGGTGCCAGTCTCTGGAGTCTGTGCACCTTCCCTTTTGTGGAAAACATTTTTTCAGGTGCGATTAAGTTAAGGAATCAAAATAAAGTTTTAATCATGGTAAAATACTCAACATAAAATTTATTATCCTGGCCATTTTTAAATGTGTAGTTCTGGGCATCAAGGCCATTAAGACTGTGCAACTCAGCACTGTCCATCTCTGAAACTCTTCTGTTGCAGAACTGCAGCTCTGTACTATTAAACGCTAACTCCCGTGCCATTCTTTCCCCAGTCCTTTCCCCGCCATTCTGCTTTCTGACTCTGAATTCAGCCACTCTAGACACATCACATGCAACCACTTAGTACTTCTCTTTTTGTGCCTGGCTTATTTTACTTGGTGCAATTCTTCAAGGTTCGGCCACGTGGTGACATGTGTCAGACTTCCCTTTATTTTTAAGGGTGAATAATATTTCATTGCATGTACGTATCCATCTGTGAGTGCGTGGTGTTTTACTCAGTTTTTTTGTTCCTGTGACCAAAATATCCAACGAGAACAACTTAGAGGAGGGAAAGTTTATTTGGAGTTCATGGTTTTGGAAGTTTCGGTCTATGGACCGAATGGCTGACTCCACTGCTCTGGGCCTGAGGTGAGGCAGAACATCATGAAGGAAGGGCCCAGTGGAGGATAGCAGCTGAGCCCATGCAGGGTCAGCAAGGAGGGAGGGGGAGAGAGCACGCTAGCGGAAGGGGTCACAGGGAAGAGGTACCATTCCAGGTGCACCCCCAGTGGCCCACCTCCTCCAGCCGCACCCCACCTGCCTGCAGTCACCACCCAGAGAATTCAAACTAGCATGAGCTGATTAGGTTACAGCTCTCACAGTTTAATCATCTCACCTTTGAGAAGCTTTAGGGGGACACCTTATATGCAGACTATAACCCAGAGCTGCTTCTATGTAAATACCTTGAATAATACTGCTCTAAACAGGTAAGTACAAATATTTCTTTTGAGATTCTGCTTTTTTACTTCTGGGTATATGTCCAGAGTGGGATTGCTGAATCATGTGGTAATTTTATCTTTGATTTTTTGAGACCTGCCATGCTGTGTGCAGAGATTTAAGCTCAAGATTTTGAGATGAAGAGGGTCCTAAACGCCACAACAAATGTTCTTTTAAGGAAAAGACATAGGGAAATTAGACATGGTGAAGGTGATATAATGATAGATGGGGGCAGAGATTAGAGGGACACAGCCATAGGCCACGGAAGCCAGAAGAAACAAATTGTGGAGTCTTGGAGGGAGCACAGCCTGACTGGCACCTTGATCCAGCCGGTGGAACTGATTTAGGCCTCTCATCTGCTGGAACTGTGAAGAAGAGATTCCTGGTTTTTTGGCTCTCATATCTCTGGCAGCTTGTTACAGCAGCCACAGGGAGCTCATACCCACTCCCCACACCCACCTCCCACTCCTGCAGCTCTGTGTGCCTCTCCAGTGTCTGTGTAAAAATGCAGATTGGGCCATGTCACTTCTAATGGGTGCTCTCAACCGTTTCCCACTGTCCTTGACCCTGTGAATGACTGCTTCTAAACCGGGACAGGCCCGCAGTGCCTGGGTGCTGACTTCCTCTCTGGAGGCCCCACCACAGCTTCCTTCGTGCCCCGTGCTGTAGTCAGGCCAGTTTCTCTTCACTCCCCTCCTGCTCCGAGCCCTCTCCTGCTCCTAGACGTTCCGGCGTGTTCCGTCTGAGTAGCCCCAGCACCTCTTGTCCTCATTCCCAGCGCTCCCGTGTTTGTACAGGATTAACCCCTAGTTTTCCATCGGGTCTCAGGTCTCAGTGGGAGTGTCCCTGCCTCTGGGGACGCCCCACGTGCCCTCTGGATGAGGTCGGTGACCCCATGCCGCGTGTCCCCCTAGCTCCTGGCGCCTGCTCATCCTTACGTGCTGGTGTGTGGCCGCAGGGGCTCCTCTGCTTGCCTGTGTCCTCTGCTGGGCTGGGAGCCTCCTGCAGGCGTGACTCTGCCATGTTTCCTGGTCCCACCTGCAGCACAGAGCTCGGCTCGGGGTGTCCACCACTAGACACCTGCTGCTAAAGGACTGAGCAGACGTGGGACGGAGGTGGGGAAGAGCTCACTCCAGGGCGGCAAGGAAGAGGCCGGGAGCACGCTGTGGTTCTCCAAGGCGGGCATCTCCTGGGAATGCCAGCCCACCCTGGGTGCCAGGAGTCGGCAGCACCGCTGGGGGAGACGCAGGAGCGTCTGCAGCCCGGCAAGCCACTCGGGCACCGCTCGTCGCTGGCCAAGGGGTCTGAACGGGAGGTGGCACTGCCCTCGCCTTGAATCTGGGCTTGGCACGTTGTCACCCAGCACACACACGTGTGCACACACCCCCCTGCCTTGTAAAGCACTTTTTAAAAAGTAAAGACAAATTAATTTTGGCTAAACACACACAAAGAACTTTGCCGGGGTAGCGGTTTCCAAGTGTAGAGCTCAGCAGAGTCAAGTAACCTGGTTGTGCAGCCAGCCCACCATTCGTCCCCAGAACCCTCTTCACGTCGCAAAACCGAAACTTGGTCCCCACCATGCTCTCGCGATCCTCCCCACCCGCAGCACCCTGCTGGCAAACTCCCTTCGACTCCCTCTGACTCTGCGTGTGGCTACTCTGGGTGTCTCACGTCGTTGGGATTTGGCACGATGACTGGAAGATTCTGTGTTCTCAGGGTCTATCCCTGCCACACGGTGTGCCAGCCTTCCCTTTCTTTAGGGCTGAGTGATGCTCCCCTGTGTGGACCTGCTGCAGTCTGTTACACATTCATCTGACCATGAGCACTTGGCCGCCTCTGCCCTTGGGGTGCTGTGAAGAGTGCTGGTGTGAACACTTCTCTCTTCAGTTCTTTTGGGTGTGGACCCAGAAATGGGGTTGCTGGATTGGATGGGAGTTCCATTGTTTATTGATAGAGGAATCACTGTACTATTTCCTACTGTGGCTGCGCCATCTAAAATTCCCAGGACAGGACCCAAGGGTCCCGATTTTCCATGCCCCTGACTCCCAAATGTCTGTGCATTCTGCAGGTTTGGCTGGATGTTTCTTGGCTGAGGTGGGAGGAAGGTGGCTGCATTCTTTGCCATACCACAAGTGTTGCTAAAAGTGTCCTTTAAGCATTTCTCTTGTCCCCTGGGGCTTTACTTCCAGTTGCAGATGGCTTCTCGTCCTGGTTCTCTCCATCAACAGGGTCTTCCTGCTAGCCTTATCTTCCCTTTTGTTACTAATTGTCTTAAAAGCATTTTCTTTGCTCACGTGGTTCAGCATTAAAACTTTTCACCCCCTCCTCCTGGATGATCCCATGACCACCCAGTTGCATGCCACAGAGGCCACCCATTATCAGTTTTTTGATTACATGTTTGGGAATATTTTATATTTATAATATAGGAGAGTAAATTCATGAAGAAAATATAAAAGTAATAACAGTTGAGTTCCAAACTCAGAACTAAATGTACAGAGACAGGGAAAAGTCAGATGTGTTTAACCACTGAGATGACAAGACACCGAGGAAAGCAGCCACTTGGTTCTTTGCATTGATTTGGATCCCAGAGGCACACTGTGGATCACACGCTTGGAAGAAAACCAGTTGAATCATGGCAATTACCAAGGCGGCACCGTACGTCATGGCGGCAGTGTCCCAGGACCTCCAGCAGATGTGCTGAGTGGAATTCTGGCAGACTTGGCAGAGGGCACCCGAGAGGCAGGGGTCTGGTGTTGGACACACGTGTGAGGCCATGAGTGTGCTGAGACATCTGGGGGCCGCAGACCCGTTTGCTTTCTCACTGATCAGGCTGGTTGGCAGGTAGACACATCTGCCTTAGAAACGTCACAGCGCTTCCCTGCCTGTTGGTCCCTCTGGGAGGGGGGGTTCTGGCCAGGGCAGGCAGCCCACTCCTGGACTGCACTTGTGAATCCTGGTCCTCTTCCTTTCTGCTACTTGGCTGGCCTCTCCAGTAGTTGGGCTAGGACTGAGTTTCACCCATTGGATGTGGGAGGAGGTGAAGATCTCTGTCCACGTTTTGCTGCTGTTCTGGAATAGCGCAGACTGAGTAATCTGCAAGGAACAGAGATATTTATTTGCTCACAGTTCTGGAGACCGAAAGTCAACGTCAAGGTGCCAGTGGGTTTGGTGATTCTGATTCCAAGATAGCACTTTAAACTCTGTATCCAACAGGGCAAGGAGTACTTTGTCCTTAGGACAGAGAGAGAGAAGGGGCCACACTCACCTTCTACAATGACATTAATTCCACTCAAGAGGTCACCTCTTGAAGCTTCCACTGCTTAATACTGTTACCATGACAACTCTCACATGAATTTTTAAAGGGACAAATAGTCAAGCCGTGGTGGTGATATTGTTCCTGCACTTTGGACGCTGACCACTACTCAGAAAGAACCCACGTTCTTCACCTCTGTACTCGACTGGCTTCTCTTAGTTACTGCTGCAAATCATAGCCACCATTGAAGAACAGATAAACTGTGAATGCCACCACTGAACCATCAGCCGCTGTGGAGGAACACGCAGCTCTGCTTCATCCTGACCCTGAGAGCATTCAGTGGAGCGGCCCGGTGGCAATGTGACGATGCCAGGCAATGGCACTGTCAGGGGAGCAGTTCTGCAGCTTGCACAGCTTTTCGTCCTTGTGTCTTGGGCCCTCTGAGGTGGATCTAGAGGGGCCCTTCTTCACAGGGACTGTCTACCTAGCAGGTGGCACAAGGCCTCTTCCTGCCGGGTCTTGGGACACGCTGGTGGAATATTCTGCCGGCTCTGCATTTCCCTCCGTCTGCCATCTTCCCTGAACACAGCACCCGCTGCAGGATGGTGTGCTGCCCACGGTGTGGCTGGCTGGCATCTCGCCCTCTCCTCCACTCCCCGCCTCATTCCAGCCCCTCCGTGCCTTAGAGTCCCTTCAGCTGGGGGACACATCTTATCATGGGCTGCCACATCTGTGTTGAACAACAGCCAAAACACAAAGAGAAGTTCTCAGATCTTCCTTCTGGTTAAAAAAAATTCTGAGAGGGCTGGGGTTGTAGCTCAGCGGTAGAGCGCTTGCCTCGCATGCGTGAGGCCCTGGGTTCGATCCTCAGCACCACGTACAAAGCAATAAAATAAAGACATTGTGTCCATCCACAACTAAAAAAAATTAAAAAAAAAATTCTGAGAGTATTTTAGGACGAGGTTCAAATGCATTGCCGTCATTCCCGTGCACATATCGATGGATGTGCAAGCTTTATGTGACTTCAGATGAACACGGGCCAAACCGCAGATGGGAAATGCTCCCCCTGAATCCACGCTCTGGCAGAGGTGCTGAGTGTGGGTCCCTTTGGTGTATGAAGGACAGATCCTGCAGGGGCAGGGCACAGGGTGTGCGTGCCTGTGCACACGGGTGGGTTTCAGAGCTGGACCATGCGACGGGGAGGTGTCTGTGAAGCCGGATGCGTGGAGGACATCTCCTCAGGGTCTTCAGAGGTCGGAGCGAGGGTGGCCTCGCCACGCCTTCCCATGTCACTCGGGCCCCTTGTCAAGCCTCGCAGCTCTGCTTCTTGCCCTCGGTGACCCTTTTTTTGCACTTGCTGCAGAAACTGGGGACTGGGGCTGGCCTTGCTGTCTGTTTCCTTTTAATTAAGCTCCAGTTGAAAGTTGCCAGTGAAGTTATAAAACTGGTGCGAGTAGGGTTCCCCAAAGAAAAGAAAGGCAGGCGGGCAAAGCAAGGGCCCCGCCCCCGCTGCCCCCTGAAGGACACTGGGAAGACTGTCCATTCGTCATGGAATGACCGGGCCCTCTTAATCTTCCCATGAAAACCTGTGTACTTTGGGATTCAAGGCCACATGAATCTTTGCCTGGCGGGAATGTAAATGTTTGGAGAAGGCTGTGTGTTTCCGAGTTTGAGCCACAGCAGAGACAAGGCACTGTGATGGCCAGTGTGTGTGAGCCGATGCTCTGGGCGATTTCTAACGCTGATGGGACCCAGATGCCTTCCTCCCTCCTTCCCCTACACATCTCCATCCCCTCAGGGGACCCGGGCTTAGAGGCCACGGAAAGGATGCCCTTTCTCTCTGATTCTGACCTGTTATGGCACAGGACTGGGGCCATAGAGGCCTTCCACACAAATCCTGGTTTGCACCATTTCTCTTCCTGCGCCCCTTTGTGGGTAGGGACTAGAGCAGGGACAGTGCCGTCTGGCCTGCTGTGCAGTTTGAATGCTGGCATGTCTTAGCTCTAAGGTAGCCCTAAGTCTCTCCAGAGGGCTCTGCGTCCATCAGGGCCCTGGGGCTAAGATGGAGGAAACCAAGGAGATAGTGGAGCTGGATTTAGAGCTTTCAGACAGCTGGGCCTGAGTGACCCACTGACCCTTGTTACTGACGGAGGGAGACACAGGTCCTCCTGCCTTTCCTGCCCTCACTGTCCACTCAAATGCCCGCTGTCTGCTGGAGGATGAGGCACCTGGCCAGGGTTGCTTGCAGCTGCGTAGACCCACACAGGGGAGGTGCTGCTGAACGGGGCACTGGCCTGAGTCAGGGGCCCGGCTCTGCTGCTGCTCAGCTCTTGGTTTCTGTTTCTCATCTCCAGGGGTGATTATAACAGGGCACTGTCCATGCCACTGAGGTCTGCTGGGCCTCCAGTGAGGGGGCGGCTGTGACTGAAGCCCACTGCCCAGGCCCATATATTAAGGTTGAGTAGGTCCAGGGCTCATCTGAAAACGTCAGCCTACAAATTATCACGGACTGTTTCAGAGCTGGATGGAAACGGCAAATCTGCCTTTGGGCTTTCCCAATGAAGGAGAGTCACTTGGGCTGCCCTGGGCCATCTGAATGGCCTGGGAAAGGCCCTGGAGAGGCTCTGCTCCACAAGAGGACCACAGGCCATGGATGGCAGGGCTGAAGGCCCTTTTATCTGAAGAGCAAAGACCAAGGGGTAGACGTGGGGCGGGACCAGCGGGTCTGCGGCTCTCTTCATGCTGCAAGCCCTTGACCTTGTGAGCAGAGGTGATGCTCTCCCAACTCTCCCCAGTCCTAGAGCAGCCAGAGGATCACAGGTGCCTTGGGATGGGAGGAGGCGGCGACTCAGGTCCCACGTGACTTGCTGCAGGGCTTTCCCCACGGGGAATTGCTCTGGTGGAGAGTTAGAGGTGTGGGGTGACCAACTGCAGAGGCTGCGACCCTACAGGCCGTGAATGAAGGCCAATGCAGGATGCCCAGTAAGGAGATGAGGGAAGCTGTGGCTCTTGGCCTCAGTGGAGAGGCCTTGACTTGCTCCCTGGGGACAGAGCTGCTCATGTTGCCCAGGATGGCGGGGGTGGGACGTGGCAGACAGGAGCAGGGAAAGCCAGCGCCAGCCCGCAGAACAAGGGCCTCTATCTCTGACAATTTGGATCCTGCTTTGAGACAACTGACGCCTGCAATGCCAATCATGCAGGGACAACTGGGGGGACAGCTGTGCCCTGGCCACCCCTGGAGTGTTGAGAATGCTGGCCTTGGGCAGGAAGACGATTGCTGGCTCTCACATTCCATCCTCTCCAGCGCACACGAACTCCCAGGTCCGAGAGGCCCCTGGATCCTCAAGGTGCCTGCCCTCCATGCTGGTCTGCTTGACGTCGGTGATGGTTTTCCCTGTTGTTATTAGTTATCTGGTTCCAGCGTCATCACCCTAAAGAGACATTTGCTCCCTGGACAGTGCTCCACAGGGCACAGCTCGGCAGCTGACAGAAGAGACAGAGAAGTGCCTGAGTATAGGCCCAGGGTGTGGACCAGGGCTGCGGGTGTCGGGAGCTTGGCGGCTGGGTGGGAGAAGGAGGAGGAGAGGTGGCAGGCCCCTGTGTTTTTGGGCTTTTCATCTGGTTGAGGCCCAGGCTGGGAAACACAGGGAAGGTTGATCCGTGTTCATGTGTTTGGAAAACTGTGGTCCAGGGGAGTGAGCTTTGAAGTTTCTCTGAGCTGCTCCAAGGCCAGGATGTGAAGAGAATGGCTGTGGCCCCTGCAAAGCCCAGGGAGCCTGGGCCAGGAGTCAGGCGCTGCTGCCTGCTCCCCAGTGGGGCCAGGGCTGGGCGCTGGGCTTTGCATTCATGTTTGCACACCGTGCTCTGGCTCTACAGAGACCTGGCACTTGGTGCCATGCTGCCTCTGGAGGCGCCCTGTGAGTGGAGCCCAAGGCTGACTCAGAGCAGGCAGGTTCTCTGGACTCTTCCCACTGGGCCGGGTGGCGGATGAGTCTCTCATGGAGGCCCTGGGCCATGCCAAGTGCAAGGGCTGTAGTGGGGGGAGGAGGAGCAGGGAGGGACCCCAGGGCAGGGAGGGCTGCTCCTCTGTGGCTTCCTCCCCTGCCTTTGCTGGCCCCAGAAGCCAAGGTGTCTCCGGGAAACTACTTTCCAAACGCTGACGCTCTGCACCAGCTGCTAGGGGACAGGGAAGTGAGCACAGGTTTATTTGGTTTTGTTTTCAAAATAAAAAGAACTTCAAAGTGTGCTTATTTTAAAAAACATAAAAAGGTAAGTACAAAGAAATTTTTAAAAAATCACCCAATATCTTTCTTCTCTCATAATTTTCTAGAGGAAATACACATATTTTTATAAACAAGTGCACACATTTAGGTGAACACGGTTTCCTTTTATAAGAATAGGGTTAAATCAACATTCTTCGACTGATTTTCTTAGCAGTAGATCATGGACAACTTTCTATAGCCATAATTACAGACTTGTACTATTGTTTTAATAGCTGCACTAGAGAAATGATAATTCAACACAGGGGTCAACACATTTTTTCTGTAAAGGGCCAGACAGTAAATATTTTTGGGTTTGCAGGCCACATGGTCTCTGTTGCAAGTCTTCCACTTTTCTTTAATCATTCCAAGGTGGTCAAGGAGAATACGTCAACAAATAGGTGTGGGTGTGTTCCAATAAAACTTTATTCATAAAAACATGCCTGAACTGGTTTTGGCCAAGAGGTCATAGTTGGCCAAACTCTCATTTAACCTGTTGCTTACATTTATGACATTTTCAATATTTTACCATTAAAAACAACACAAAAATATGTATATATATACATATATATAGGTATATATATATAGGTATAGGTACATATGGGATTTGTGTATGTATGGGATTCATACACACGATTCATATATTTCTGATTATATATGTCCTTGACTAATCTATACATCAGGATATACTGATGTATGATAAATCGCAGGATGTCTTTTTGCTGAGATTTCAGAGGGACCGTCATAAACCAACTGTGGATTCAGAGTTTGCCTCCGTGAGCAAGCTTCTCTGCTGTCTGCTCATCTGAGGAGCAGAACTTTAGGCAGGGGTGGGTCGCGGAGGGTGGTGGTGGCAGAAAACAGCTCAGAGGGGAGTTCTGTGGCCAGAGGAGGGCATGTTCGGGAGGGAGGGCCAGGGTGCTGAGGTGTGGGTGGGCTCGGCGTCCTCACCTCGCTCTGTGAGCAGCATGAGAAGAATAGAGACGGAAGTGCCCAGGTGTGCGTACTCACGTGGATGCAGCAATGCCAGGGGCCTTCAGGGTGCCATGAACTAGCAGAAGGCCAGCGGCATCTGTTCTATGCTGGACATGGTGACAGGTGTCATCAGGACAGTGCTGGGTGGCCCAAGGCTGAGGCCAGATAAGTGAAGCTTGGGGCTGGCAGGGGCAGTGTTATGAATTCAGTTCAACCAGTGCGGAAGGCCACCAGGGCCCACTCTGAGTATACCTATGTGCCCAGGACAAGTGACTGGTTTGAGACCCGAGAAGCCCCCAAAGGTGCAGGTCAGCTTGTGTGATATTTGCTCTTTGAGAAACAGGAAAATGAAGTTTTCCTGAGGATCTGGTGCTTTACAGTGTAATTCCCCCAGAACAAGGGTGGTGGGCTGCCCCTGGTGGGACGCAGGATTCTGTCCTCCTGAGGGCTCCTTCTGGCTTCTCTCACACCCATGTCCTCATCTCCACAGTTCACTGGGAGTGACCTTATCATGGTCCCTGTTTATGTCTGCCCGTGCTTCTGTAGCAAAATACTCGAGACCGGGTAATTTATAAAGAACTGAAGTTTCCAGAAGGACCCACCTCCCAACACTGTGGCACTGGGGATGACACATGACCTTTGGGGAACTCATCTGAACCACAGCAGTCCCTCCACCGGGGACTCCACAGGTGTTTTGGAAAGCTGAAGCAAGCCCCAGGCTGGGTTGGCCTTTCTGTTTGCTGTTGGCCCTCTGCTCCTGGCCTTCTGTGCCAGGCTCTTCTCTTGGTGAGCTCCGGGTATCAGCTGAGGCTGTTTCTTACCACTCCACCCAGGCCTGCTTTTCCCTGCACTCTGAGTTCTCTCCTCGTAGTATCCTGTGGCCTCCCATGCGCTCCCTGTGCCCATGTCACTTCCTGGAGGCCGTCTTCCGCCCAGCCTGTCCCTCACCTCTGCTCCTGGGTCTCACGAGGCTCCCTCTCCATGGCCCAACGATGGAGCGCCAGGCTTCGCCCTCCTACGCTGGCCCCCCATTGTAGCCCCAGCTTCACCAGCCCGGCTTCTCAGGCAGCACCTGGAGGCTTTGCCTGGGCGCCCGACTTTCTCTTGGGCCCTGCCTCTAGTAAATTCCAAGCCTAGTCGCTAATAGTGAGGATGGTAGCCATTGCACACTGGTGGCGGCCACACGTGTGGTCTCCTTAATCCTCGAAGGAGTGCATGTAGCAGGAGTTAATGTGCCTTCACTTAATGCAGGAGGAAGCCCAGGCACCACACAGTAGCTTATCGGGTCTCAGACCTCGGAGAGGTTTAACCCAAGACCTCAGCCTGGAACTCCCTGGGTTTCCAGATACCCTGACCTCTGCCCTGGTTGGCACACCGCATCTTACCTGGGTCTCCGCTTTGCCTCCAGTCTCCTTTGCCCCACAGCAGCCAGAGGAACACTCAAAGTTAAACTGCATGACACTCACCTTCGGTCTCCAGGGTGGCCCTGAAACTGTTCTTGTTTTTTAATAGTTCTTATTTGTTCCAGGCGCTGGAGACACTGAACTGCGTGAGATGGGTTCCTGTCATCATGGAGCTTACTTCTAGACTGGTGGCAGATAATAACCAAGCACACGGACAACTATGTTGCAGAGAGCAATGCATGGTACTGAAGGGGTCAATGACCCCTGGGGGGCGGGGACAAGGCTGGGGGCAGGGCAGCCGCCCTAGGGAGGTGATGCTGGACGGGAGCACAGGCGAACTCCTGTGGCAGGGACGAGCTTGGAGCCTTTGAGGAGTAACAAGAGGCCAAGGGGGCGAGGGCAGGGGCCCAGGGCAGGGTGACAGCTGGAGGGGCTGGTTAGCCATGGTTAGGGCTTTGGCTTTCATTCTGAAGGTGACAGGAAGGTTCACTTGGCACTGGGATGGGCTGATCTGTTTTGGAAGGGTCATCTGGCTGCACGTTCACCTGAGCTGTGGGTGTAGAGAGAGCAGTTAGGATGCTCCTTCCTGCCCCAGGAGACATGGCATTCTCCTGGGGCCTTGGAGTTTGAGCCATTCTTGCTGAGTGTGCGGGTAACAGGAGAGACAAGGACCGTGGGCGGACATGGCTGCATTTACAGAGGTGGCGAACGGCGTGGCTCAGTCTCCTGCGCTAGGGCAGCTGGGGCTGGGGGATGGACAGAAAAGATACCGGGGTAGCACTTGGCTCTGGGCTACAGTTGGCCCGTTGAGTCTAGACCCCTCTAAGGGCTTTTTGCTACAAAGCAAATAAACGGGGTATGCTATGGGTTAATTGTGTCCTCTCAGAAGATGCTGGAGACCTAACCCCACTGAGAGTGGACCTTACTTGGAAGTAGGATCCTGGAAGATGATTAAGCTAAGATGGATCAGGTAAGCCTGAATCCAGTGTTCAGTGTTCTTATGAGAGGAGGGAATTTGGACGTGGAGAGAGACATGTCCAAAGGTGACGTGAAGACCCATCAGGACACGGAAGCCACCTGCCAGCCAAAGGATGCCTGAGGCTGCCAGAAGCCTGAGGGGCCTGGAACAGATCCTCCCTCACAGCCTCAGGAGGAGCCGGCCCTGCAGACACCTTGATCTTGGACTTCTGACCTCCAGAACTGGGTCACCCTGCCTGTGGGGCCTTGTTGTAGCAGAGCCCTAGGAAAGTAATACAGGCAACTGAAGCAGTTGTGGGGCCTCGGAGGGGTCTTTCTAAGAGGGAGATGAAGTAGCATGTTTGTAGGAAAATGAAAATGATTTGGGTCCAGGGGATATGGGATGCAGAAGAGCAGAGGGATGGTTCTCTGGGAGGCTCCACATTCTCCATCCTGGGCCTTTGCTTGGCTAGTGCCCACCTACCGGGCCGGCTCCTGGCCCGCCTCTCCCTGTGGGTCTGCCATTCTCCTCTGGGCCAGGGACGGCCCATTTGCATGTCTCTGAAGTCTCCTCTTGTTTTTCAATTGCTTGTTGGGTGCCTGCATCCTACATCCTCCCCTGGCAGAGACCAGGAGCTGGGAAGAACACTGAGACCAGCAGAGCGCATTGGAAGGAAAGGTTGCAAAGTCCTTCCCGTTTGTTTTTTTGTCCACATGCGTCAGGTTTTAGAGCTCTTGCTGGGAAAGTGGTCCTGGCACTTTACATTCTCTCCACAGACAAATGTTGGTTTATCTATTCATCTGTGGACCCAGGGGTGCTCTGGGAGAGGCTACAAATCCAGAGATAGTGCCACCAGGAATTTTGACTGGGAACAGACCCTGTGGCCTTGAGCCACTCCCTCAACCTCAGGCAGGACCGTGGCTTTTCTGTGGCTTAATAGGCAAAGCACTGCCCTTTCCCTCCCAATGGGCGTGGCTGTGGATGCGGTAGCGCCAGCTGCATCCCAAGCAGAAAGCCTGTGTGAGGACATGTGACCTTGTGCACACTCTAAACTAATGTACAACTGGTGGCTCTTGGAGAAGAGCTGGTGTGAACGCACCTAAAGGAGGGGGAAATCTAGTTACCCAGCAGTTTTTGTTCAGGGCTGAGAAATTTAAAAATTTTTCATTTAAAATAATTTTTAAGTGGTAAAAGAGACCTTCCGTAGAACTTGCCATCGTAAGCATCTGGAAGCGTACAGTTCAACAGTGTGAAGTACAGTCACTGCTCACCACCAACCACGTCTAGAGCTTTTACATTTTGCAAAACTGAAACTCAGAACCCATTAGACAACTCGCCACACCTTGCCCCCAGCCCCCACCCAGGAAACCACCATTCTACTTTCTGTCTCTATGAATTTGACTCTTTTGGGTACCTCATATAAGTAGAATCATACAGTTTCATCCTTTTGTGACTGGTTGATTTCACTCAGCATAATGTCCCCAAGGCTTACCCATTTCTCAGCAGGTGTCAGAATTCCCTTCCTTTGTAAGGCCGAGTGTACTTCATTGTGTGTCTGCACTGTGTTTTGTTTATCCAGTCATCTGTGGATGGACATTGACGTGGCTTCCACCTTTTGGCTGTTATTGAATCATGCTGCCATGGACATGCAGGAGTCGTCAGGCCCTGAGTTTTATATTCAGGCTCTGCTTAACTGCTGCCCTCACGGTCCTCCACTGTGCAGGTCGGGGCCTTGATTTCTCCATAGGTGCAACAAACCCGGGAGGGTCCTGGCTATGTCTCCTGCAGCCTCTGTCAGAGCAGACATTCCCATGAAGCCTTTGTCCGCATTAGACAATTTAAGGTATGACTGTTTTGGAGTTTTTTCCTGAAGGACCATCTGTTTTATCTCCATTTGACTTTTTAAAAATGCTGGAACTGTTTTTCAACTGAATACAAACATTTTTTCCCCTCTGACATTTATATGACTGAAGGTGGAAAAGTAAGACCTTTGGTTATTAACAAAGTGAATCAATCTCCTTCCTCAACAAGCAAGCCAGAGACTGAGTCAACTTGAGAGGCTCTGGTGTGTATGGGGTTCACCTCTTCTCAAGGTTGGAGTTAAAGGAGACCCAGCCAGTTCCTTAGAATGTGAGGTCTCTCCAGGGGTCTCCAGGGTTCTCCTGGCTGAAGCCCCCTGCTCTTGCCCACTCTGGGCAGTCTCTTCTGCCAGAGAGCAGGTGGGGCTGAGAGAAGTTAAGGATATTTCCAAAGGTTGCCCCAGGAGACAGTGAGCAAGGAATCAGCTGTGCTCTGCCCAGAGCCCTTAGCGAGGCTGTGGCTTCTGGTTGGAGTTTTTCTCCCCTTTGTCCTTGTGCCCCAGGTCTGTGGAGAAGTCGCCATGCTATGAGCAGGGGCTCCTCTCCTTGGGCAGGCTGTTTTGGAGGCTTGGTGCCCTAGAGTTTCTAATCAGCTCATTGAGAGTCCCCACCAGTGGTATGGGTCAGCAGGTGTCAGTGGCCACCTGGTTCTGTGGTCCCCACCTGCATCTGGCACCTGCCTGGGAGAAACAAAGAGACTGTGGGAAGCAGGGCACCAGGGCTGAGAAAAAAATTGGAGGAGCAGCCTGGGGCCAGAGCCTGCTCTCTCCAGGGGCCTGGTGCCTGGGGAAGCCTGGCCTGAAGGACAAGGGGCGCACTTCTGCTAGTCTTGAGGGCAGAGCAGAGCAAAGCAGAGCAGAGCAGAGCGAGGACTCCTAGCCCCCAGTACAAGTGGGTCAAGAAGTTTCAGGACCCTGAAATAATTGTGCATTAAATTTTGCACCTGGGGCTGGGGCTGTGGCTCAGCGGTAGAGCGCTTGCCTCGCATG
>CM053410.1:2397103-2418267 GCA_028644305.1 Xerus rutilus | reverse complement strand
GCTGTGGATGCACATGGTTTCTCAGTTCATGCAGATCAGGACAAAGGACAAGAGGTTGAAGGATACATCAGAAAGGGGGCGCGGGGGGGGGGGGCAGAACAAAAACAAGAAGTATTCCAGCTCAGGGATTTTCCATGGGAAGGCTGGGAAACACATCCTGATGGAAAAGAAAGGAGGAGAAGGCATCTCCACGTCCTCAGCAGCCTGTGGGATGTGAGCTGGGCCTCAGCAGGAGCCACTCAGTGGAGGTGACAGGGGACCTGGACTCTCAAGTGAGACACTGTGGTTCTGGGCTCAGCATCGCGGAGCTTCATGCCCCAACTCCCCCTCCTCCTATGCCCTCTTGGAAGCATGGCTTTGCCACTGCCGTGTCCCTTTGAGAGGTGTGTTCACAGATGTCCTACGGCCCATGTGAAGGGAGTCTGCGGTGACCTGGAGAACAGCTTGCCTCCGTGTCACCATCCACGCCATCTGCAGTGGACGTCTGGATGGGTTGTGCTCAGAACCAGTCGTGCAGATGGAGAGTGTGGGCCGCACCCGCTGTCACCGTGAATCCCTGTGACGGCTAAGTCACTCGGCCCCTAGGCCACCGAATGTGGAAGGGCCAGGGGTAGTCTCTTCCTCCGTCTCCCAACCGGGTGGGCTTCCCACAACCGCAGGTACCAAGTGTCTGTGGGGTAGGAGAGCGACACCCAGGTGGGACCCCAGGACAGAGGGGGTGAACAAGGGCAGAGGCAGACAGAGACCCCTTGCTGGGACCATAGCTACCTCTCCCCTTCCCACCAGGGTGCCTCAGGATGGGGTGGGAGGTGCTTCATGCCGGCTTGGCTCGAATCAAGAGTCTTCTCAGAGGAGGAGGAGAGAACTCCAGTTCTTTGCTGAAGTTCTGTCTCTACATGTTATTTTAGTCCCCAGTTATCAAGGAAGTCAGATTTTTATGTGAAAAGGGAATAACATGCCAGGGCGTCTTCAGTGGCTTCTGTGCAAATGAGTCAGGAAAGCCCTTGTAGACAGCCCCTGGAGGTCAAGGGTCAGCCTCGGTCCCACCACGTTCCGCTCAAAATACACTGCAAGCCTACCACAGGAAATGAGTTGCAGCAACCTCTATTTGTGTGTGAAAGTTTCCAATTAGGAATTCAAAGAAACTGTTGTTTAATGGAAAAGTGAAGGAAATTCCTTTTATGTGTTTCTCTACTTCCTGGGTGGTCCCTAGCCTCAGGGCTGGATCCAGGGCAGGAATGTGCTTGTCATTCAGTTCACCAAAAGGGAGGGGAAAGAGCACTGAATCTGATGCCATGGAAAGGAAATGGCTCATATGCTCAGGTTCAGGGGCTGGCAAGATTGCCTGGGCCCACAGTTTGCTTTTGTCAATAAAGTTTTATTGGGACACGGTTGTGCTCACTTGCTCACATGTGATCAACAGCTGCTTTCCCAGTACAAGGGTGGAGTTGGGGTGGAGTTGGGATGCAGTTGGTTGGAGACTCTGCCTGCAAAGCTCTCACATTGACTCCTGGATCTTTAAAAAAACTGGTTAACCCATGCTTGCGCCCACCTGTTCGTAGTTTTTCTCGTACAATGCACCCTTTTAAAAATATGGTGAAAGCTATGTTTTCATCTTCTTTCAGCAAAATACATGACTTCCTGGCTAAGAATGCCCACATGCAACTAAGCAGGCTCTTCTACGGACCTGGACACTCTGGCTTGTCCCAGGTGTGGCTTCTGAGGCTGTGAAGGACTCTGCACTGGCTCTGGCCCTGCCTACTGCCTCTGTTGTGATTGTGATAAAAAACAAACAAACAAGCAAACAGAAACAACCTTAGACTACAGTTCAGGAGACCCAGGCTCTCTTCTGGGCTCTGTTACCCTTACGCTATATGACCTTGAGCAAGTCACTGCACTTCTCTGGGCCTTGGTCCCCTCAACTGTCACATGAGAGGTCAGGAATAGGTGATTTCTTAAGGAGCCATCTGGTGTTAAGCTTCCTTGATTTCTAAGGGTATGGACTTTGTTTCTGGAGTTGAGGAGAGAGAGGTTTGTGATTTATGTTTTTAAGACATCTGAATCTGCTTGGCCACCCAGAGAGGTGGTTACTTTAGTTAATTTCAAGCTCTGAAATCTGGGATTTGATTACCACATTGGCTGTTGGAGAAAACTCTGCCAGGCCCCAGTCTCCAACTCTGACCCCAGCCAGCCGTCAGGATCTAGCAGCCACACAGGCTGCCTAAGAGCAGGAACAAGCACAGTTCTGCCATATGCTTCGGAACCCTGGGAAAGCAACCCAGAGCGCAGCCTCCTGGCAGAACGTCCCGAGATGCCTCCTACCCAGCGAGAATGCACGAGGCTTGTCTCAGACAGGATAACCTCTCAGGGAAGCAGACCACTCGTGGATTTGTGTTGCTTTTGTTTTTAAAACAAAAGTAAATGCAGCTTTTTTTTTCCTGATGAGAAAAGTGATTCATATTTATTGTGGACAATTTTATGGAATATAGAAAATGTGAAGAAGAGTGGAAACCATCCCTGAGTCCCTCTCTGCAGAGGGGACCTTCACTATTTGGTCAACCTTCATGTGTTTCTTTTACTTGAACACTCACCCTTTTCCCTATGAGGGCTGCAGTGTGGCTCCTTGTCTATTTCTCATCTAGCAGAGTATTACAGGTGAATATTTTTTCTATGACTTTGGGTGTAGGTGTCCAACATGACTTTTAACATTTGCATAGTATCTTATCAACTCTGTCCTAATTCACTGGCTCAGTCATATCTACATTGCTTCAACTTCATTGTTATTTGTATGTATTTTTCTACCACGTGGTGACAACTATCTTTGCACTTCTATTTTGTGCATCTTTTTTTGGTTGAAAATAAATTCCTAGAAATTTAAGAAGTTAAAAGGGGCCCTCACGGAGCATTTGACACGGGATCAAACTCCCTCCAGAAAATGTGCAACACTTCCAACCACCCAGGTAGAGGAGAGGTCTCCCTGCCTCTGGCCACACTGTCAATATTTAAAGTTTTGGTCAATCTGATAGGTTCAAACTGATGTTTAATTGTGTGTCGATTTGCATTTCCTGAACCATTGCTTTTGAATGCTGCTGTCTATGGCTACCCAGGGACAGGATTGTGCTTCTCAAGGTCCCATCCTGCAGGAGCGCCTAAGACGGGCAGAGGGCAGATGCAGAGAGCCGGGAGCCAGGAGACCAGTGCAGAAGAGTCTGATGACTGAAGACAGCACATTTCGTGGTGGGCTGACCTCTGGCCTCAGTGGTGACTGCTCCTGGAACTGGCAGAACGGCCTCTAAAGGCACATGCTTCTGGGCATGAAGAGCCTTGGTTGACAGGGTGACTGACATTTGTCCTATAGCTGCAGCGACATGGAGGGGCTGTCCCACGTCCTGCTGATGGATCTGCTCTGACCCTTGGTCTGGGCCTCGCCTACCCCTTCTTCCTGCTCCTCCATCTCTGCCAGCACGTCCGAGAGCTGCCTGGGACCTAGCTCGAGGGTGGCTGTGTCCCCCTGGGGACAGTGGAGCGGCAGAGTGCGTGAGGGGCAGTGCTGCCCAGCACCTCCCCCTTGGCTGCAGGTCACCACCACCAGCCGGGGGGTGGGGGAGGCCAGAGTGAGAGCTGCCCGCCCAGGCCTGGCACTGGGCGGTTTCCTGCCTTGCTCAGGGGCCGTTGCTGGTGGCCATGACTCATGGCATTTGGAAAGTGTGGCTGTGCTCTGAAGAGGGAAGTGAGAACATGGCCAGGTCGGCGCAGGACGGGATGGGCCTGCTTCAAGCTGCCAGCTCTACTCTGGAAGAGTGGAGGGTGGGACGCGGCTGGGGTTCATGTGTGGGAGTGGGGCCTGGCGGGCTCCCTCTGGAGCACTGTCACTGGTTTGTCCCTGGGAAGCAGCCGCAGGTCTTGGCCGAGCTGTGGGAGGAAGTGGGTGGTGATTCAGTGAGCGTTTCCTCTGACTCAGGACTAGGTCTGCTCCTGAGGGGTCCCAGGGGACACTGTGGCTCTAGCTAGACGCCCTGAACCTGGAGTCCAAACGCAGTCTCTGCCCCATGTCTGCCGCCCTCCCTGGACCCCTTTGGCTAGTGAGGGTATCAGAGGCCCCAGGGCCTGGCTCGGGTGGTTCTGGCGGAGAGATGGGAGGGAGTGGAGTTGAGGGGCATCCTCGCCTGGGAGTCGTCTGCGGATGGGAGGCCAGGCTCCAGGGCCCGCCAGGCAGGGTGAGGGTGGAGGTGGTCGAGTCAGTTCTCCTGGGGTCTGTTTGTGGACTCAGCAGGTAATGAGACAGGCCAGGGCAGGTGTGGTCAGCTGGCTGTATGTGAAGAGTCCTGGTGGGCTGTTCTAGAGCTGCTGCCTGGTACCTGTCCCAGGAGCACTGCAGCTATTCAGATGTCCACTTCTGCCTGGAGTTCAGGACACCTGGTGCTCCATCTATGCCCTCTGCAGGGGGGCTGTGTCCCCACTGTCACATAGGTAGGGTGGATCTCTTCTCCCAGGTGCGTCCTCTCCCTTTCCCCAGACCCTCCTGTTGCTGCTGTCTGGGCAGCTGACTAGCTCAGGTACAATGGTCAGCATATGGCCACCCTGTGGCTAGTGAGAACTGGAGTAGTCGCTTGTGCAGGAAATGCAAGTCCAACTGGCCAGTGCTTCTCAAAGGGGCTTTGTGCGGCCAGGACACCTGCAGCAGGACCAGCCTGCAAGGTGCTCTCCGGTCTCTCAAACACTGATTTCATCTCTCTGAGAAGCTTCCTTGAGCTAGCAGGTGCATGCTTTGCTTATTGCCCCATAGAGGGACTGCAAATTCACCAGGCTTTGGTGTTCTCAGGGGGACTCCGTGGGCATGGCCAGCTCCACCTGGGTGGTGTGGGTAGGTGAGCGAGCTGAGTTGGAGGCAGCACACGTTTGGACTCCACAGTTAGTGCAGAGGAAAGGGCCCCTGTCCTGGGCAGTCAGACAATTTGGCTGGCCACACCAGGCACTGAGGCTCTTCCCAGGATGCAGGCCAGGCCCTGTGGCCTCACCTCTGCCTCCCCCAGGCCTGGCGGTGAGGGGGATGGTACGGGGCAGGGGCTGTCTCTGTCCTCAGAGCCTATTATTTTCTGGCTTGAAAATCCATGGGGAGAGGGGGATTTTCTGAGCTCTACTCTGGGACACGCAGCTGTGTGGCTTTCTGATCAGACTGCCTTGGAGGAGCAACATGGCGAGTAAAGGAAGAACAAAAGAACGTTCTCCGAAGGATGGCGAAAACGAAAACAAAACCCCTTGAAAATCCCTATCAGTGCCGGGAAACGCTGACTCGACACTCTTGCCCTGTGCCCTTGGTCACAAGGGTGAGACTTTGGCGATGCCGGGGGACTGGTTATGTTTGGACTGGAGAGAGAATGTGCTGGAAAAGAACAAAAGGGCCACGACCTTGCAGGGGAGGTCCACTGGTGGTGAGGGGCTGCAATCCAGGAACTGCCCAGTGGCCAGGTGGTGAGCACAGCCCGAAAGACCCTGGAAGGAAGGGCTCTGTGTCTAAGCCCAGGCCGACATCAGGCGAGGGTCATCCGGCCTGCCCCTGCTGGCTGGTTGGTGACCAGAGGAGCTCTGACCTCCCATTAGTCACCCAAACACCCACTGGAGATCTCTTTGAAGAGGAAGCAAGCTGCACAGCACAGATGATGATGAGCGAGCGACGTCACAGGGTCATCTGTGGGGAGCAGAGGAGAATGCTGGCTAACACGCCATGGGCAAGCCGCCTCTCTGTTCCTCTACCCAGCTTTCTTGCTAGGGGTGCAGTTTGGGGTACAGAACACTGGGTGTTTTAAAGGATATAGAAACTTTCACTGTCCTCTCAGGGGTGACATTATCCCGGGGACAGAGCAGTGCCTGTCACCCGGCAGCTGGCTGTGGTCTGTGGCAGTAGCCCTCTCGGCACAACCAACCTGGATGCTGTCTGGGGGATTTCAGTTCTGCTCTGTGGCTCCAGACAGCTGTGAGCCCTTGGTAGGGGAGGGTGGCCAGGTTTTACAGGGGCTGCAGGGCAGGCGGCAAGAAGGCCTGATCTCACTGGGGCACCTCACCTCTGCACCCTGTTCCTGATCTGGAAAGGCGCTGGTGGGCTTCTCTGGGCCTGAGCGGTGGCCACGCTGGTTCCTGAGGGTGTGGGAGTGGTCTTCTGGCTCTGGACGGGGTCTTGCCCGGGACTCCACATGTGTTGAGTTTGTGGAGCCCTCTCGGCTCTGGGGGCAGCGTGCCGTTGGCTCATTCCAGTCATCCACGACCGGTCCGCGCTCTTCCCTCCAGGGCTGTCTTCCTTTGGGCGCAACAAGACAGACAGTGCCATCGGCTTTTTTACACCCCCGGGGCTGGAGTACACGTGCTTGTTGGGCTTTCTTCCTTTTCTTCCTGCTTCACCTTTGTGAGGGTGGAAGTCTCAAACCCCAGGATCTCAGAGTGGGCGCCTCTGGGGACAGGGTCTTTCGAAAAGTGATCAAGCTAAAATGGGATCATATGGGTGGGACTCATCCAGTGTGACTGGGGTCCTTGTGGAAGAGGAGATGAGGACGCGGACATAAACAGAGAGATAGTCAGGTGAGGACATGGGGAGAAGATGACGTCGGCAAGCCACGGAGAGGCGCCTTGGGAGCAGCTCTGCGGCACCTTGACCCTTCCTCCAGCCTCCAGGGCTGCAGGGGAGTCACGTTCTGTAGTCGGAGCCCCTGGGCTTTGGCACCTTGTGACAGCAGTCGGCACCTTTCAGCCTGTCCACTCAGCGCATAGCCTTGCACCAGGGATTCAAGAGGATCTAGAGACGAAAGCAGCGAGCTGTGGAAGAGGAGCCAGAAGTCCCCGTGTCCTCATTCACTCCTCGCCGTCCTCCCTGTTCGCCTTGCCTCGCCTCCACCCTCCACAGAAAGCGGAAACTCACGGGGAAATGAAACGCGGGGCCCTGGCAGAGGTGCCCAGAAGCTCAGGGATGAGGTGGAACCCCGAACACTCTGCAGCATCCTTCCTTCTGGCTGCCCCACCCCACAGGCTCCTCTTTAGCTCACACTGTGCTTGGGCACGGCCAGAAGGTACACATGGCCGACCGAGCAGTCAGGTGTGTCTCGGGAAGACTGGACCTGGGTCCCGGTCGCCATGGGCATGCTGTGACCCGCAGCTGGTGGAGCATGCACCAGGTGTTTCCCGGCTCAGCTACACGGAGCGTGGTGGCCGGTAAGAGCCACAGTGACTTGATCCTCTGGGCCACGCATCACATCCCCCCTTGCCCTTCTGTCTAAAGATGGCGACAAAGCTGTGCTTTCACACAACTGTCCTTGGCCTGGTGGTCCTGGGTGGTCGTGTGCTTTGAGCTCTGTCTGCAGCAATCAGGAGCTTATTTCATCTTGGAATCATCCTGGGCTCTCTGGGAACTTCTGGGAGCCTTCAAACTTGCCCAGCCTGTGAAGAAGTCGGGCTCCTTCGAACACAAGCACAGTGTGGAGATCTCGCCATTCCTTGTTCTCCTGTGGCATCTGCCATCTTGGAGCCCGCACTTCCATCATGCTATGTGATGGCGATTCTAGCCTTTCCTGGGCTTTTTCAACGTCAGCTTAGCTCGTTGATTTTGAAGGAAACTGGGATTCCAGGAGCATATTGTGGACAACTGGTCCTGGGCTGCATAGTGCTGGTTCCCCAAAGGACTCTGGCCAAGACGTGCTGCCCGTGCAGACAGCCTTCCTGTGTGTGCAGGGTTGAGGTTTCCACAGTTGCTGTGTCCTGCCCAGCGTGCTCTTCCTGAGGTCTGCTGGCGTTTCTTCCCTCGGTGTTGGTGTGGCACAAGCTTCCTGTTCTTTTCTACCCTCAATCAAGTGTGCATATCCCTGGGCTTGCCTGAAGGTCAGCACAGCGAGAGTGTCATCAAGCCACCATGTGCTCAGCCCCCCTGCCCCCGCTTTCTCCTCAATGCCTTCCTCTGCTGGCTCCACGGCTGCCCTTGGGTCCTGCCCTCCTCCTTTAGCTCCATGCCCACTACCAAGCAGGATCCTCTCTTCCTTCATGAGAACCTAAGTCACCCTTCTCCTGAGGGCAGCTGCGTTTCAGATGAGTGACCCCAAGCCTTCAGAATCCCAGGGAGTCTCCATACCCCCATTCTCAAATGGGGCCCCAGGTTTCTAGGCACTGGGGGGACAGTTGGGCCTGCTCTGCTGGCTCAGATGGCCATTGGCTGGAAGTCTGCTCCAGCCAATGAGGACTCAGAGAAGAGACCCTTAGATAAAAGGCTCCCTTTGTCAGGACTCATCCGTGGAGACATCCAGTCCACTTGGCCCGGGTGGTGAAGGGCCTGGTTCCTGTTAGAAGGTGACAGTTAGAAGCCATCCCAAGAGCGAGCGAGCAGTGGTCAGGAAGGTCATGTACAGGAACACGACCAGCGGTCATCGTTTGCTAAGAGGCAGCCACTGATGAATATCGCCTCGTTATCTCTCTTCCTCCTGGTGGCTCATTTACTTGTGTGTGACTCATAGTTGACATGTTATGGGGTCTGATTCAGCAAGGAAAGTTCAGTCTGCTGTAACAGAATGGCATCCAAGGCCACTTCAGTTTCTAGGATACTGGCTTTTTAATGAGAGTGTCTTTGCCAAGAAGGAAAAGCAGCAGAGTCTTCATTCAGAAACTGAAGAAGGCGTGGAGAGATTCAAGCAAAGCTGTGCTCCCCCCGTGCAGAGCCAGTGTGTTGGAGCCCGTGTGCCCACGGGCGCATCTCCACGTGGGCAGCTGTGGGTGCCATTGGGACCCCCAGGGTACTTCGTTTCTGTTCCAGTCAGTGCTCTTGGGTGGCTGGGCTCCACCTCAGAGAAGGGACAAGGATGAACCCTAGCCCTTGCAGAAACTGTTCTCACATTCTGTGTCTCTTTGTATTTACTTAAAATAAACTTGTTGTCACCTGAGTCTGCTGATGCTTTCCCATGGTGTGGCCGTATGGTTTATTGAGCTTTATTCCTGTCTAGGAACCTCCTGTGTGAAGCACAGTCCCCTGGAATGGCCTCATTTATTTCCTACAGTTGCCTCAGTCCAAGAGTCTGTTCTGCCTAACTAGAGATGAGCTTTTCAATAGGAGGATTTTGAACACGGGCTTTTGGTAGATCCTGGGCTGCGTGTGCCAGCCGAAAGTGCTGTCTTGGGCTGAGTGGGTTCACACACGTGCTACTCATACACAGGCACAGGGCTTGCGTAGGCCCTTGATGTCCTCTGAGCTCCCTTGCAACAGGAGCTGAGCTTTCGCTGACCTGTCTTCATCGAGGGAACGTGTCTTACGTCATGTGAGCCGTCTGTTTGCTGCACTGTGACTTTGGGCCAGTTACTTAACTTCTCTGCATCTCAGTGTCCTTGTTTATAAAGGGGGGACCACGATACCCACCTCACAGTCAATGTGAGTGGAGATAATGTATTCAGCACCCAAGGCTCATAAAATCTGCTCTGTAAAGTTAGCTGTTTTCTGTAGCACAGGCCACAGGGAACATGGTTGCGGTTAGTGGTAACAATGGCCTCTAGTTACTATCAGCTGGAAGCCTGACATGCTTTACAGTGGCCCATCAAGGGGTTACTGCCATCCTCACCTTACAGAGGACCAGCCAGTCAGGACTGGGACCAGGCAGGGAGGCAGTAGGCAGCCTGCACAGCCTCCACCGAGCTGCCCCTCGGGGGTGCTGGAGCTCATGGTTGTGTGTGTTTAGTGGAGGCTGGTGACTTGCTGGGTCAGGTGGCCCCCAGGGCCCATTGCACCTGCACAGACTGGCCCCTGCGCTGTGTTAGTGGAATAGCGTTGTGGAGCCTCCCTGCCTCCCCCTTCCCTAGACGGGTTCTCTTTCCTCTCACTTGCTGGTTCATCCGTCCACTGCACACCTGCCTCAAGTGCCCGTGTGAGCCGGGCCTGTGCTCCTGCTGAAGTGCTGTTTTCTGCTCATGACACCGCAGAGCCCTGCCTGCCCCAGCACATGCGCGCGCACACACTCAGGGAGCTCTTTCTCAGGTCCCTGGCTCTGAATAGACCCGTGTGACTGGCTCTGTTCTCCCCTGCAGGTGCTCTCCCGTTGCCAGGGTGCTTTTCCCATGGACCTGGTGCCTGCAGAGAGCTTGGGAGGTGGTGGCTTACAAAGTACTCCTTGTTCTGAGGTCCTCTGATGGCCTTGCTGTGCAGGTCAGAGGAGGGGAGAGCAGGAGGCGGCACATCACGCACAGATGAATCGGCCCGGTAACGAGGCCCGCTCCTGCTCCTCCCGCCCTGCAGAACCTGAGGGCTTGGGACAGATTTCTGTGCTCACAGAGCTGCCTGTGCAAAGCATTTCTGCACAGTCACGTTACTCCAGAGACCAAGTCGGCCTGCTGAGGCCATGTGGCAACCGAGAGCCGTGGAGGAAGTGGCCCAGTCTACAGAGACTACCATGTCACTGCCTGGCTGGGCTCCCAGGGGTCTAAGCTGCTGCCCCTGTTGAAACAGAGGGGCTGGAAGGTACCATTTAAAGGGGGAAATGCAGCACTGCTCAGCCAGCCTCCGAGTCTTCACTCTGATCTGCTCTGTGCTAACAGGGGGCAGCGTTGCTGTTTGATGAGTGGAGAAAACCAACGCTGGTGGAAGAAATGGGGAGCCAGGAGAAACCCTGGCCCAGCAGCCCCGGCTGGCTGCCAGGAAGAGTGACCGCAGAGCAGGGCGCATACTCTCCAGGATACTATTTCAGGCCCGCTGCAGACCAGTGTGTGTTCTGTGCCACAGGAAGAATGTTCCCTCAGACAGAACTGCTTCTCGGGCCAGACAGGAGGAATGCACGGCCAGCGGGGGGTTGCTGCTCGCCTTCCAGGGCCTGCCCCTCTTCCTGCAGAATCCTGTGCATTTGTGTCTTGCTGATTTGCCCACCTCTCACCACAGCCCTGTGCAAAGGTGGGAGTCTTCTGAGACCCTGAGCTGTGGCGTTGGACGATGAGTCGTCTTCCAGAGCCACCCCATGTCATCTGTCTCTTTGACACAAAGAGACAAGGAGGAGGGAGGGGCCGTGGGGGAGAGAGAGGAGGGAAAGGAGGAGAAAGGGAGAGCGAAGCATGCTGCTGACGTCAAAGAAGACCACACTCCACAGGAGAGCATGACTCGCACCTCATCCGCCCACTCCCTCTAATTTACTAGAAACCAAACAGCCTGTTTTGAAGCCCTTAGTCTTGCAGGCTGTTTTTCTCCCCTATTCTCCTTTGACCAAAAGGGCCATTAATTGCTGGGAGTCTGATTCCCCGCAGCAGAGGGGATTTCCATGAGTCATAACTCCATCCTGCCTGTGCGGGGCGCTGCAGCGCGAGTGAACTCATCCAGGCTTGCCAAACTCCGAGGACGCCCGGAGAGGTTGGCTCTGGGCGGGGCCGCTGTGGCTGCTGAGCTTGTTTGGGCTCATCCTGAGGCCCCTCTCTGTGTCCCGCGTTCCCTGGTTCTCTTGAGAGGCATTGCCTTGCAGTCTGACTGGCTGCAAGGTGAAGGGTGAAGGCAACTCTCCTGCGGGTGTGTGGAACCTCTTTCTTGGGAAACACAGGGTCCTGAGGATGTAGGGGAGTGGCCCTATTTCCTGGGTCCCCCTTGGGTGCATTGGCATGTTTGATTGTGCTTCCCAGAAACCTCCCCAGTTACGTTGTCTGGACACCCAGGGCCTATTTACAAATAAAATTGGAGCTGGCAACAGTCCCCTGCAACCTGAGGCTACAGAAACCCTGAAGCCGCTACGCAGATGGTGGAGTTCACTCTGTTGGCTGGCCAGGGCCGTACAAGTTAATTTTTATCCTAGTAAAAAATAATAAACACTGCATTAGCAACTAAATGTTTATCAATTTGCAGTTCATTTCCAGCCAGATCATTTCACTGTGCGTGCTTTCACTGCTAGCTCATGCACTGGAGTGCGTTCCACAGAACCATATGTGGCTGCTTACGCCCCAGCCTCTGTGGCAGTTACATGGTGCTCCCCTTAATTGGATAATGTTATTTGGCTACTTCAGCTGTGGTCCTCAAATATTGCATTTTGAGGATGAAGGAACTGCAGTAAAGAAAAGTTAGATGACTGCTGGGGATCACTAGGCAGCTCAGGGATGAGGAGCCACTTTTTTCTTTGTTTTTTTTTTACGGGAAATACTGACCTGCATGCTGGACCAAGCAGGGCTGAGTTTGAAGTGCTTCTTTCCCTCACTTTATGGCCAGTAGACATGAGAGGAAGTGGTGAGGACTTAGGAACTCAGTGTGACGACTTATCCACACATAAGAGCGAGGAGCCTGTGGACCGTGAGCAACACCCAAGTCCACAGGCTGCCCCAGCCGGGCCTCCTGCTAGTGCTTGAGATGTACTCGGCAGATTCGAGCCACCATTGGTGATGTCATCTACCATCCGTCAGTGGACTCTGTAGCCAGAGACACAATTTGGCCAGGGCAGTGTGAAATGATGGCTACGCTGGGCTCAGGCTGATGCCAATCCCTCCCCCAGCCACCCAGTTCTCTTTATTTCAAGTATGTAATAGAAACCTGGATATTGCCACATGGTTTAGGGTGGGTCTTGGCGGTTACTTAGGGGGAGGGACAGTATAAGAGCTTTCAGGGGCAGCTGGCAAAATAAATCAGACTTGTGCTCCATTTATTTCCTTGAGAAAATAACTCACATTTTGAAGGCCTGGTTTTCTCCCCTGAAGAAATGAGGGGACGATAGGACGTCCCTCACAGGACCAGCATGCACACAGGAACGTTTATTCTCAGAGCTTGGCATACTGCCTGGCACCTGGTGTACGCTCAAGAAATACTCTTGTTAGGAAGAGCCTACTTGGCAGGGGCTGCTACCATATACGCAACCCCAAATATGCAGCAACGCCTCATTTCCCAATGGGCAGGTTACAAAAGTCTTGGTCTTTTTGGCCAGCTTAGATATATAAACTTTTAATGATGCAAGTTACAGTCAAATTTTGCATTATGAAACTTAATCTATTGACTTAATTTACATGTGTATGTAGAATTGCAGGCATAGGTGTATGTATTTGGGAACATTGCCTTTGCTTTGCTCATTGCTCAGGCTTCTCATCGCACTGGAGCTTTTCTGAATGACGTAGCTCAGTCTTCTAGGGTGCCTCTTCTTGCCTCTGCCCAGTATCTTTTAGATTTAGCACTTTTTGAGTCTGCAGGCTGTGGCTGTTGGACACGTTATCTCAGTTCTTTCTCTCCATGCGCTATTTGACATTCCCACAAAGCTGACTTCTTGTGCTGCTTTTGAAAAGGACCTTTGTGGGGTCTTGGCTACCTAGGGAAAGGGTCATGAGTTTTAAGGTTGCATGCTAAAGTATGAAGGGGTGATAGGACCTGAGGTCTGGGGTTTTCTTTAAATGATCTCAACAAAGGGAAAGGGTAAAAATCAAAAAAAGGAGGCAAAGGTGGAAAAATTCTGGCAAGTGTTGACCCAGTGATGGAGACATGGAGGTGCATTATGGATGTGTTCTTATTTGATATGTTTCAAAATTCACACAATAAAAGTTTTACATGAGCTTGAAAAGACTGGCTTTACTCCCTGGAAATGGGAGGTCAGGCCTTCAAGACAAAAACACTTATAATTCTTCATATTAAAAAAACAGAAGCTCTTCTTCCAGGGGATCTCTACAAACACCCCAAACTAGCATTGACTAAATTCATTTGAGAGTCCTGAGAGAGACTCTGACCCGAGGCACTTTTCATGGACACAGATAAAAGGCTACATCTTGGACTCACCCCCTGTCCTATTGTCCTCTATGCTGAGAAAATGGGGTGGTGGTGACTGAATGGAAAGACCAGTGACGGATGGGCCTGCTGCTGAGGCCTTCATCAGGAGCACCCCTGGCCAGTGCCCTTGTTGGCCCCAGAGCTGGCCCAGGAGAGCGGGGCATGCAGCCTGCAGGCCTTAAGCATGGCCCTGGGTGTGTGGTGTCCGTGGTGGCATCAAAGGGAGAATCGCCTTCTTCACTGGGGAACGCTGACCCCTGGAGAGAGTCAAGAGCTGGGGTCTGTGCTGCCAGAGTAACATGGGACTGAGCACCTGTGCAGGTCCAAGCCTGATTGCCACATCTGGGGGTCAGAAAGCAGTTCCGTGTTTACCTCGTGTTTGTTGCTGGGCTTTGCTGGAGGACAAGAGGAAACGTGGTCATTTAAAAACCTGGTGGAAGAACAGGATGCTTTCCGTACAAACAGAGCAGACTGTCTGCCAATGAGGACTATGATTAAAAATAACTGCTGGGTCTGTGGGGAAGTCTGGGATCCTCAGGAATGCTTTGGCTTCTATGTTTCTCCCCAAGGGCACCGTGATAGGCCACAGAGGGTGGGTCGAAATTGTCAGATCTGCTCCTGGGGCTCCTGCTCTGGCCTCCCTCGTGCTCCATGCCTGACAAGAGAGAGGCCTGGGCTGGTCTGAGAGAACCCAGCCGCGATGCAGATATCACGGCATAGGGCCCTCGAGAGTCTGTCCCAGCCTTTTAGTGCTGGCAGGTTTGTTGGAAGGAAGAAAAGAAGATAAACAGAATGCCCGTGTGCTCAAACTGAGAGCAGATTTGTTTTTGGAAGGGGGATGTGTGTATGTGTGTGTGTGTTGATGAGCTAAGTGTTCATTCTAGTCCAAAAAGAACGAAAGCTGTGAGGTTAGGTAAGCGTCTGCGGGGCTCATTACTCTTGTGTGGATTCTGCAAAGTGGGCTTAGAGGTCACTGGCTGGAGCTGCAGAATGAAGTTCACCAGTGGTTTATCCTCACTCTGATTGGGCAGGTCTGCCTGGGGAGGGTGGCCGCTTCCAGCCAGGGAGCACACAATGAGGTCTGCTTGAGCAAGGCCAAGTGGCCACTGGCCAGGGTGGAAGTGAAGCCCGAAGATGGCCATCAGATGCAGTTGTTAGGTCTGGCACATGGTTCTCGACCTGCTGAGCTGAGCAGGAAGGAGAAGCTTGTGGACTTGTCTATCACTTCTCCATGCACTTTCATCTGTGTTGTTCTCTTTGCTCAAAGGGAAACGAGTCTGACTTGCACACCACTGAGGATTGAGCTCGGACATCTATCATTCACCCATGGCCCTGCAGAATCCTCTACCTATGCTTTTCTGCATTGCTTTTCCAGCAACCTGAGCAACCTCACTGGTGTTTGAGATGCCCTTTGGTTGTGCTTAAAATTTCCAACAGGTTTGCTGCACATTCTGTGATAAATACAATCGCTTCCCTAGAATTGTGGTGACTCCTTACGCTGCATTTGCAAGTGTGTGTGCGTCTGCGTGAACAGTAGCCAGGTGCTCGGAAGGAAACTGCTGTGACCACAGAGCAGTCTCTACTGCGTTCTCGGAGGTGTGGTCATCTGCCTCGGGGTCAGGGAGTAAACGCCTTGGGACAGCATCTGGCACAGATGCTGCACTGCAAAGTTTAATGTATACCTGGTGCTTTCTTTCTTCTGGGTCGGAAGGTTGGTAACACGATACAGTAAATAAGGACCCAATGGGCAGTGGACCTCCGTAGCCCGGGGAGGAAAGGCCGGGTAAAGCAGTTTTGAAATGTGTGTCCACTGTTGCTGCAAGGGAGAAGGTAATTTGGGTAACCTGGAAGTCTTGAGGATTCACAGGTTTCAAAAACAGGAAAGTCTCTTGTTTTAAAACCCTGTAGAGCAACATGTGGGCTGAGAAAAAAAGCTGGCTTGTGGTTTGGTGATGGCACTTCCGTATTGATAGAGTGGCCGTGCGCAAGGCCTCCTGGGATCACAGAGTGCGACCGCAGGCCCGACAGTTACCCTGGTGGGTTCTGAAGCAGCCGGGGCTTTCTGGACAGATGAGAAGTCTAAAAATTTCCCTTTTCATTTCCTCTCTTGTGTGACTTTGTCATTAAAAAAAAAAGAAAAGAAAAGCTAGTAGTAGAGAAGGGAATTTTGGCGATGGTCTTAAGCTGATTTTGATTGAGTAGCTTCCTTTCACTGCCCCAAAATCCCACCCTGAAAGTCCCAAGCTTAAAAAAAAATCCTCTATTCTTGCAGATTTTGTGCGGTGGGTCTGTCTTTGGTTTCTCACTTTTAGGTCAGATCTTTTTAACTGGAACAATTTTTAAGAAACATCCTGAGACCTGTCCACCTTGTGGGCATCTGAACACCCAGGCCGAAGCCGAGTCCTTCTGGAACCCTAACCCTCTCACAGCCAACAGGCGGCTCTGTTGGGCAAGGGCTCCAGGGACCCATCCCGGAGCTCGTGATAGGTGGGAGTGAATACTGTCTTGGTGGGACACAGCTGCCTGCCCACAGCAGGGCCCACTGGCCAGAGGAGTGGGCTGCCCTGGGCACACCCTGCATCCCAGCTGAGCCTCAGAAAGGGCCGCTGCCCTCCTCCTGTCCTGAAGACCTGCGTGAGAGTGCTGGCCGCGGGGTCTCTTGGCAGCAGCTTTTCCCCTGGAGGGAAAGGCGGGAAGGAGGGCGGCTGTTCCACCCCTCCCCCAGAATCCCTGAGCCTGCGCTCTTGGCTGCCGTCTTGAGCCTGTGTCTGCAGGTACACACGCAGGCCTGCGCATGCTGCTCGTGTCATTGGGCCCAACCCTAGAATCTCTTTCATTTTTCTGATTCCAAAGCAGAGAACATTTGAGAGCAGTACACATTTCGCAGCTCCAGCAAATCACAGGCTGAACACACAGACTCTCACCAGACGACCCCATCTTGCCCTTGTTCCATCTTGGCCCTGGGGACCCGCAGCCTGAAACTGAGGGCTGAGGCGATTGCACAGCAGAGTTTGCTCTCGCCTTCTCTTTTTGATAAGCCCAATAAATCTGCCCCCATCACGTCACCGAGGCCACAAGGAAATGTAATCCTGCCAATTGTGGGCACCAAGGAGAGCTGCCAAGGTCAAGGATACAGAGAGAGCAGGAGCCAGCTTCTGACTTCTGCAGGTCCAGTGTGTGCACAGGAGAAGGGCAAGTGACTATTTGGCGTCTACAGGGGAGAGGGTGCAGAAGCTGCTGATACCCAAGTCCCTTGCATAAAATGGTATTTGCATGTAGTCCACATGCTTCTCCCATGTGCTTCAAGTCATCTCCAGGTGGCTTACAACACCTAACACAATGTACCTACCAGGGCAGAGCTGTTACACTGCATTGTCTAGGAAGTAATGGCGAGGGGAGAAGCCTGTTTAAGACACCATCTTCTCCGCCATTGGAAGCTGGCGAATCCATGGACATGGAACTCACAATGGGGAGGGCCAGCTGTACTGCACATGTGCATGGGTGCCTTGTGTATGCACCATGTGTGTGCACGGGTGCTGAGTGTGTGCATGATGCCATGTCTGCAACTGTGTGCCCATCGCACGCACGCGCATGTGTGTGTGTGCGTGTGCTGGCATGGGTTTGGACTACGCAGGTGTGCATGTGGGGTCTATGTGCTCTGTAAGTGTGTGCCCCGCGTGTGTACAAGTGTAGCTGTGTGTGGCATACCAGGTGCCACAGACCCGTGGGACAGTACAGGGGGTGCTGGTGTGGTGGGCCTGCTCTGGAGCCGTAAGTCTGAGGACTCTTGCTTCTCTCCCGCCGAGGCTGCAGAGAGCAGCAGACGCCCCTGCATTTCTGCTTCCCGCCTGCCTCCCTGTCAGTCCCTCTCAGCATCTTCCCCGCAGCCTCAGGGCAAAGAGCTTTGGAATTAGATGGAGCCAAGATTTGACACCATTCTGGTGCATCCAGAAGACAGGAGAAGAAAAAGGAAGAGAAACAACGGGGACTCAGGTTGAAGAGGGAGCAGAGTTGGGATTTATGAAAGAAAACTTCCGCCCCAGTTTCCTGCCGCAGCCTCGCTGTGAGTGCTGACCCACTTCTGGCTATTCTTATTTGTTCCTTTGAAAACGCTCACTGTGTGATGCGGGTGACTCTCGTCCATGCTGTTCTTCCTCCCGCCGTCTGCGTTCCAAAGTGTGGCCCTGCCCTCCTGACTCCCAGTAGTCCTGGGTGAGTATAGATCCGAAGGATGGCGGGAGGGTTCTTGGTAATGTAACAAGTGAGTGACCCAATTCCTCACAATCGGAGACGCAGGACATGGAGCTGCTACCTGCACGTGGGGCTTTGTACTGGGCCGCCTTTGTCTGGTTTTCCTCACGAAGGCCCCCGTACTCGATCAGAGCCCGCGGCTGCCAGTCCCCGTGTCCCAGGCCAGGCTGTCCCCGGCCAGGCTGTCCCAGGGCTCTTGCCCCAGTTTTGCACTTTGGGCCCAGGCAGTATGTGTGTAGTCACTTATCTAGGATCACAGCTTGAGTCAACAGAGCGACCGGGAAGTGAGCTCGGGGTCTGGCCTCGCACGGACAGTTGGGGATGTTTACTTTTCTCATTGGGTAAACTTTGATTTACTCTTTAATAAGTCACCACTGAGGATGTGGCTCTGGAGAGTTTGACTTGGCATTCAGCTTCAAGTCACATATTGATAAAGGAGGAGAGGGACAGCGAGGTTTTACGTTGTTCCAGCTTTATCATTAACCCCAGGTTTGGAAAAGGCCTCGCCTCCAGCAGCCAGGGTTCCCTGTGTGCCAGAGGTGCCGACCCTCAGTCCATGAGGTATTCGGGCCTCCTTGGTGGAAAGGCGGAGGACCCAGGCCACAGCACTGTTGAAGCCCTGGAGGGCCTGTGAGTTGAAATAACTGTGACCTTGAGTTCAGACAGGCCTAGCTGGGTCCTGGCTCTGTCCCTACGGTGCCACCCGGGGAATCCTCCACTATTTTGGCCTCAGGGAAGATCCAATAGCGAGCTCACATGACCAGGGCCGGACAGGAGTGTGGGATGTGGTAGAGATGAGGCCTAGCGGTTCTCAGGGTTACTTCTTAGGTCGTGTTTATTGTGTGGAATACAATTTGTTTTCTCTTTCCAGAAATTTCCCCAGGATGTCACCTGTGTGGGGTGCATGAGTGCTCCATTCCTCTCTGCTTTTCCTATTTGGGTCCACATGGGTAGATGGAGCCGCCCTGCAAGGGTCAGAGCAGAGGAATGCTCTTGCCTCACGCCCGGAGGATGCGGGTCCTGGGGTCAGGAGAAGCTTCCTTTCCTTCTGCTGACAGCATTTCCTCATTACATGCAGCCATCTGCAAACAAGGAAAAAAATGTGAGAAGAGCGAAGGGCACCATGCGCCCCTCCCGTCAGCCCGTGATCCCCGTGACCCTCCGGCCCCGGTTGTTTTTTGCTGGCCCACAGGGGCCCAGGGCTTGCACGGAGAGGGACAGCACCCTGTTCAGGGATTCCAGCAGCCTTGCTCCTGAGTGCTGCTGTGATGAGCCACCATGCAAACCGTCCTCTGGGGCAGGGGTGTCAGAGGAGGGATAGGGTCCCCAGGAGGGTCACTCTGGGTGTGCCGTGCCACAGAGGTGCAGGGTGGGTCCGCCCCGGTACTGCTCGTGAGACGTGCATTGTCTCTAGAGTGTCTCAAGACAATGATCAACGGGCTCAAAGCCAGGCCACTTTTTACAGTTTTAATTGCCATGCACCAGTGAGTCCAGACAATATCAGCGATGCAATCTCCTTTCACTGGGCAACCAGTGCCTCTGCCCACTCCGAGTGCGCCCTGGGTGAGTGGGGTGGGTGGGGATGGTGTGGCCCAAGGACAAAGCAACCTGGGATTTTTTTTTCTCTTTCTAACAAAGCAGGCCAGAGAAGACGGGTGCTCAGTGTTTCTCAGGGGTCAAAGTTGTTGCTAAGAGAGAGGCAAAGAGGGGCAGGGTGTGAAGGGAGCCCATGCTGGGGCTGGCCGGCCACATTCCCTTTGGGGGTCTGGGAAGCAGGCCTGCAGCCAGGCAGACAGCCTGGAGGTGAGGCCAGGGAGCTGCAGCCTCCCCAGGGACCACGCCTCCGCCTCGGTCCCGGCCACTTACGGGTTCTCCTGCCTCGCTGCTTCGGCCACTCTGGTGACAACAGGGCACATTCATTGCACCCTTGGAACTACCTGGTGAGATTAGCAATCGTGCTCAAGTTTAACAGGTGAAGAAGTCAAGGCCCAGAAGAGCAGGGAGCTTCTCTGTTGGGAAGTTGTGGGTCAGGAGCTCAATGGCTCTCGTTTGCTGCCCCTGCACCTCACTGTGTTCAGAGGCCTCGGAGGCCTTGGGGGGGGGGGGCTCCTGACCATTTTAGGGGAGGCATAGAGCCCCAAGCATGATAAGGTCAGCCTATCAGACAGGCAGAGATTCTCAACAGAAGACAGTTTCCAGAAGGGCTGGTTTTTGCTGTGTGCTTTGTGGAGAGGCAGAGCTTATTTTCACCGAAGTTTGTGTTTATAGTGGCCCTCTAGGCACGTGTCCTTACTGATTCCTGCAATCCCAGGGCAGGTGGGACCCTGGGGCCTGGCGGACCAGGTGCCTCCTGCTGCTCAGTGTTTTGGTGGGAGCGCTGGAAGGAGACTCAGCCACCGTCTCTGCTGGGGATTGGTCTCTCTCTCCCTGCCTGCTGCTCAGGGCTCAACGCTGGATGGAGCTTGAGGAAATGGGGGAAACGTCCTCTTTGGAGTCTGCCTGTGGAGGCAGGATCTGGTGCCATGGAAAGGCTTTATTCCGGCTCCTCATGGCCTGAACGCTGGGTCCCTGGGACGGGAGCACGAGCTGATCGGCCATCCTGAAGAAAGGGCGAGCACAGAGCTTCAGTCAGGCTCAGGCTAGCCCAGGGGCTGGGTGCCCAGGGAGTGAGGGTCCAGAGCTCCTTCGACCTCCAGTGACCAAAGTGCTGACAGTAGTCTGTGTCCAGCCCTGCCCCTCTCAGACTGAGGACTCTGGGTTCACAGGCAGCTCACTTGGAGAAAGAAGACCGGCCTGTGCAGGCTGTGTGTGTGCCAGCCATGCCCATGCAGAGTCTGCCTTTGTTCCGCATGGTGGTGGCATGGGTGGCATAAAAGGCTGTCAGGAAGGGGAGAGGTCACTGGCACAGGAAATTGGAAACTGGAAACTCAGGATCTCCCCATCCCCCAACACAGCTTAAACAGACCCACATGCGCCTGACCTCTGCTCTGCCACAGCCTGCTCTCCCTTCTCGCCCAGGACTCCCAAAGGTCCAGCATTTGGCCAGCTTCCTGGGGACAGAATATTTCAGATCCAAACAAATGCTATGTATGCAGCCCGTGATTTTTTTTTTTTAATATTGCACAAAGTGATTTCTTTAAATTTTTTTTTCTCTAGAAATTTTTCCTCCATTATATTCATCAATGCAGAG
>CM053410.1:2366378-2396603 GCA_028644305.1 Xerus rutilus | reverse complement strand
GTACTTCCAAGTCTGGAGTTCTCTTTGTGGAAACGTTTTAAATTATCCATTCAACTTAATAGTTATTGAATCAAATTTTTCTTATGTCAATTTTTTGAACATTTTATTTTTTAAGGATTTACCATTTATCTAAGTTTTAAATAGATTGGCATGAAACTATTCCTGGTATCTTCCTGTGATCTTTAATAAAGGTGAGTTCTGTTGTAATGTCTCTTTATATGTCTGACACTGAGGATTTTAATCTTATTTTCCTCCTCAACCAATGTTGCTAGGATTTTTAAAAAATAAATTTTACTACTCTTTCCAAAAAATCCAACTTTTGGTTTTGCTCATATTTCTATTTGTCCCATCCATATTTTTGCAGTGCTGGGGATTGAACCCTATTTTATATTTGTTCTCTAGTTCATTAAATTCTATACTTATCTTTCTTCTTTTTCTTTGGGTTCAGTTTTTTGTATTTTTCCTAACTTCTTGAGATGGCTGCTTCCTTCGTTGATTTTATACCTTTCTTATAATCTAGTATATGCAATTAAAATTATAAATATTCATCTCAGCTATAGACTTATCCCACAACTTCTAATATATAATATTCTCACTATCATTTCATTAAAATATGTTTGCATTTTCATTCTGATTTTTCATGAGTCATTTCACAGTATTTTTGAATTCTCAAATACTTGGATGTTTTCTAATCACTTTTGCCATCCATTTCTAGCTTACTTGCCAGTATTTAGAGTATATTTTGCATCATTGCAGTTATTTGATATTCACTAAGACAAGCTTTGTGACTCAACACATGGTTGATTTTTGAAACTGTTCCCTGTGTGCTTAAACCCAGCACTGGTCAGTAGTTGTGAGCTCAGAGTTCTGTGGAGGCCCCTCAGGTTAGGGCTACCGGCTGTGTTATCCGGGTCTTCTACATCTTTACTGATTTGTCTGCCTGTTATGTTAGGCAATTGGAAGTGGTGAGTTACTTCTCTTATTATCATCTTGAATTTTACAGTATGTACATGTGCTGCTTATTGCTTTATGTATTTTAAAGCATATACAATTTTATATTGTCATAACTTTGTGGGAAATTGGAACTTTTATTACTAAGAAATGCTCTTTTTTTTTAAATTTTTTTTTTTAGTTGTAGATGGACACAATGTCTTTATTTTATTGCTTTGTATGTGGTGCTGAGGATCGAACCCAGGGCTTCACGCATGCGAGGCAAGCGCTCTACCACTGAGCTACAATCCCAGCTCCAGAAATGCTCTTCTTTATATCTAGGAATATGTTTTTTGCTTTGAATTCCATTTTGACTGATAATTTTTACAGGTACTTCAATTTTCTTTAGATTAACTTAATATATATTTTCCCCTCCCTTTACTTTTATCCATTTTGTATTCTTAAGTGTTATAAGCTTCTCTTATAAATACTAAATAATTAAAAAAATTCATCCAGTCTGGCGATCTTTGTTTTTTATTTGGAACATTTAGTCCACTCACATTTAGTAATTCCCGTTATATTTATATGTGAATCTCCCATGCAGTTGAGTGCTTTTTTAAATCTTGGGTTTTATTTTTACAGTGCTGGAGATTGAACCCAGGACCTTGTGCATGTTAGGTAGGTGCTGTATCACTGTGCTATAAACCTAGTCCCTTATTTAGTGTTTTCTATTTGTCTCATCCAATTTTTTGTTCATTTTTCTCCAACTTTATTGCTTATTTTATATTGATTTTTAAAACATTGCCTTTACTTTATTACCTTGGAATTTGTACATTGTTTTTACTATTCTTTTGGTGATGAGCCTAAGATTATAGTACGTATCTTATATTAATGGGTACTTTTTACTCTTCAAGCATTTGAAGAATCTGGGACACTCTTTATTTACTCTCCACAAATTTTATATTATTGTTGTCATGTATTATAAGCAATATATGTTTTTAACATGACGACATCTAAAAAAATGTTATGCCACTGCCCATTTATATGTACCTAAATACTTGCTTTTTAAGAAAAATTTTTTTGAGGCAGGATCTTGTAATGTTGCCCAGGCTGGCCTTAAAGTCCTGGACTTAAAGGATCTTCCTCCTGCCTCAGCCTCCTGAGTAGCTGGGACGACAGGTGTGTGCCACCACACCCAGCTCTGTACTTGTTTTTTAAAAAATTTATTTCCTTTTTGTGTCTCTCACTTTCCAACTGGGACTATTTTCCTTGGTCCTGAAAAACTGTCTTCCCTTTAGTGTGAGTGATAAATATGCCGATTTGGGTTTTGTAAATTTGGGGGGTGGGGGCATACGATTTTAGGTTGACTGTCGTTTACTTGCAGCATGTTGAGACTTCTCTGTTCTTCTAGATCTGACTGTTTGAGAAATCAGCTGTCAGTCTGGTTGTGGCTCCTGTGACCACAACCCGCCTCTTGTCCTCTCACTTGCGATATTTCCCTTGGCTCGCATTTTCAGCAATTTTACTGTGATATGCACTCTGGTTTGAAGGCCCCCAAACACCCGAGTTGTCCATCCAGTGGGCCTTTCTCAGTGCCCACCCGCCTTGATCTTTTTGCAGAGCTCGTCATGGCTGTGGCCTGTGCCCTTTGCTCTGGAACTGTCCCCTCACTTGGCTTCCGGGATGCTTGGCTTTCTGAGTCCCCCGTGCGCTCATTCTCCCCCCCTTTTGTTCCTCTCGTCCATGTCTTGAAGGTAGAGCATCCTGCCTCTTGGTGATCTGCTTTCCTCTTCTCACCGCTCCTCTGTTGAGACCCCCTGCTTTTGTGGATCAGTGGCTCCCACCACTCCTTTGGTGTGTGGATGCCCAGGTCTGGATACCTGGCTCAGGCCTCTTGCCAGGGTTTCGATTCTGCATTTCTGAATGATTGCTGCCTTTTTCTGTCTGGGTGACCTACGAGTCCTACGAAAAACATTTTAAAAAGGTTGAGCTCACACTTTCCATCCACAGACTTCCTCTTTCTTCTCCTTGCCCATGCCTGCGGATATCGTGACTGCCTCCCCCGCTCATCTCTTCCCCTACACCAAGTGCCTTCCTTTCATCTCCTCCTGTTCAAGTCCCACAAGGCTTTTGAAAGGCCAGTTCAAGGCGTCCTCTTTAAGAAAATCTTTGAGTCCCGTTTAAAAAAATGTGGATTTCGGCAGTGAGAGACGGTGTTCAAACTGAGGCTCTGTCACTGTGACTCTAGGTGTTCAAACACTGTGAACTTGGGTTTTATCTTCCATAAAATGGAAGCATGAGTGGCTGACTCGTGGGTTCATTGGTAAGGTTGAATGGGTTATTTAAAATATGCTCTTATTTTAACAGACTGTGAGCTCCTTGGAGTGAGGTTTGTTTTTGATTAATCTACATGTCCCCAGGTGCTTCTTTAGCTGTGATCAGATGAATGAATGAATGCTGACAACTTGCCAAACATCCCAGTGCTGATGTCAGCCTTTAAGTCACCAGTTAGAAAGACGAAGTGTACTCGACTTCCTTTAGTTGAACATTACCTGATTTATGCAACCACCACTTGAACACTCTTATTTTGTTCCCACCAGCTTGGCTTAATATCAGATGGCTGCTAAGATGGGAGGTGATCCTGGCTCTTTAGACCCACCCACCCTGTTTGCTCTTGCTTTCCCACATGCCAGAACGCTTGAATGATTGTCTGGAGGGTTTAATGGTGTAGACAACTGTCCTTGGCTAGAAGGTTCTCAAGTCCTATCACCTCTTTTGAATTTTGCTTAATTTATCCAGAAAATTGCTCCATCTCTTCACATCTTCTCTCTCTCTCTTTTTGTATTGGGGATTGAACCCAGGGACACTTAACCTCTGGGCCACGTCCCTAGGCCTTTTGATTTTTTTTTTGATTGAGACAGGGCCTTACTAAGTTGCTGAGGCTGGCTTTGAACTTGCAGGCCTCCTGCCTCAGCCCCATGAGTCGCTGGGATTACAGGTGTGCACCATCAGGCCCAGCCTCTTGGTCTTTGTTGAAGCCCGTGGGCTCCTGGCAGCCATCTGTCCTTGTAACCACAGCTCTCATGATTTGTTCTGAACTTATTTCTTCTTCCTTGGTTGCAAAAGCAGGTGAGGCTGGCTGTAGTTGTCCTGAAACACTAGCCCTCAGCTGGGAAGTGGCCCTTTACCAAGAGTGTATCAGGCCCAACACACTGTCCACTGGGGTGGACATGCTGAGCGCTTGTCTCCCTCTTGGCCTGCCAGAGACAGCGGAGGACCCTCTGTGGGTGCTCCAGCAATTTGGAGACTCATTTTCTGCTCTCAGTTGAGTATAGACCACCTGACCATAGCTTGGCTCACCCACTTTTAGTGCCACTGGCAGATGGCATCTGGCAGCCATGGTATGTGAGCTCTTTCCCTCCTCCTTACTCTCCTCCATTAGGTGAGATCTTCATGGGAGGAATAATTGGAGGAGAGACCAGGTGTGGGCATGAGGAGTGCCCAGTGGTGCTGAACAGCTGGGAAGGGTCTTAGAGCAAAGTCTTCCCTCAAGACTTGTATAGCAGGCTGGACAGTTGGTCCCTAGTCCCTGAAACCTGTAGACATTACTGACAAGTGCGCCCACTCCAATTCATATTTTGAAATCCTTAAGTCCCCAAGGTGACAATCTGAGGAGATAGGATGAGGCAGAGTCCTCCTGGTGGGATTACTGCCCTCCTAAAAGAGGCCTGGAGCTGTCCTTCCTACCAGGGGAGGACAGAGCAAGAGAGCGTCATCTGGAACCAGGAAACAGGCCTTCAGCAGAACCTAATCTTCCTGTACCTTGATCTTGGACTTCTAGCCTCCAAGACTGTGAGAAATAAATTTCTGTTGCTTATAAGCCACCCAGTTTATGAGTTTGTTATAGTATCTAAAAGGATAAAGCCCTTTAGCTTGTTTGGATAAAAAGGACTTTGCAGATATGCTTAAGTTAATAATCTTCAGATGGGAGATGATTCTGGATTTTCTGGGCCCATAAATGCCATCACAGGTACACTCATAAAAGAAAATAGAGAGGGGCATCACATAGTCCGTGAAACTGTTTCAAGGGCAGGTTCTAGTTGAGCCTCCAGGGATAAGGCCACCAAGAGCTCCTGCTCCTGCCATCATCAGGAAGCTGGTCAGTCACCTGCAAAGCTGCCCAACCCCTGCTCTGGTCTGCATCCCCAAAGTGGATGCCTCATGTCCTACCTCTCTCTCCACTGAGCCAGGTCTAAAGTCAGACTTTGCCTGTTACTAGAGGAATTTAAATTGCAACTGTGACTTTGGCTGCAGAGGGTCTGGGACATGTTGGTTTTAGGGTTCTGGCTTCTGCTTCACAGAAGGACTGCTTCCCACTGTTGCCATCCCTATACCGTGGACGTCGAGTGTGCCAGCCACTTGTCCTAATGCGCACGCTTACTGTGTGCAAAGCATGGCTTTAAGCAAAAAGGACAGGGCCCTGCGTGTGAGGGGCTGAGCTTCTCCCAGGAGTCAGGGCAAGTCCACCACAAGTGAGGTCATTTCAGACAGTAAGTGTTACAAGGAAAGCAAAGCTGGGCAATGAGGTAATGGTGGGGCGGTGGTTGCTTTGTCCAGAATGGTCAGAGAGTGGCTGTGGACGAGCCATTCCTTGTGTCCATCTGCCTGGTGAAGTGGCCGCCAGGAGGAAGGCTGGAGAGCGAGGGCTTCAAGAGCAAGGAACAGAAGCGCCAAGGCCCAGCCAGGAACACCTGGCCTACTCCTGGTGGGGAGAAAGCCTGTGCCCAGGTCAGGGCGGGGCAGGTGTTAGGTCCAGGGGACTTCGCAGGAGTTTGGCTTTTCTTCTTGTTGCAATAGGAAGCCACCGGGAAAATTAAAAAAAAACAAAAAAACCCAAACCTTAGATAAATCATTTATTTTTAGAAAAGGCAAACTCCTATAGTTGTATCTACAACAAGAGAACATTCAACTAAAATAATTAGTTTTTAAAAACTTGTTTACCCTAAGATATGACAGGTTTACATAATCTGTTTCTTGGCTTTTACTGTTTTTTATTGTTTTTATTTATTTTTCAAACAATTCTATGAAGATACAAAGCAAATATATTTATTTGCCAGATGCACTAAATGAGGCAAAAATAGGAAGCAGCTTGCTTTTGTTTCTGGGCTTATACTGGGCTTAGGACTCAGTAAACCCCTCTCCAGTTGAAAATACCGTAAGAGAAATGAGTTAACACACCTCAGCACTCGGTGCACAGCCTAGAGACAGCACCCTTCTGATCACGAGGCTGACTGGGGGCTCGCTGCTGTTCCCAGCATCTTGATAGCACTGGCCCAGGAATTCAAAACGTGAATTATGGCTTCTACTGAATACATGCCACTTTGGCACCACTGTAAAGTTCACTCCCCAAAGTTGGGGATCGTCGGCGCTGGAGGGCAAGAACTGTGCTGGGTCTGCTGACCCTGAACCTCCGGTCTTGTGCAGACCTTCCTGGGGCTAATGACTGGGAGATCTTCAGCAGGGAGGCTGCAGTGAGTTGATGGGTGCCCTCCAAGTCTCTTGTCCACTGGGACCCTCAGCACGTGCCCACATCTGGAAATGGGGTCTTTGCAGATGTGGTAAGGTAAGGATGGAAATGAGGTCATCCTGGATTAGGGTGGGATCTGAATCCCTGGAGACTGTCCTCATGAGAGACAGAAAAAGACACACCAAGTCATACAGAGGTTCCTGTCTGGGAGCCAGGAACACCAGGGGAGCCCTGGGACCCTTGTTCCTGCAGGGTCTCCTGAAGGAGCCAACCTTGCTGATACTTGGATTCTGGACTTCTGGCCTCCTGAACTGGGAGGGGAGAAGCCACTCTGTTGCACCACCGGGTTCGTGGCACCTCAGGAATATAGGAGTGGTGCCATCTGATTGGTGCTGCAGGGGGATCATATGGGCTGTGGTTCAGAGGTGAACTCCAGAGGCCAAGGCCCAGTGCAGCCGGCTGGTGTTGCAGTGGGTCACTTCTGAGATGAAGCGGCTCAGATGTGGCAGTGGCAGGCAGGTGATGACAAACTCTGGGGTTCAAGGTGTGCTGGGAAGTCGACCTCGGCTTTACCCCCTGGGTGAATGTGGTGGGAAGGCTCAGAATCCGGTTTGTGGTCTACACCACTGTCACAACTTATGAGGCTGCTGCTTGGGGACCTGAGTTGGGAAGGAGAATGGTAGTTTGCTTGTGCCAAGTTAGAAACGCCATTTGGAGGTGCTGAACCAGGCAGCTGGGCTGTACCCATCTAGGGCTTTAGGGAGAAGTAGGTGCAGGAATCGCTGCATGGGAAAGTCATCTGCATGTGGGTGACATTCATCTGGGGACCAGAGGAGAGAGTAGGTATGGAGGAGGGAACAGGAGATGTCAGTGCCCAGGGGACTGGAACGAAAGCCAGAGATATGGTGGAGACAGGAACCAAGAGAGCACAAGAAGGGGTGGGAGAAAAACCAGGTGCAGATGGGTCATGTAAGTCACCTGAAACAGATGTTTCCAGAAGGGAGGGATCGAGTGTGAATGAGACGAAGCGTCAGCCCAGGCTCCAGGTGGCGGTCGGAGACCTACGCAGGGACAAGGGGCCACAAATACTTGACTGGAGTCTGGATACCTGCGGCCTCCTTGCACCCAACTGATTTATCTCAGATTTGTGCAACATCTTCCTTTATTCTTTCTCTTTGTCCTTATAAACTGAAAGTGAAAAATTCAGAATTTCCAGCTGTGCCCAATGTAAGCTAAGAGCAGACTAGAGAGACGGGCTCTTTCACACCTTTGCAAAGGTCAGGCCACATTCTGGCCCAGGCAACAGGACAGCAGGAAGGAGGTGAGTGTGATGGCTCTCCTCTCCCTCCATGGCTTCATTGTTCCTTGGAGAATGATCTGCAATAGTTCATGGAAAATAATGAGTTAGCAAGAACATTTCAAGATATAGGTAAAATAACGACCCTGAGCTCAGCAATGGTAGGTAAAATAATGACCCTAACCTAAGCACAGTGGTGCACACCTATAATCCCAGTGGCTTGGGAGGCTGAGGCAGGAGGATCGCAAGTTCAAAGCCAGCCTCAGCAATTTAGCAAGGCCCTGTCTCAAAAAAAAAAAAAAAATCAAAAAGGGCTGAGGATATTGCTTAGTAGTTAAGTGCCTCTGAGTTCAATCCCTGGTACCAAAACAAAAACAAAAAACCTTAAGATCCTCCAATGTAGCTCAGATGTATAAAAGGGTCTAAAGGATCCACATAGTGGTACAATATAGAGTAAATGCTATTCTAATAAGAAAAATAAGTAATTGTTTCTTTTTTCTTTGGAAAATTTCTGGGGAAGAATAAAAGTCAAATTGTATCAGTCCTTACAAATAGATAGAACTGCTCGAAAAGAAACCCCAAACCTGAACCTGGATCTGATGGGTCCTGACGGGAGTGAGCTTCCTCCCACATTTTGGCTTACATGTCATCTCTTAAGGCTTCCTATGAATGAAGAAAAGGCTTTCCCTGTTTTGAGTGGTACAAGAAGAGATTTTTCATGAAACATCATGTGGATCAGCGTCTCCTTGAGATTCGTACTGAAGGGTTGTCTTGTGCAATCTCGTGTTTCCCCTTCCAAGTGTGATGCATTCTGCCACGAGGATTTGGGGTGCATTACATCCAAATGAGTGTAGTTCCAGCAAATAAAGAAAAAAGGCAAATGCTTTGATTTTAGTTCCTAAATATACATCTATGTGGTATGTTTCATGTTATAACATAAAAATTGGCAACGCTGTTTTTATTTTCCTGAGATTTGGAATGCTTACATTTTGTACTTAAGCCGATCTATTTTTATAATTTTTGATGCTTTATTTCTAATGGACAAGATGAGACAGGAGATTTCAGCTGTTCTTTTCATAATACCTTGCAGTGTGTGGTTTTTTTTCTGCTAAGGGAAAGCCCACCAATCTATGCCTGTTTTCTTTTAGCTCACGGTGTTGACGCACCAGAAATCCAGTCTGGAGAGATTTGCAGGTCCTCACATCGCGTGCTTCCTGCTGGGTGCTGAGTTCTGTGGTGCTCCTGTGACCCTTGTCCTCTGCTGTGCTCCGCTGTGGCTGCAAAACAAATCAGAGGGCAGAGAATGAAGCAATGCAAACCGAACACAGTCGATCCACAGAGGGCCACCAGGGACGCGTGGGTGAGTCCTGAGCATGCTCACCCCGTCCCTCGTACATGAGAACCTTCTCCAGCCGTTCTGTGTCACAGGGAGAAGTTTGAAATAACCATTCTATTTACTGAGTTAAAAATAGAAGTGGCTGCAACATGTACTTCGCTTTTTTCAGGGATCCAACCCCCTGGGCTGCTTTCGACAGACGGAGAATCACTGGTTGGGAACGTGGGCCTGACTCAGCGATGGGGCCTGGTCTCTGGGAGCTGGCCTGCGCGTGCCCTGTGTGTGTGGGAGTCACAGGACTCGTCCTTCTTTGAGGCTCCTTGGCATAGACTCCTCGTTCGCCATCGCTTTTTCATTTTCTGTCGTCCAAAACGAAGTTCAGTTTCCAAGACCAGCATTCAACTTACATGCACCGACGTCCAGTTTGGGATCGGTGCTGACGCGACAGGTTAGCTGCCTCAAGTACCTACTTTGGCAGGCTGAGGTTCTGATCCTACCTTGCTCCTCGCTGGCTTTGGGGCTGGATGCTGACTTCCATGGGGCACTGCAGGCTCCTGGGCCCTGAGCCCCTGACTGGCCTGAGAGGTAGGCTGAGGGGGCAGGTGTGTGGGAGCGGCTGGTGCTGGCCTCACGCCCTGAGGGTCCAGGGGCCAGCTGGTGCCCACCTTGCCTCCTCTCCTGGGGTCAGCCAGGCCTGCGTGGACTCATCCTCAGCTCACCGCTGTGGTAGATGTCCTGGAAGTTTCCATCAGTAGGCGGCTGGGGATGCAGTGACGAGGAAGGCAGAACCCTTCCCAGCTCGTGTGTCCTGGCTCCTGGGAAGACCCAGGCACCCAAGCCAGCACAGACCCCACATCATTTGCCTTTCCTCCCCACACATGCCTTTCTGGCTTGACGCACTGGGAGGCAGCTGCTAGCAACCTCCGAAAGGCTGAGGTGCTCTCAGAGGCCACGGTCTCCACAGGGGAACTCTCCCCTTGTTCGCCCCTGGTAGGAATGCTCAGGGAAAGCCCAGCAGAGTGACAGAGAGGGATCTTCACCCATGTGCTCTCCTGCATGATGTGACTCTCATTCCAAATGCAGGCAGGAATCCGGATGCTGCAACCCCAGCTCCTGCGTGGTCGTGAGCATGGGGACAGGGGGCTGCGGGGCAGAAGCCTGCCAGCAGGATGGGGCAGCTGGAGAGGCTGCTGGAGGCAATGCTCGAGCAGGTTGCAGTGAGGCCATGGCCACGTCTTGGTCACCTCACACCCAGGGCCCTGGGTGGTACATGCTGGGCCGTTCCTGGGTTGGCACCCAGACCCTGGGCCCTCCCTTCCACACAAAGCTGCACATGGAGGAGCAAGGTGGGTGCTGCTTGCTGACACCAGCCTGGCCAGCCCAGCCTGGGAAGGAGCTGAAACCCCCCGATAAGCCTCTGGGGCTGAGTGGGCACAAGGGTCATCAGCCAGGCCTGCAAGACCCCGCTGAGGAGTCACCTGCCAGGGACCTGAGGGCTGGAGGGAGCCCCTGACCCAACACCCTAAAAGGCAAAGCCCATCAAAGTTTGAGTCCCGTGGGTCTCCTGAGCTTTCTGTCTCCCCCCGTCCCTATTAAAGGAGGAGGTCAGTTCAGACCCTGTGATGAGGTGGTAGTGACTGGGCGGCTTGCACAACAGGCATTTATTTCTTGAAGATCTGGAGGCTGGACGTCCAAGACCAGGATGCCCACAGGGCTGGGTTCTGAGAGGGCTCTTCTCTGGATGCACATGGCGCCTTCTAACTGAGTCTCTCATGGTGAAGGTGAGCAGGGTTGCTCTCTGGGTTCGTTTTTGTAAGGTGCTGGTCCTGTTTTAGGGTGCCACTCTTGTGACCTGACTGCTTCCCAAAGACCTCACCTCCTAATACCATCACACTGGGTGGGGCCAGGGTTTCAACATATGAATTTTGGGGTGATACAAACATTCAGTCCATGGCAGAAAGGAGGCCATAAAACCCAATTCTGCTTTTCACCTAATTCTCACAGAAACCCTGCCAGCAGAGGAGGAAACCAGCTCAGAGAGGTAAAGATGCTGCCTGGCGGGCCAGCAGCCAGGGTCGAGTTTGGGTGCTGGCCTAGGGTGGTACAGATGCCGGGCCCAGTCCGCTCCCAGGGACAGGGAGCAACCTTCTCTGAGAGGACCAGGACTTCTTTGAGCTGAGAGCAAACAGGATCAGCAACTTGTGACCAGGGCTGTGTAGGGCAGGGCACTGGGCTGGGGGTCGTGAGAGGAAACTTTGGCTGGTCCTGTTCAGGATTCCTCTCTCCTTCTCCTTGGCTGCAGGAAGGCTGAGGAAGAAGAAGCATTAGCTCACTCTCTTCACTCCTCAGGGATCCAGACAAGACCCCCCTCTTCCATGAAGCCATCCCAATCCTCACGTTCTACGTGACTGTTCACCCCACTACCCTCCTGTGAGATGTGGCAGCCCCTCTTCTGCTGCCTCCCTACCAATAAGCAGGGGACCCAAGCGCCCTTTTTTGTTCCAAGATGGTGGTCTAGATGGGACCCTCTTGGTTAGGAGTGGCCCCTGTACTAAGAGGAAGCTGTGTGGCTGGGCTCTGGCAGCAGAGCCGCAGAGGCAGGAGGTGAGTGCACGTGTGGCCCAGTGCCCCCAGGGGTTGGCTCCTCCCATGAAGGAAGACACCATGAAGTGGCAAGTGATATTTTGGGTGTTAGCCCTTCTTGTCCCGCCCATACCCACCTGGGGTCCCTGGGACTTCCTGGGGCTTCCACCTGCTGGAGTTTTCACTGGGGAGGGGCCAGGGCACGGAGGGCACAGCTGGGGGAACATTCTTGATTCCTGTGCATCCCTTTCTTCCTACCTGCTGGGGATCCCTAACCTGCTTTGGGGTGGGTAGGTAACTCTTCTCCATCACTCTCTGACAACCCCCAAATTCCATGGCATAAACCACGGCTCCAGGTTTGCCCTCGACGTTGAGGCTCATCTGTTGGAATCCTAAGAGAAATCTTCTCTATCCATGTGGCCTGGTTTTGCAAATCAAAAGCCCTTTGGTTTTTTCAGGCTGCTTCAGCTAGAGACAGACAGGACGTGAGCTTGCTGTGTTCGGCATGTGGGAAGGAGTCCTGACCCCTGAAGAGCCAGGCCCAGGCAGGTTGGCACCCATTGCTCTGGGGCCGCCATTCATCTCTGACCTCGTACATGTGCTGTCCCTATGCTGACAATCACCTGAGAGGTGGTGTCTTGAGGAAGGGGAAACTTGCTGAGTTTGCAAATGAGCTGGTGTGGAAACCTTGGCCCCCGGTCTGGGAAGCCCAGGAAGCGGCCACCTCCTACTGCTTCGACTGCCGCCCTGCTAGGGCATGCAGCGAGTGATGGGCGTCTGGAGGGCAGAGACGGCCACTGGGGAGTCAGGAAGGGCGGTGTAGGAGGTGGGTCTAGAATTGGCCATGAGGAGGTGCTGAACAGGCTGCCTGGACAGAGGCATTTCCACGTGCAGTCAGTGGGACTGAGGGTGTGAGAGAAAGGTGTTTGCAGAGTGGCCAGGGCTGGTCTGATGGCTTTGTGTTGGAGCATGGCAGAGAGGGGGTTGGGGAGGTGGGCTGGTGGGCGGAGTTGTGGAGAACCCACCGAGGGGTGATCCGGTGGGTGATGCTGGGCTCACTGAGGAGGGAACCACATTCCAGGGGGAAGTTGGGGACAGGTGGAGGTGAAGTGCCAGAGGACAGGGACAGATGCTGGTAGGGAGGCCCTCCTGGGCCCAGGCTCAGCATGGTGGACTGCAGCAGGCATGAGGAGGGGAAGGGGGAGGCCTGATGGGTGGCATCCTGCAGGGGAATCACGAGGTCACTAGGGCTGACTTAGAGTGTCAATGAAGCTTCAAGTCTGCTGGCGGGAAGCCGCCCAGACTTCAACAGGAACGGGGAAGCCTGTTTGGCGGCACTGGGGGCACTGCAGGTGGTGACATTCAGTAGACAGCTGGCCCTGGGGGCATGCAGGCAGCAGAGTGTGGACTGCGGTGACAGCCAGGCTCTGTGCAGGAGGACCCTGCAGGAGGTGAGGCTGCAGGTGGACAGCCTCTGCGGAGGGCGCCTGGGAGGAGCAGAGCAGTGGCCCCTGGAGAGCCCAGGGGAGGCCGCACTGCCCGATGTGCTGAAAGGTCTCCAAGGAGCTGGTCCTGGGAGAGGAACGCTCTGCCCCTGTGTGAGGCTGGGCCGTCTCCCTGCCCCACCTGCTGTTCCCAGTCTTGTAAGGAGTTTGCATGAAAGGGAGCGCAGTGGGCGCCAGAGCCTGGAGGAACTGGCCTTCTGCATCCCTCTCAGGACTCAGGACAGTCTTGATGCCACCCCCGTGCTCCCCTGACACTGTCCCCCAGGCCTGACCTGTAGAGGGACCATGCACCTGCGTAGAGATTTCCCATGTGGCTCAGGGATTTATATTTCTTTTCTTTCTTTCTTTCTTTCTTTCTTTCTTTCTTTCTTTCTTTCTTTCTTTCTTTCTTTCTTTTTTTGCCTCTTCCACTTTTTAAATCTGTTCTGATTAGTTATACGTGACAGTGGAATGCATTTTGACACATCATACATAAACAGAGTCTGTCATCACAGACTCCTAAACAAGTGTTCTCATAGCGGCGATTTTTCGGGGTGCATTTCTGGGCTGGGCAGGTAGGGGTGATACGATGCCTCCTTTTTGTCCCCATGAGACCTTTCCCAACTAAATGAACAGGTTATTCCAGAAGCCCCCAGGAGCGGGAGAGGAGCAAGCACAGGTTCTGCTCTGGGCACGGCAGCTCTTGTGTGCCCTGTTGCTGGCTGTGTGCCCTGAGGTCTCCCCTCTCCCACCAACTGGCCTGGGGCCTCAGAGAACAATGCCCACCAGCCTGAGCACAGTGCTTCCTGCCCAAGCCTTCCAACAGCCCTCAGAGGCCAACTAATCAGGATGCAGAGGTGGCCCTGGGCTGACCGGCTGTCCTGGCAGTGGTGTCGGCAGCCTGTGGTTGGAGGGACGCACTTTCCTTTGGCCGCGCCCCTTTCAACATAAAGCCCAGCTTCCGTCTCCTGAGAGCGCCTGCTTTCCAGGCCCTTGTGACAGTTTGACTTGCTGACCAATCTTTTTGTAAAGACACACACTCCGGGGAACAGAAGCACCATGACACTGGTTAGGAGCTGAGCAGGCACCTCCACGCACTCCCAGAGCCGGGCCAGCACCCTCGGTGTGGCTGACCGGCCCCCATGCTCACGCCCATCAACTACAGCAGTAGAAGCTGTGGACGTGTGGTTGGCGAGGGGACGCTGGGGTGAATACTCACAAGGTTCCTCTCCATTTGAGAGAAGCGTTGAAAGAAAGGCCCCGGGCTGAGGCGGCCATGGGCCAGAGCTGTGGCACCTTCAGAGAGTGTGTCTTCACGCTCTAGTGACTGGCCAGGGCCTCTCTGTCCGAGCTTCTGTCCTTGGGCTTCTGTTCCCCTAATGGTCACTAGGTGTCCAGAGCATGGTCACTAGATGACTTTGAGGTCATCTGGACACACTTGCCAAGTCCACTACTGGCCTACAAAGCTCTCACCGTCCCAGCTGAAGGGCAACGTCTCTGCTGGGAGCTGAGGATAAGGCAGTGCCTCGTGGTGCTGCCGCCACACATGTGATGTCACACATGAAGCCTGCTTCACTTCTTCAGAGGGACTGTGGCTTCAGCCTCTGGGTTGGACCACACTCCCTGAGGATTCTGGATTAGAGAGGAGAGCTCTGTGTCCATGAGCCCTGGACATCTATGCAGAGGCCACTGGTCCTGCTGGGCATGGTGCTACCTCTTCCTTGGCCCTGGCTGCATTTTCCTGAAGGAAAGGCACACACGAGGCTGGGGAGTAGTTTCTGCCCTCAGTGAGCCCGACCTCAGAGCTTCCAGGCCTCAAGGACGCACCAAGGGGCCCAGCATGGTGCTGACATGCAGACAGGGCTGAGGCCCCCCTTCCTGGGGCTTATTACCTAGGGCACGGCATTCACATTTCCTCTGTGAAGAGCTAGATGGTAAGTACTTCCCACCCTGTGGATTGTGGGTCTCTGTCCTAACTGTCCATGTGGTCACTGTAGCCACAGGTGAACGCCTTGGTGTTCTAATAAAACTTCAAGTACAGAGCCTGGCCGGACTGCACACATTTCTTACTGCCTGGATTTTTCCCTCTGAGCTTTTGAAGGGTGGGAACACGTTTTTGCTCATTTTCTTCTTCCCAGAGCCTAGTGCAGGGCCTGACTCAGCTTATGCCCCTAGTTATTCCAAGAAGATGCTAGGGGTCAGGCTATGATCCCCCAGTTATTCCAAGAAGATGCTGGGGGTCCAGCTATGCTGACAGTTCACACTCTGAGCTGCACTTGAAGGACCCCAGCACTGCCCACTGAGATGCACACATCTTACAGCTGATGCCCAAGGGCAGGGGCACTTTGTATTCCATTCTGCTGTCTTATCTGCTCCCTCCTTTCCTTCCCCTTCTCCCTTTTCTCCTTCTTTCTCCTCTCACCTATTTTCCTAAATATTTATTAGGCACTTTCTGTGTACAGATACTATTCTTGGCCCTAGAGACACAAAGAACACAGTCAAGACATGAAGTCAGTCCACAGAGTTTCAGTGAAAGGAGGAGAGGCTTGTCCTGCCTCAAGATGCTGAGCTCAGACGCAGGCCCGGGCCTTGCCTCTGCCCTGGAGTAGGGAGTGGGCTGCCTCAGCCTCTGAGCCACAGATTAAGTTTGAGACCATCCTGCAAGGGAACGGGCCTTGCCGATGTTTCTAGGCAGAGGCTGGAACCTGTGTCTCTGGTTTGATAAAACTTCGCCATCTGAGTTTGTGCAATAGGTTGTGGGTATTTTGAAGCAAAACGGTGGCTAAATCCTCATATAGGCAGCAGAAAGCTAAGCTAAAGAGGCAACTTAAAACCAAGGGAAGCACCCAGAAAGGACCAGATCAGAAAAACTTGGAAAAACATAACTCAGGGGCAAACTTTTTTTTTTTTTTTAACAAATTTTCCTGGAAAACCTAAAAGCTGTGATGGGTATGTGCTGAGCAGCTGTGGTTGGCAGAGCCCACCGCAGGCCTCCTTCCCACCCCCTACTGCTCCACTCCTCAGGTGCCACCTTGGAGCTAGCGATGGCGGGTCACACGGTCTTGTGTACCCTGTACCTGCTGGAGGTTTTCATGTGTCCAGCCTAGTTGGCCCAGGATCTCTCAGTAGCGACGGAACCTTCTGGCTCGTCCTGTTAATCCCCATGCCCTCTCTGGCTGTGGCCTCGTGGACAGGCCTCTGGCTCATTTCTCCTAAGATGTCTTCCAGCCAGTGTATTCTCTGACCTGGGGCTTGGTCTCAAGGCCTCTGACTCACATAGACCTGACAGGGGACAGCCATGGCTCTGGGCTGAGGACAGGAGAGGGTCCCGGAGGCACGCACACACTCTTCAGGTATGTGGGTGCCAGCTGAGGTTCCAGCCGGGTCCCCTAGGTAGTCCAAGCCCTTCCTTGGGTGGAAGGGAAAGAGGACGGAGGGTGGGTTAGTTGGGGGAGGGGCTCCCAGGGACCCAAGTCCAGAGGATAAGTGGACTTCTATCCCTTTTAGGACTGGAGGGTCAAAGTGCAAAAGATGCAAGACCTTCCTGTCACTGAACCTCACTAATTTAATTAGGCAACTCCTGACCATTCGACTTTGGAGTTTGCTCTTGAAAAAAATATCCTGCCCGGTGGATCCAGGAACTTGGCAAGACGTCAGCGTCTGCTCAGGAGTGGAGGTCCCATGAACCACCGAGGTCGCCTGCCCTAGCTTGGTGGTTGGTCACGGCCTGATAGGCGAGCATGTCAGGCTTCACGTGTGCTTTGGCGCTCAGTGCTCAAATCTATGTGTCCTGCCGGGACCTCAGGGATGAGCCAAAGTGGCCATACTAGGCGCTCACCTGCGAGCTCGTGCCACCCACCCGCTCCTGTTCCACGCACGGTCAAGGATCCTCTCACTCAATGTTCACTGCAGCCAGGGGCAGTTATTTACTGTGCAGTGTGTGTGGTCGGAAGCTGGATCAGGCTCCCACAAGACTGGGAACAGGCCTGCCCACAGGACTCAGGGAGCCACTGCCTTCCCAGGTCCTGGAACAGGGAGAGAACAGGTTACTTGGCACCTGGACTCCCATCTGGAGCTCTGGTGCATGTGCCCCCAGCAGAGGTAGGTGCTCTAACCCCCGAAGGTGAAAGGGGATGGCCTCAGATGACCCCTGTGGCCACTACCTCGATGCCCACCCAGCGTTGCTCTATCTTGGGAAGATGGTTTCACCTACCTTGGCCCCAATGTGTGGATGGGCTGCCATGAGTTCAGGGGTGAAGACCCCTCCATGTCCAGCTGCTCAGCTCCAGGGGACTCTTTCTGAATAAGGTGCAGGGCAGGAGGAGGCGGAGACTCTTCCCAGGCTGCCGCAGGCCCAGACCTGCTGGAGAAGCTGGAGTAGACCGTGGCTCTGGGGCGCTCTGCGTGGGCGTGGGTGGCCGTGGAATCCAGTAAATGGCAGCACACGGCCGGCAGGGCTGAACAGCAAAGAGAAGTGGAGGGCTGGGGAGGGACCCTCGCCCTCGCGGAGCAGGCAGGAGCGGCCCCCTGGAGACAGAACAGCTGGGGAGCGAGCCCCTGCTGTCCAGGCCCCAGGGGCAGGGGGGCAGCCACATTGCTGGGGACACTGGGCAGAGGAGCACCACATCCTCCCAGGCCACTTGTGCACTGAGGTGCCGACACGGTCCTATGTTCCCCTGACACGGGGTGAAGGTGGGTTGTTAGGATACTTCTCTGCCCCAGGGAAATGCAATGACAGACTCCTAGAGGCAGGCGTCTCTCTCTCCTGGTGGTGTTGATGGGGACTGGGCCTCCCGGGGCAGTGGCAACTTGCCGTGGCTTTGTTCTAGACGTTCCGTGAGTGCGCTCACTGCTCACCGCTCACTGCGAGGCCTAGGAGGAGAGCAGCTGGCGGGAGCGCAGGCACCAGGCCACCCTGCAGGCTGGTGTTCCGCTCAAGGCTCGGGGTTCAGCTGCAGGTGAGGACGCTTTTCTGTGTGGGCAAACGATCCGGCAGATTTTCTTTCAGGGTTAGAAGGAATGGTGCTCCCAGAGGTGCATGGAAAGAGCTCTGGCATGAAGGATGGTCTGGATCCGGCTCCTGCTGGCGCTGTGCCTGGGTGGGGAGGGCCCGAGCCTGACCCAGGTGCAAGTCAACTCAGGGAAGTGGCTGCTGCAGGGAGGGGCAGCAGGGGACAAGTAGGTGGCCTTGGGGGTCCATGCTAAGAGTGCTGTGCTAGAGGTCTTGGGAGAACGGCGCCCCCTCCCAGGGGAGGAGGCAGTCTCTCTGTGGTCGGTGCTCCAGGCCACACCTGCCTAGAAGGATCAAGGGTGCCAGGAGGGAATTCTCTGTGCATCTTCTCCGGGGAAACAAGCCTGGAGAGTAGTGAGTGTGAGGTGAGGGAGGAGGAGGCAGCGCCACCCAGGCAGGTCAGAGGGGAGGCCTCTGACCATCTGTGCTGGACGGAGGCACAGATGGAGTCTGGTGGCCGGGCAGGCAGGAGACAGGAGGCCAGCAACGGAGGCCAGAGAGGGAGGCCAGCAGGACAAAGAGGGTGGGAAGAAGTGAGTGCAGGCAGGAAGTGCTTCAGGCTCTCAGGTGGGGAAAGGCTGTCTGCTTGGCAGAGGGGCCTGGAAACCAGCAACAGGATACGGAGGGGAAGGGGAGGAAGGCCTGCTTTCCCCAGGGAGGGAACAATAGTCATTCTTCCATTGAAGGCTGACATGCCCTGAGAGAGGAAGGTCCTGCCAGGAGGGGGAGGGCCAGTCAGGGGACAGGAAGGAAGGGGCCAGAGCCTGTACCGACCAGAGGAAGGCGAGAGGCCCCTGGAATTGCATTTGGAACTCCATACACCCGTCCCCAGAGCACCAGGCGGTCAGCAAGCTCCCCTGGCACCACCACTGCGGCTTTCGCAGGAGTCCAGCCTCTGCCCTCCCCTCTCGTGGGCCTCCTCCAGCACCCCAGGTGCCAGCCTCACTAGGGCCCCCTGAGGCTGGCCAGGGCAAGGGTCCCACATGCCGCCCGCTGGGGTTCTGTGAGACTTCCCATCTATACGCACGGGAAGAAGGAGCTCCCAGAAATAATAAAGGAAGCGTGCCAAAGTAATCAGGCACACATGCCCCCTTCCCAAAGGCGCCTATCTGCAGGACAATCAAGGCCGCCCGTTAAACAACACTTGTTCAGTACAGAGGAAGAACAGCATGACGGGATCGCAGGCCGTTCCAAGGGAAACATTCCCAATTGTCGGGCAACAATGGTCAGGAGAGCCGGAGCAGGCCCTTGGAGTCCTGGAGGGCATGCTCCCAGGGCGGCCGGGAGGCGCGGCCCCGCACTCAGTCCTTCCCGTGGGGCCGTGCTCTGCGGCTGTGACTTGCACACTTCATGCGTTACCTGCCTTGGCCTGCTTCCCTGTCCCCTAGGCAGGAGGTGGGCCCTTTGCCAAGGGCAGTGGCTGGCACCAGGGACTTCGTTTGGCACGAGGAGATGAAGGTCAGGGGGCCGTGGGTAGCTGAGAGGGGGGAGCAGCAGAAAGGCTCAGGGACCTCAGGGAAGGCAAGGTTGTCGTTTGCCAAGGACTGAATGTTTGTGACTCCTTCACCCCAACCCCCAGTGTGACTGCATTTGGAGACAGGGCCTTTGTCATTGTGCTCAAGAATAAAGGACGTCATTAGGGTGAGCCCTGATCCAATAAAATTAGTGCCCTTATAAGAAGGGTCAGAGAGAGCTTTCTCTCTTCACTACGCAAGGACTCAGGGAGAAGGTGGCCCTCTGTAAGCCAGGAAAGGGGTCCCCACTAGGAACCGACCAGCAGGCACTGCGGTCTTGGATTTCCAGTCTCCAGACCCGCAGTGTCCTGAGTGGTTGGGACGTGGCTGTTATGCCTGCCCTAGGGGACAGCAAACCTGAAAGACAGAAGAGACAGGAACACTGCATGTTTTCCCCTCCAGGTGGGGGCTGGAAGGTGGGTCTCAGAAGTAGTGGGCAGAGTAGTGGCAGCGGCATCTGGGAACATGCAGGGAGAAGGGACAGGGACAGGGCAGTTACTGGGTCCAGGAGGGGAGGAGTCTTCTAGGTTCCAGAGCAGGTAGGTAACTACAGTTGGCAGCAATGTGTGGAACATTCCGAAAGAGCTAGTAGAGAAAGTGTGAATGTTCCCAGAGCAAAGACATGATAAAGGGCTCAGGTGACAGACACGTCAATCACCCTGGTCTGGACCTTGCACACCGAGTATGTTGAAATATCACCCGTGCCTCACAAGCTCGGACAATTACCATATGCCAATTAAAACTATTTTACAAAAGGGACAGGAAGTTTCAGGGGCAAAAGGGCCCTCATCCGAGACATTGCCTGTCCAGTTGATGGCAGCCCTCCCAAGGCCCACAGAGCCTCCCCAGGGGACAGGGCCACCCAGTTCCCTCAGCGTGTTGTGCAGACTTGGTCTCGTTGGTGCAGGCGAAGGAGCAGAGGCTGGGAACGCCTGCACCTTCTCACGTCTTCACCCTGTCTTTATGGGACCCCCTCACCTGCAGGCTACGGTGGATGCCACTGCATCCCTGCCATGTCACCTGTAGGGCATGTCTTCTGGCAGGCAGTCAACAGCAGGAAGAGGTCGGCTCTTCATGAGCCAGGCCTGTTTTTATGCAAATGTGCCTGTGAATAAAAGAGGGAGCAGAACTGCAGGATATTTATGGCGAGAGAAGTGGGGCTGTTGGGAAACAGATGCTTTATTGGGCTCCTGTGGAGCACCAGCTGCTCCTCTAATGTGTCCACTTCAGGGCTTTCAGTGGAGAGCAACTGCTCCATAAATAGCAGGCACATAAGCCAGGCGTAGTGGCCACGCCTGTCATCCCAGTGACTTGGGAGGCTGAGACAGGAGGATGGCAAGTTTGAGGCCAGCCTCAGCAACCTAGCGAGACCTTGTCTTAAGATAAAAGTTAGAAGGGCTGGGTGCAGCCGGGCACGGTGGCGCAAGCTTGTAATCCCATCACTTAGGGAGGCTGAGACAGGAGTTCAAAGCTAGCCTCAGCAACAGCGAGGCGCTAAGCAACTCAGTGAGACCCTGTCTCTACATAAAACACAAAATAGAGCTGGGGATGTGGCTCAGTGGACAAGTGTCCCTGAGTTCAATCCCTGGTACCAAAAAAGAAGGGCTGGGTGCAGTTCTTGGTGGGTTGCCCCTCAGGCACACAGAGTTAGGGCGTCGCTGTGCCGGGGACCTGCCAGAGCCTGCAGGCCTCTCCCAGTGGCACCTTCATGCCTGACCCTAGGCATCTAATCATTTTCTTTAAGTTTTATAATCTTTACCTTTTTTTCTTTACTTTCTATTTTGGAAAAAAGTCGTAACTCAAGAAAGTTGCCAGAATATTTAGAGGTGCCATTTCCTCCTCTTGGGTGGAGACATCACTTGTAGCTCTGTTTGTGCAGCTTGAGGTCCAGCTGTAGGCGCTGCAGCCCCCCAGGTGGGAACTGCAGTGTCCTCCTCACCTGAAGTCCTGCGGAGCCCATGTTCATGGCTGGCCAGATGTCCCAGGACCACTCTTGTCTCAGGGCATTTGCTTGTCCTTTCTCTTTAGTCTCCTTTTATCTGAAACAATCAATAAATAGCCTTTCTTGGAAGTTCACAGCATTGATTCTGGAGTGGGCAAGGATCTAAAGAGGGAAACAGAGTGACTAGGCGTGTGAAGGAATGGGGACTGACCTGAGGGATTCGTGGGGGAGCACGGGTCAGGCTCAGGAGGGAGGCTTGGGGCTAGGAGGGAGGTGTGGACGTGAGACCACAGGGGACAGCCGTTGGAGAGGTCTGAGGAGGGCCACTGCTCTCATCCACAGGCTGGGCCTGAGTGTGGCCAGCAGGTGGGCAGCTGGAGGTGGGGAGGACAGGGTGAGGTGGTCCGCATGGGGACACAGTGGCCCTGTATATCGGTGACCTCCACAGGGAGCTACCCTGTGCCTGTCCTAGCCCTTGGATGGGGCAGAGGAGACGCCCCAGTATGGAGGTGCCCAGCCGACGGGGTGGGAGTGCCTCCGGAGCCTCTGGCCTCTGCTTCCTGTGCACACGTCTGCTCGCCTGCATGTGCCCCTGTGCATCCCACAAGGCTTCTGCCCCCTGTGAGGGGTCAAGCAGGAGCGGGAGGGTGGACACAGGCACGGACAGCGCTCCAGGGAGAGGCCCTCCACCCCACAGTGCCCCAAGCTGCCTTGGGGCCCTCCTCCTCCTCATCCCACCTGTTCCTGGTATCTCTTCCCCGTGAGCCTGTGAGCTTCCCTGGGAAGGCAGGCCAGTCTGTCCACTGACGGTGGTGTCACTGGGGTCCGTCTGAAGCCTGGCATAGAGTCCTCACAACCGACAGGAGAGAGGCGAACCAGGCTCTGCTCCTCTAAAGCTGCTGACGTTCTGACTGAAGATGTCCTTGCCCTTTTAGTTTCTCACTTTAGACGGGCCCGAATCTAACCGTCTAACTGGTGACTTTGTCATGGGACAGAACTGTTATAATAAAGGGGGTTCAATTCCAAGGTACAGACGACTCAAAGCAACATGAGCACGAGAGGAGTTTATTTCCTCACATAGACCAAGTCCAGAGCATCCACTAGGAACTCCAGGGCCCAAGCTCCTTCCACGCAATCCTCTGTCCACCCGAGGATGTGGCTTCATCCTCATGGGCCAAGAGGGAGACACCCACATTTCAGGCCAGAGGAAGGCAAGTGACAAAGAAGAAACTAAACTTGCAGGAAGTTTAGTTTCCTGGAAGCTTCTCCCGTGGCTGCAGAGGAAGCTGGGAATGCTATCTTTGCTCTGGGTAGCACGTGCCCAGATAAGAGGCCTTGCTATGGGGAGCAGTGGCCTGCTTTTTCTGACCACCAGCAGTCTCTGCCATGGCTGATTTGGGGAAGGCCTGCATCTTTCTTCTTACTCCTCTCTTCTTGTGCAGAATGGGATAGTGACCGGAGGCTTGGGCCTGGTACTCTCAGGGTGCAGAGGCTAGTCCACCTTAGCTTTTTCTAGAAGTGGGGCAAGTTGTAGCTGTGATCGGGTTACTCGTGTTGAACAGCACTAGTCTGTCCGCGATGCAAAGGTGAAAGTGCAGGCTTCACTTAAATGCACTGGAAAAACCCCAAACCAAACCAGCAAGCAACCACCCGAAACCCGAGGAAGCTGATTATGATTTGGGGGCCGGGGTGGTAAGGGAGGAGAGCACCGTGCATTTCCACAGCAGGGCTGCAGGTCCGTTATGGCGGCTCTCTGGCTGAGTCTGTGGCGATGTGATTGAAGAATGCATTTACTGTAGGTGGATTTTGAATTTCCTTTTTAAAAGCACGAGTCTCCAGGGAGTGTGTCAGAGGCAGGCAGCTGCTCCCCAGAGAGCAGTTTCCAAACTCCTTGGAGCCGAGTCTATTTTGTTTTATTGAAGAAGGCCCAGCTGAACATTTCCTCCTGTCCTCAGGCCTGTGCACTCGAGAATGCACAGAGCAAAGCTGCTTCTGCAGGGCACAGCCAGCAGGATGCCAACGAGGGACCCTCCTCGCTGTCAGCCCTCCTGGCTTCTGGACTCCAGGTGGTCCCTGTGGGGAGGGAGAAGCAAAGGCTGCTGGGTAAAGGAGGTGCAAGCTGCTCTTGTCCGAGCAGATTCCACTTGAAAATGAAAAGCTTGTGTTCACTCAAGTCTCCTTGGCCCCGGGCCTTCCTCTTCCGTTTCTGCCACTGCACAGGGCCTGGCTTGCACAAGCGCGTGCCCTTGGGCTAGGCCTTGTGGGGCTGGGTCTGGTTTATTCAGCTGCATCTGCTTCTTTCTATAAGCCCTTACACGTGTGGTGGGCCAAGTAGGCCAACACAGGGACTCTGGGTGAATCCAGCCGTGGAGGGAACCAGCTCAAAGCCAGGGTGGCCGCTCTGTCCAGGGCAGGTGCATTCTAGCCCTGCACACAGTCTAGGAGCCATGGAAAGCAGGGCTCTATTTCAGCCCCTGGGGTGAGGGGAGGAAGCTGGGAGACCCTGAGTGACTTGTCTGCTGGTCCCTGTGTGATGGGGGTGGGGTCAGGGTGGGGCAAGAGGGGAGCAGCTGGCATCATCACTGCCAGCGGGCACTTGTGCAGGACAGGAAGGCACTCCCTGGCACAGGTGGGGTACGCTGGTCTCAGATGGGAGCATAGAGCAAGGTCCCACATAGTCACCTCCACACACCACAAGCAAGCCAGCGGGGCCGCCGCTCTCCTCTTAGACACGGTCACTGTGGTTGGCGAAGGTCCTCAGCTGACCCAGCCCTAGCTTCTCTGTCTTGCTTTTGCCAAGACAACAGTAGCCCTTTGGCTTTGGGTTCCTCAGGGGGTATCTCCCATCCGAGCTCTTCCCCGTGAGGCCACACTGCCAGCTCCACTTGTGGTCACTTTGACCTGTGGGCCTTTGTGTGTCTATCTGTTCACCCAGCCCCAGAGAGGAGGCATCAGAACCGTCCCTCACGCGGCACTAACATGGCGGCAGCAGCACTGTTTCTTTGGTCTCTCGGCAACTCTCCCGCTGCCCTGGGCCACTGGGCGGCGGACATGACGGGGTGTTCCTTGGGGGATCAGTTCAGCGGTAGCAATAGGGGTGCCCCAGAGACTCTGAGATCTCTGACCACATGGAAAGGGCAGATGGGGCCCACTGGGTGAACCAGAGCAGGGAACCGATGATGTGTGAGATGAAGCTTGGGCTTCTGGAGGCGAGGGACACACAGAGAAGGGGACAGTCCAGCCACAGTAGGCGAGGAGGCCTAGGCTGTGGTGCGGGGCTCTGTGAGTGTGTCCAGCCCATGTGGATCTGCATGCAGTGTGCCTGTCTAGCTCCACTCCACTGGCACCCTTGAGCAAGGGCCTCACCTGGCATTGGGAGCCTGGCCTGTGTCCTGACTGTGGCTTGCTGCGCTTCCAATGACACAGCTCCTGAGCAGTTGCTGGCACTGACCCTTGGAGCCTAGTTGTTGGTGCTGCCCTTCAGTCCTGGCCATTTCCCAACCCTTGCCCTCATCTACCCTCTGATGGCACCTGCTCCCTGGACTGAGCCTCCTCCAGTTTGTCTGGGTCACCATCCTGTCTCATGCAGGGTCCTGCCCAGCTTGGACTCCTGTGGCCTCGTTTCTGTTGAATGCCATTGAGCCTGCCAGTGGGAAACAGACTGAGGACCCACAACCTCCTCCAGGCCCAGGAACCGGAACCAGCCATGTTTGTCTCGCTACAGAGGAGGATAGTGTAGTCTGGAGCCCCGTGCTTGCTCTCGATCTGTGCTGTTTTGAATCTGGGTTAGAGTCAAATTTGTCTCTGATTATCTGGCTGAACTCCTTAACTATTTGTTTGTAATACCACCAACTATTTCCAGATGTCAGCACATATACTGTGCCACTGAGGTTGAAGGGGTTAGTGCTGAAACCATTTTTTAAATAAGAAAAATGCATAAGGAGAAATTAAATCTCCTACCATAAAGATCCAGCATTGTTTACCCACCACAAGGTTTTTCTTGGCTGGCATGCGTCTGTCTTGCTCTTACTCCAGCTGCTCCCTGCCAGATCCAAACACTAGGGTTATTCCATTCCTCTTGGGTGGTTCAGTGATCTGGCACCCAGAGACAAGCCAAGGCCATTTTAGCATTCTACCAACTCCCGTATAGAACTAAATAATAGTCCCAATCTCATGGGGTGACGGTGAAGATGAAGGGGGGTTGCAGACAGAAAGTACCTATGATGGCACCTGGCACCTGCTCAGGTCTCAGTCAAGGCCAGCTTGTCTTTCTCCTCAGGAAGACCCACTTCCTCAACATCTGCGGCAGTGAGCGTGAACCCATCTGTAGCTGAGAAACTGATCCAGAGTCCAGAGACTGGGTAGAAAGAACAGGCGTTGTGGAGCTGGAAGTCCTGCCTGTGAATCCTGGCTTTGCTTCTTCCTCGCGGGGTGGCCTTAGGTGAGACGGCTTGGCCGAGCGTCTGTGCCTGCATTTGTAAATGAGAACACGGGCCAATGGTGCAGTTGCACAGGGATTGCTGTTATCACTGTGTCTGCTGTCAGTTTTGGTAGTAATTTGTCACCAGAGCATCATATTCTCAGGCATCTACGTGGGCACTGTGAAACTGCTGTATTGTAGATGCCAATCATTCATTTACTCATCTAACAAATGTTTATTGGGTGCCTGCTCCATGACAGGCACTATTTAACGTGCTGGGGATGCAAGAGTCAGCAGAGCAAGCCCCAGTCCAATGGGTGTCACATTCTAGCAAGAGGGACAGACAGGAAACATTCAGCTCATGGAAGTCTCTGTAGGCATAACGGGGGCTCAGAGATGGGTTTGTTGAAGGATTCACATTCTGACTGGCGCGCCCAGGCAGGCAGTGAGATGGCAGTTCCTGGTCTTCTCAACCGTTCAGCCTGTTCCTGGCTGGGGTGCCTTTGTGGTGCCCAGCCTTTAGCAGCCTCCCTTTCACCCCAGGGCATTCTTCATCCAAGAGAAGTCTTCTTCTGCAGCCCTTTCCTGCACAGGCTCAGGGGGCTTCACAGGGGGCACAGCCTCTCTGGCCCCTGACTTTACCCTCTTCCTGGAGTTTTCATAGGAATGTTCAGCTGCTTTCAAGAAGCAGCTCAGGAAGCTAGACCATGCCTCTGGCTGTAAGAAGGACATTCCAGAAGATTCCCATTCTCCCTCCCAAACCGCTCCCTCACATGCGTTCAGCCACGCCAACTTGTGAGGGCCCGTCCCACAGGGATGTGGTGTGGACTCCATCCTGGCAGCCTGACATCTTTCCCTGCTTTTCTCCACCTACTAGATTCCATCCACCCACCAAAGTCCACCTCAGGGGTAGAGAATGTGAGCTGACTCCCCATATCTACGCTCCCATAATCCTGGTGGTCCAAAATCCCCTGAGGTTTCATTGGGCACATAGCTAAAAGCGAAGCCTTCTTCCTTGCCAGGTGGAGCCACGTGACTGTTTGAACTGTGTGCTTCCTCATCTCAGCCTCACAGCAGAGCACCCGCAAGACCAATCCATGTCTTCCCCACCCTTCCAGGCTTCAGGCTCTCACTGTGTGCCCTGTCTAGGACAGCAGCCACTCACCATGGTGGCCATTAAGCACACGGGAAGCTTCCCAGCACTCGCTGGGCATAGGGCTCTGCAATTCGTGGGCTGTGCTGTCTCTTAGCCACTGTCGAGTGACCTGGATATAGAAGGTGTTTGTGAAGATCTGTGGGTAGAAGCCAAGCTGTGGGTGCATCTGCGGAGATGCTGAAATGCCCACCCCTGACCCGCCTCCTCCACCTTAGTATATGTAGGCTCCTTGTCTAAAATGCAAGCTCCTCTTGACCTTGGCCTAGAGGTGTGGTGGCGTGTGACGAAGAGGTCAGGAGTGCTCAGGACTGGCTTTTCACCTCTGCTGCCTGAGTGGCCCTGGTTAAGCCATTTCAACCCTCCGTGCCTCAGTTTCCTCAGGAAGCCACAAAGAACAGCCTGGTGGGCAAAAGAGCCGATTTGTCCTGGTGATGAGGACAGGTTGGTGGGCCAGCTCTAATGACCTGGCTGCAGGGGGACAGACACCCTGTGGAGGCACCAGAGAGAGGACATTTTTCTTGGACCATTGAAGCAGCAGGGGCTTCCATCCAAGGTACCTGGCCAGGAAAGACTGGCCTTGGAGAAAGTGGCCTCACGGCTTGAAGGAGGGACGGGTGGCCACCACAGGGGCAGGACAGAGGCGGTGTCACCCAGAAGGACCTTGCCTTTCCTCCTCTCAGGGAAGTACCTACGGTGCTCTGGAGTCTGCAAGGAGTTCTGAGTAAATGGGGCTCGAAATTCCGCAGCAGCCGCCCCAGGAGGGAGTGGGAATCTTGGCCACTACATGGATCCCATGAGGGGAAGGGAAGCAAAAAATCCTGAAATCCCTGTAAGACCTCAACTTCCCAGAGTCTCAGAATCGTTCTTGGCCTGCGTTTACCCAGGCAACAGCTGTGGGTTTCTATGCAACCTTCATGCAGTAATCTGGTCATGAAGCACTTGGACTGCTCCTGCCAGGGTCTCTGTGGGAGCAGGCTGTGCAGGAGGCCAGCTTGGAACCGAGTTTAGGAAGGGAACAGGTCTGAGTTTCAAAGCTTGAGGTTCCAGTCTCCAGAATATGTGAATGTCCAGGGAGCAGCAGAAGCCAAGCTCACGGCACTGGTCTGGAAAATTTGAGTGCTGGCTTCAGAAACTTGTGATTCTGTACTTGGGTAGTGCCAACCTTTCTGGAGGTGGCTGTGCTTTGGAGTGAGCAGCTGAGGAAATAAGAGTTAGGTTAGGGCCGACACCCTGCTAAAAAATGCCCATGCCAGCCCTGTAAGAGGTTGGACAACCCCCAGGCCAAGTGCATCCTTGCTTGGAAGAGAATTTGCAGGGAGGAAGCCTGTCATTAATTGGACTGAGTTCCTTCTGTCTCCTGCTTGTGGGGACAGCCAGATGTTTTTCCATCTAGAAGGCTAGTCCACTAAAGACCCAGGCGGGGCCACCTGTGTCCTGCTGTCTCTTTGTGGGGATGTTTTCCTTGGTGGCTCCATGAAGAATGGAAGCACGGAGTTTCCCGGATGGTGCACACATGTGCTCGGCAGTGTTTGTGGAAAAGGTGCGTGGGGGATGTCATGCCTGGTGAGGATGTCATGCCTGTCACGCCCACGCCCCTTTCTGACGCATTCTTAGGTTGGTCTCATGAAGAGAACGGAAAGCCCACCTTTCTTGCCAGAGTCTTACTACTATTTTGCTGCTTAAATCCCTCAAGTAAGGGAGAAAAATCCAGTAAACTTGAGAAGCGTACCCGTCCCGGAGCGTTGGGGATTTAGTGGTCACACACGACTCCAGATCACACAGGGTTCAGGTCCAGAGCTGCGCCGGCTGGGTTGAAAGCAGGATTCTGCCACTAGCTGTGAGTCCTCTGGCACTTCACTGAACCTTGGTTTTTTTAATCTGGAAAAGGAGGTGCCAACGCCCTGCATCTGCTGCTTGGTGGGATGGTGTGAAGCTCTGGGCGGTGGTGGGCGCACGGCTGGCACCCCTGTGCTGGGCCTGGGCTGAGGCTGTCCACACCATGTTCTTTTCATGTTCCAGGGGAGATGCTGCTGGGTTGGCCTTGGAGAGGAGGAATCCTGGGGAGACTTGGATTTGTTACAGGAAAAACTCCACCCTTCATTTTGGCCAACTCGTTTCAAAATAGGGAGTTGACGGGACAGCTTTGGTAAACACGCTTGTGTTTTAGACAGTGGGAGAAGGCCACAGGAGGCACTCCAGCCACAGCCTCTGCACGGGGTGCTGTGGCAGAGTCGGGCAGTTGTCTTCCCCAGGGCAGGCAACGACTTGGTTAGAGAATTTAAAGATGAGAACAATCAACCAGCCGCGGAGTCTACTTTTTATCATCACCCTGCAAGGAGGGGTTAGTTTCTGTGAGAGAGTTTCCCTCTCCATGAAAAATAAGTGGTTCTAAGTTCTAAACCATGGATACAGTTACTGCTGAGTTGCTAAGTTTTAAGAAAATAAGTGAGCTTCATGGTGATTTTGTATTACTTATCCTTCAGGAGACATTGCATTCTCTGTGGAAAGTAGCTGGCCCCCAGTACATGCTTGTCTAGTGACATGGCTCATTTTGAGAGTAAATTCATAATAGATTGGAACTTTCCCTCCTCTCTTTATATGTAGTTCATCTGTCTAACTCCTCAATACAGCATATTCCTTTTTTTTTTTAAAAAGTGGTGTATCAAAACTGAACAGAATATTATGTAGTTGTCAAAAATAAGAAGTTGGATCAGTGTACTGATCTAATATAAGGCATATAATATAATGTCCAACATGCTGTGTTAAAGTAAGTAAGCAAGTTGCAGAACACTTGAAATATTTAAAAAGGTAGCATTTATGTGTCTATGTACATGTGTATACACACACGTGATTCGTACCTGAGGAGAACCTCTCGAAGGACAGATAAACAATTCTTCCTTAAAAGGAAGAATGATAGCACAGGATGGCAAAGACAAAGACATGGGCCACTTTGATTCTGTCATCCTATGTCACTGCTTGGAGGTTTTGTTTACGTTAAACATTTAACACAGTGCAGCACAGTATG
>CM053410.1:2310025-2366278 GCA_028644305.1 Xerus rutilus | reverse complement strand
GAAAGAACGGAGGCAAGACAGGATTCTGATCAAACCTCCAAATTTTTATTTAAGAACAGTGGTATATATGTATGCTCAGGAGGGGGAGGGGAGGGGAAAGAACTGTCGCAGGACGATTGGTCAGTGCAAACAGGTGGTATCAAAAGGGGGAGGTTCACTGCTTTGGCGCCCGCGGGTTTTTCGGCGCTCCTGCTTAACCAGGAAGTGACTCAGGGCTTTTTGCTCCCAACAAGTATGAATTGTGAGGTGCACTGTTTTTGTCTGGTAAATGCAAATTTTGGTCCATGCATTATTTTATTGACATTTTTAACACTGGCATCTATCTTTCTTTCTAAAATGTTCCTTGTTCATTTGAAAGCTAAAGAACAGATGCGGACAGTAATGGCTATTTCTGGCTACCACGTGGTTCTAGGTGAGCAATTTTCCGCACGGAGTGCATGCAGTGGTTTGCTCTCGGGTGTCGAGATGCTGTGCTTTAATCAAAATTTGGAAATGCTCTGGGGCATTATTTTGATTTAATCCCCACAAGATCTGCCTGGAGCAATGATGTAATCAACACTGGCAAATCGGTGGCTCTGGACCATTCTAGAAGGTTCTGAGTGATTTCAGGAGCACCCACATTATTCCTCCCATCAGGGATAGATTGTTCTTTTTTATCAGCACAGGAAGCTTCCTATTTCCTGGTATGCAGTTCCTGTCTTATTCTAGAGATGAGAGACGAAATATCCCAATGTGGTAGTGGCAGATTTTGGGATGCAGGAGTCTCAGCTGAAGGAGCAGGACCCCTGCTGGGGAAAGTGTGGAGAGGGAGGACTGGGAGCCCGCCCCTCCTCCTAAGGACCTGTGCTCCTCGGGTTCTGGGGGCGGCCCCTTCACAGCTCCCACGTAGGCCTGCCTTCCTCCCCTGTCCGTCTTGCATCCTGGTTTACTGGGACGTCCTCTCCCCGTTGCTTCCTGGGGCCCTGTTAGTGGAGGCGTCTTCTGGCCGCAGAGCTCCCCGACTCACAGGCTGTGCAGGCACTCAGTGTGCCCAGTAGTCAGTGTATTGCGGCCCTGGGCTGGGCAGGGCCTTGCTGCAGCCTGAGTCCAGAATTAGCCCCCATGGACAAAGACAAGACTACACCTGGCCTTTTGGGAGAAATGCACGTGTTAAGTGCAGATGAGGTGGTTAGATGTCTCTCCTCTGGTGACGGAGGCTCAGCTGCTTCTCTGAGCTGTGTTGCTTCCTGGCTCTCTTGGTGCAAAGGGCTGTGGTGCTGTCCTCAGGGCCTTCTCTTCCTCCTGAAACTCGAGAAGCTTCGGTGGCCTCAGCGCCACCTAAGAGGCATAGGAAGACTGTCTGGCCTCTGTTTCTGGAGACATGCTGCCTGTGTGCCCGGGGTGGCAGCTGCAGCAGTTGGTGAATGTGACCCCGGTGACGTCCAAGCCAGTAAAGCACGTGGAGGGTCATGCTGGGGTGAAACTGTCCAGGCTTCCTTCTGCTGGGGCTTCGTGCCCTCTCCCCATGTGCGAGAAGGCAGTCACAGGAGCAGGAAGCGTGGCCGACCAGGGTCTTTACCAGTGTTGATGGGATGGCTTTGGTGTCACTGTGTGGAGCATGCAGGCCAGCAAGGAAGCTTCCTGCCCAGGCCTGAGGACATTTCTGTGAACGAGAGCTGAAGGTGCTTTGCAGTTAGCTAAAGGTGCTTATTTAAAGGAAAATGTGCAGCAGGGTCGTCTTCTGTTTTGTAAGGTGAGAGGACCAATTCTTTCCACACCACAGAGCCAGCCTGTAGCATCTGCCTCTTAACGTTTGTACTCAGGAGCATGAATCAAGCCTATAAGCAGTTAATTAAAATATGCTCTGTTCTCATACTTTAAAAATCTATAGTTACATTTTTTTTCATATGTTTCAAGACAAAATTAAAAAATGTGTAAAGCTGTTGTGGCCCGAAGCTGGCAGATATCAAATATGACTGAATTAATTATTACTACACGTTTAAATGTCCTTTTGTTCTATTTGACGAACAAGATACGGATACACATAATTTATAATTACTTTATAGTTCTCTAAATTAATTTTTTGCCTTCATTTCATCATAACCACAGATCCTGTCATTAAAATGAGCATTTTCACATAATTTTGTTCTATTTAGAACAATGAGCTAAGGGAGTTTAAAAATGTTAACATATTTGAAATATGCACAATTTAAATATATTTTTATCACAAATGTGAAAGTACATGTAAAAACATCAAAAATGTATTTTCTCACATATATTTTCAAAGAGTTATTTTTTTCTTATAAAATATTAAAACTGGAAAGGCAAAAGTACAAATTAGAGTTAATAAATGTCAAAAAGGTAAACGAAAATTATTTAAATAAAACTGAATTTTAAATGTAAATTTATGAAAATTAAATAAAATCTTATTAAATATTCTTGTAAATAATACCTCACAATTCTAGCATTAGGTTCCCACCAGCCACCAACATAAATTGGCACCCCCTGACCTCTTGCCCTTGAACTTTCCTGGCTACCAGGGAAACCGAAAAAGGAGGCTGCTCCATGCTCCCCATGGCTGCCTGTGGTTGCCATGACACTGTGACTTCCTGCGTCTCCAGGAGCAGGACCCTATGGGAAGAGCAGCCGCTCCCTGCCGCCCAGTGAGAAGGCCAAGCGCTCCCGTCTCTCCTCCTCCCTGCGTTGGGTTATTTGCTCAAGGCCCCGCCCCTCCTGGACAGTTGTCCCCAGTGACATCAGCAGTCTTGTATGGCCCGCAGAGTTCCGTGACGCTCGGGGGCAGTGGGGCTTTCTTTTTTCTTCAAAGACCAGGCACACAAGGTTGGGATGCTTGGGAGACGCGTTTCCTGGGGCCTGAGTGGCCATGGTGGTGGGGATGGGACTTTAGGCTTAAGAATGAGGCTTTGCCTGCATGGAGCACCGGATCCCAGGCAACGTGGGGACCCGTGGAGCGGCCTGAACTTGGGGGCTCAGGACAGGTGTCCTTTGCCAGTCTTCTGGGCGTGCTGACCACTCACCCCGAGGGCAGAGGCGGCTTCCTGCCTTCTGGTGTGACTTACCTGGCTGCGGGGCTCAGGTTCTCGACCAGCTATCCTCTTTGGACAGAAGGAAGCTTCTGAGACTCCCAGTGGCCCCGGGGCTCATTCCAGTCCTGGTTGGTCTCGGAGTGGTGCAGATTTGGAGCTGAAGTCAAGGTTGTGTGGTCACCTGGGAGAAGCGTGGTGGCATGAACTGCAGGATGGTCTTGTGTCTGTGCTGTCCCCTCAGAGGCCGCCGCCTAGGTTCTGTCTCAAAGCTGGACGTGGTCCTCGGTGGGTCTGAGCCATGTCTGACCCTCACTCCTGTGCTCCTGATCTCTCTTCCTATTTTCTGTGTCTTTCCCCTCAGGTCCTGAGGTCCATCAGTTGGTCCACTGCCTGGTGACTTCAGCTGGATCCTGACTCTCTCCTTGCTGGCCAGGGCTGCCCCAGTGGCTATTCTCCTCTTCTCAAAGACAAGGCAAAAGATATGGAGATGAGCCTAGCGTGTGGCTCCCGGGGGTCTGACAGACAGAGACAGACTCACGGCCAGTGAGCGTACAAACAGTTTAAAAACGAATGTATGAGTCAACGGTCAGGCCTGGCACATGTTGGTTGGGGGAGCATGTAACTGAGGGGTCACCAGTAGGATTTCCACAGCCAGCTGGCAGGGGGTTCTGGCCCAGGGCCTCTCTGGTCACCCTGAGAACATCTTACTTTTTGAAACGTTCCAATCTTCTCACAGTGAAAACACACGAGAGTAACAACCCCCACAGTTCCTTGACCTCCCCAGACTGAGATCTGAGCCCAGTGAGATCAGGTACATCTGAAATCCTGCAGAGTGGACTTGGGTGGTGCTGTGAGCCCACCGTTTCAAGGGTGCTCCTTCCTCCAGTTTCACAGATGTGTCGGCTGGATTTTATTCTTAAATGGCCTAAGCCAAAACGTCTTCTCCCAGCAACAGCAGGTTCATTTCAATTCGATATTCCACTTTGGACAATTGCTTGACTTCGTTTAGTGCTGCGTGCCGGGCCTGGGTCTCTGCAGGCGCTCTTGCTTCCCTCCCATCAACGGCGGTGGCAGCCATGCAGACAGATTGAGGCCCCGGGAAGGCGGCCCCCTGACTGCGCCGCAGCAGCGAGCTGGGAGCGGAGGCTGTGCATGCTGAGGGTTGTAAATGCAGCTTTGCCAGCCAGGCACTGTCTACATCGCATTTGCGTGGAGACACACAACATCTAGCTATCACACGAGGCCAGACACAATACCCACCACAGGGAGGACGGCGTCTTCTCCAGCTGTGTCCGGGCGCCCGGACTCACAGTGGGGACATAGGACAGCACCTTGTGTCCTGGGCGGTTGGACGGCTACAGGATTTAAGAGAAGTCCCTCTTGGTACCACAGGCAAAAAGGCTTTGTTGTTCTGCTGCCTGGGTAGATGATTCCTCCAGACACTGGTCGGAGTCCAGGCTGAGCCCAATTTGCACTGGAGGGCTTCTCTGGTACTGGGTGTTGCCAATGTGGAGTCCTGGGGGCAGCTCTCCAGCCCCGTATGGATAGAAGTGGCTGAGACAGAGCAGAGAGGGCCCTGGAGGCCCAGGACTGTGGTGCTGTGCTGGCCTCTGGCTTGGCAGGTGGGGAGGGCCATCCTTCTGCGACACCTGAGGATGATGTGCAGCGGTGTTGGGGTCAGGCAGGTGTGCCTGTTTGCTCTGTTGCTTCCTATGGACAGTGTTCCGTGGCTCTGGGAGACTCTCTGCCATCCCAACTCAGGTCGAGTGGATTCCAGTTCAGGATACCTGGGTGCAGGTGCCTCCTGAAAAGCCTTCTCTCCCTGGGCTGGGAGCACTTGCTTCTGCCCAGCAAGGGAAGCAGGTGAGAGAGGGGGACACCTTTGTGTGGCTGGTGGCAGCCAGCTCAGAGCTGCGTGGGTCAGGTGGGAGCCCTGCTCTTGCTGATCTCCTTGGTGGGAAGGTGTTAGGTATCAAGAACATTCTTGCATGCTGTGTTAGCCAGCTGTTTCTCGGCTGTGACTAAAGGACTCCACAAGCACAACTGTAGAGGAAGCAGGTTTAGTTAAGGGCTCAGAGGTCCTAGTCCATAGAAGCCACACCTCAGTTCCCACCTCCTCCAGCCACACCCACCACTTCAGTTTCCACTCAGTTGATCCCCATCAGGGGATTAATTCAGTGATTGGGTTAAGACTCTTACAGCCCAGTCATTTCTCCTCTGAACCTTCTTGCATTTTCTCACACGTGAGCTCTGGGGGGACACCACAGCTAAACCACAGCACATGCCCAGAGGCCCAGGTGGGATTGCAGGCTGTACTGCATGGAGAGGGCAGCCATGTCTGTGCCAGTGTCACTAGGCAGCCTGTCTCATCTGCCCGATGGGGAACTGAATCAAAAGGTTTTAGGGTCCACACTGAAACTGAGGTTCTAGGAGGGCAATCAGAGTGTAGTTACAAACTTTGTCTTCTAGGAGACCCAAGTTCAAGTTCCATCTCCCAATTTCTTGTTGCTGTGCAGCCTAGGACAAGTTCCTACCCTCTCTATACTGTAACTGCCTTCCCTAACACAGGTGGTTGGTAGGAGGAGTAGTCTGGCTCACAGGGCTTGCCCTCGATGGTGGTTTCTTTCCTTCCATCTCCTTTGAGCAGGCAGAGGCCCACAGGCGACCCAACCCCACCTCCAGAGTGCATCCCTCGTCTACTGCATTCCCAGGTTTCTCATGCACCCTGGAGTTGAGGGCAGCCAGCTGCTGTGTCATTCAAGTAGAGGCCCTGCTGCCCTTTGAGCACAAGCCTCATGTCCACCTGTCGCCTGTCTCTGCAGTCCTGCTCAGTGCTGAGGGAGCAGAATACTTAGGAGCCTCATGTCTGCCCCGCCAGGGGTGCTGGTCTGTCCAGGGGCTGCGGGGTTGGCCTTTCTACCAGCTTGTGTGTGCTTGGCTCTGTCGGCATGTGTTAGGGCTGAAGCCCCTGCTTTGCAGGAACCCTCTTCTGCCTCTGCAACACCTGCTCCAGGGTGTCCAGATAAGATGGGCAGGGAGGGGCCAGGGGCTTCCCGCCAGCCCAGCCTCAGTTAAAGTTTCAGCTCCACCAGGCGTTAGCTGTGCCCCATGAGGCAGGTCACTGAGCTCCCGAGTCCCAGAGTGCTCCTCTGTAAAGTGGGGTGCTGATTCCTACTTGGTAAAAGGGGTGTGAACAGCAAAGGCTGTGAAGTCTCTGACACAGGAGGCATCTGGCAACAGTTATTCAGAGCAAGGTCCTTGTGCCCTGGACCAGCGTCATCAGCATCACCTGGGAACTTGTGAGAGATGGGAATTGTCAGGCCCTGTCCTCATGTGCTGAGTCAGAACCTTGGAGGTAGGGTGAGCCACGGATGTGTGTTCGCAGCCCCAGGGTTCTGAAGCATGGTAATGCCCACACCTGGGAACTAGAGATGTGTGGCAAACCTCTCCTCCCAAGGGTGCTTTCCTTGCCTGGTTCTGCTTCCTTGCTCCGAACGGGACTTGGGAGAGACTCTGAACTTGAGAGGGCAGCGAGTCTGGGCTGGGTCTGTCAGCTGGGCTTGGATAATGTTTGCTGGGCTGGAGGCGAGAGAAAGGGCTGTAGGGCCCTGGGGTCCTGTCCTCCTCCAGGTGCAGACAAGGGCCTCTAATCTGTTCCCCTCCGGGAGAGCTTCCCCTCTTGGATCCTTGGGCAGGAGTGCACAGCCCCCGCGCAGTCTGTCTTCCCCCATGCCCTGCTGCCTGTCACCTGGGCACCCCACCGAGGGTCTGGCCAGAGCCTCGGTGACGGTGACGGGTGGAGACACGATTGGGCAGGCATGCTGGGGGTGCTGGCCACTTGAACCGCTGTGAGAGATGTGCTGTCCTTGTGAGGGGATGGGCACTCTGCAGAGTACTACAGAGCACTCTGGGAGAAGCACGAAGGCACAGAGAGAGGACGGCTCAGACGCAGGCCTGGCCTGGGGGCACTTGAGCTGCGGCGACCCGGTGTCCATCATTTCCACATGTGGGCAGGGAGCCTGGTGCTTTGAATGCAGAGTTGATAATTAGGTAGAACCAAATGGGCTACTCTTGTCTACTAAACAGAACAGCACAATGCACTTGTAAAACCTTTTAGATTCTTTCCAGCATGACAAGTATTTTTAAGTTGTATCGAAGCTTCTTTTTTCGTGTGGTTTTTATTATGGTAAAACATACCTAACATAAAATCCACCCTTTTAACTATTTTTAAGTGCATAGGTCTGGAACATGAAGTACCTTCTGTAACCGTCACCACCATTCATGTCCGGAACTTTTCCATCTTCCCAAACTGAAACTCAGTCCCCATTAAACACTAGCTCCTGTCCTTCCTTCTCCATGGCCTCTGGCAGCCACTTATTCTATTAAAGCCCTAATGGAGATGAAAGGAGCCTTCTAGCAGGTGATGGGAGGTTCTCAGAAACCCATCCTTCAGGACTATACTTAGGAACACGGTTTTCTCGAGGCAGGACCTCTGATTGACCTTTAGACGTGAGTCCAGCACAGAGGTATAGACGTAGGTGGGAATGTCCAGCCCCTTCGGAATCGTCGCACATGCTTTATTTTTCCCTTGCTGAAAAGAGCAGTATAATGTTTATAAAAGAACACTTGCAAAAGAAGAAAGCCTTGGATCCAGCCACGGTCTTCCCGAGTTGTTGACAGCTGTTATTCACTGGAAACCTCCTTGGAAACAAAGAGATACCGCAGCATCATTCAGCGTGGGTGTTTGAAGTGGCCTGCTTCCAGAGCCCCGCTGATAGAGGAGCCGGTCTGGGCCAAGGCCTTGTGTGTCCTGCTTTCTTCCTATGGCTGCTGCTGTTGCTGCGCCTGTGAAGGGGTCTGGGAGTGTCCTGAAGCAGCCCTGCCTGCAGCCAGACCTTCCTGCCGTGTCCTGGGACTTCCTGATGCTACACCGCTCCCTTTGCGGGGCTGGTGCTGCGTTGGCAGAGAAGCAAGGACCACAGGCATCCTCCGGACCCCGGCTCATTGATGTCCATGGGGCCCCACTGAAGTACGAGGGGAGGAGGAATCTGGGGCATTTCAGAGAACCGGAAAGTGGCTTTTTTTTTTTTCCAGGAAGGGAGGTACCTGCCTCCACATCCTCCATTTCCTTCTTTGTGAAATCCGAGCCCGGGGCCTGCCCTGGATGCTGTCCGCTGGCCTCCCCCCGTGGGTGGCTGACAGCGTGTGTCCCTGTGCCTTGCTGAGTCATCTCGGGCTCACTTTTCCACCAGTGCAATGGGTTAATGACGCCTGCCCCGGCCATGGACTCATATGAGAAAACAGAGGCGAAAGTGACTTGAAACTCAGAAAGTGCCTTCCACGTGGCCTGCGGTGGGCCTTGTGGCCTCCCCTGGGGAAGACCTGCGGGGCGGGTTCGGCAGGGCCTCTGATGGCGGCCCTGGCCGTGGGCGTGTGGGGAGGGTGGCGAGCCCCTCTGCCCTCCGGCTGTGAGCTGTCTCTCCACCTACCTCCCACGGGTGTCATTTCCTAAGTGGGCCCTGGTGACGGAGGAGAAGCCCTGTTTGGGAGATCCATCAGGGGACTCGGGCGTGGGTGAGAGCAGCGGAGGCGGGTTCTGGCTGGGCCTCCCTCCTCAGACTGCCCTGCCACCGGCTTGGTGGCACTTCCTCTGGGAGCTGTTCCAGGTGCAGACCAGCTGTGCTGGGACTGCTGGTCGAGCTGTCCCCCTGGCTGTAGACGTCTTCCTTCAGTCCTGTCACACCACCAGATCCTGGCACACCGGAGGTCTTCAGCCAGCCCTGCGCACCCTAACAAATGCCTGCACAGAGCGTCAGGCATCCTCCCTGTTTATAGTCATTTACTTCTTTAAGATTAGTTGAATCTTGGGGAGAAAACAATGTCACAAAAGTGGCAGTCTGGTTTCTCAAAGAGTGGCCCTGCATCAAGGTCTCCATTCCGAGCCCTGCTAGGAATGCAGGGTTGCACCCCTGTTCTGGATGGGTCGCAGGGCCCCTGCTGATGAGGGAGGGGAAGCTCTCCAGGATGCTCCCCCAGACCTGGGAGCAGGAGGGCTCACCCATTCTTACCTGCAGGGAGACTCACAGCCACAAAGCCTGGGGCTTCTCAGCCCTGGGGTGGTGGTGCTGCCAAAGGGGACACACATGTGCCCGGCTCTGGGGGTGGCTAGGAACTGCTCCCTCACGCCTGCAGCGCGTAGCCCAGTGGCCCAGGAGCAGTGAGAATGACCCACTGCCTTGGCTTTCTCTGGAAATCAGGGCCCCCTTGCCCTCAAGGGACGCTGGTTGACTAATGACCCCTTTGCCCTGCCCAGGCAGAGATTCTGGTGCCCTGCACACAGGGAGGCGTGTGAAGAGGCAACTCTGGCCTCATTTAGTCCCAAGCTCCAGATAAGAGGATTTCAGACCCTTACCCAGGCGGGTCTGCAGCCCTCCTGGTCTTCCTGATGCCTCCTTGCCATCTGCTTCTGCTACCTGCAGCAGCTCTTGCCTTCCATTCTTGGAGGGATATTTGATTTTGCTCTATAATTTTACTGTGAGCTGAGGTCTGGACCAGACTACTGGTCCAAGTCCTGGCTCAGCTATCCTTTTATTCCATCAGTCCTTATTGAGCACCTACTGAGTGCCAGGTGCTCAGCTGGGCACCGAGGACACAGCCGTCACCACTCTGGGCCTCCTTCTCCAGGAAGGAACTGGCAACCAATAGTCAGGAAGCCAGGACCAGCATTTTTCTCATCAGCTACGTGAACCTCTGGAACCTCTCAGGGTCTTGATTTCTTCAGATAAAAATGGCAATGGACAGGGGGTTTCCCTGGGAGGGTTTCTGTGAGGAGGAAGTGTGTTAACACGTAGTGCCTGGCGATACTCGCCAAGACCCCAGGAAAGGGGCTGCTCAGGAGTCAAGTGGTGAGTGTGAGCGACCCTCTGAGTCGCCTGCTATTTCTAAAACCCATTTGGATGCGCGGCTGACCATCCTTCAGCCCTCAGGCCTGGGACCTCAGTTTCCCCATCTGCTTGGGGGGGAACTCAGTCTCCTCCTCAGGTGGGAGTGAGAACTGACAGAGCCCGTGTGGACAGGTGTGCAGGTGGTGCTCAGGACAGGGGTCCCGCCCTCCTCAGTTCTGGGGGGCAGCCTCCCAGGAGGATCTCTGCGTCTGAACTGGTTTCTGGAATCCCTGATTTATTGCTGTGACGGTGTTTGTTCTTTGTGAGTCCTTCCGCTTCAGCTTTAGGATGAATATATCCTTGATCACAGTCAATTCCTCAAACGGAGTGACCGACCTTGGGGCTGAATTCTTTGAACCCGTGTTTGGTTATGTCACCAAATTGAACAATGGGGTTTACAGCTGTCCTTCTCAGGACAAGGACATTCGACCAACTGTTTTTGAGGCAGGATTTGGGGAAGGTGAGGGGCATTTGATTCCACATTTAAATAAGCCTGTCTACACAAGGAGAGGGAGGGAGGAGGAGCATGCCCCATCCCCCAGGAGACCCAGGGAGAGACCCTGCCTGGGCAGAGGCCCAGATGCCGCTGGCCACCGTGTGCGCATGAGGCTCCTCCAGAGCCCCAGACTACAGGGTTCCTGGCGTCCTTAAGTCATACCACATGGTGCCCTTCTGATGCTCTAACCTGCTCGAGCCCAACTCAACCACACAGGGCGAAGCTGCAGTCTGCATGTGTCCCTCCAAAAGTTCATGTGTTGGAAACGGACCCCACATTCACATGCGATGACGTTTGGAGCTGGGGCCTTTGGGAGATGAGGGACCCCACGATGGCACTGTGGATTTTCAAGAGAAGCGGGACCCAGGTTGGCCGCTTTCCTTCTCTCCCCAAGTCAGGGGCAAGGAGGCCTCTCCAGATGCCAGCACCTCGCCCGGGGCTTCCGCCCCCAGAGCTGTGAGAAATGTCTCTTCTCTTCAGAAACCGTCCAGCCTGTGGGATTCTATGCAGCAGCAGAAGGTGCACTGAGAGACGGCAGCCGCGACCTCCTGCCACAGCTGGTTTCATCCATTCTTGATTTTTTCCCCCATGGATTTTTTTTCAAGGCACAACTTATACACAATAAAATGTGCAAATCTTAAATATACAGAGACTTCCCCCTTGGCATCGCTGTGTGCCCACATCCCAGTTCAAGGTGGAGAACATCTCTACCAGCTTCTTCCCTTCCCGGGGACCAGTCCCCACACAGCAGTCACTTCTCTGCCGCCATCACCCTGGATTAGCTCTGCTTATTCTTGAGATCAGGCAAGTGGAGTCAAGGTGGCATTCACCTGCCTCTGGTCGATTCCCTCCACTCACGTGGATGGAGCGTCCTCAGGCTCTGCTCGACCCTCTACAACATTTCAGCTCCCGTGTGGACTGCCTCCTCTGTCTGGCTTCCTGGTCCCCTCTCTGGTCCTTCTTTGTCTGGTGGCGGGATGGTGGCAGCAGTCTTGGTGACATGCCGTGATGCTGGGGTGCTTGCTCAGGAGAGCTCATGAGGTGGTGACTCCGAGTGCGTGCTCCTGCGGTCCCAGAGGCCACAGCAGAGCAGGGCTGTGGGCTTTTCATGCCTCTGACCGGGGAAGGCGAGGTCTGGACTTAAGACGAGGCAGGCTGCTGTGTTGACTGCAAGGTCAGCCCTGTGGCCTTTGGCAGTCTGTTGACTTTGCTGGACTTCAGTTTCCCCTTCCCCAGAGAAAGAGGCCCTTTGAATTGAATGCTCTTTCAGGTCCCTTTGACCCACAGTGTAATTCTGCATTTTCCTGTGCAGGTTTGTGGGTACAGCCTCTGCCAGTATGCAGTTCCCAAGGGCAAACGCTCAGTGGCGAGTGTATCTTTCACCCCCTTGAAGTTCACCATCCTGTGGTCCACTTTATTTTATACCCTCTCCATGGGAGCAGCAGGGGTTCTAGGCTGGGGAGGGCTGACCTCCTTGGAATGATCTTCCTTCTGGCTGATCTCAGCTCTTGCCCAACCCACAGGCACAGAGCTCTGGGTTAGGTGGGGTCTCTCTATAGAAGGTCCCAGAATTGGCTACAAAGGCGATTTTGTTTGGAGAGTATTTTGATGTCTTGGTTCAGTAGTTTTAGAAAATATGAAGACCCAGAAAGATCTGTATTTGGGGTTCAATTCAACAAGGGGCCATAGAACTGCATGACAGGGAGACAGGTGGGATATGGCTGAGCCACCATCAATGCTGACTGTGGGCCTGACCCACATTGCCGTGGACTGGGGTTCCCATTGTTGACAAGAGTGAATGAGCCCTTGCAGAACTCTTGTGGGCCTCAGATAACATGGCCACAGTGAATATTTGGTGCAGTTGGGTAAACTTGGGTGCAGTTAAGGGCTTATCTGGGTGTTGAGCTTATTATGGGTTTTGTTTCCTGGTTGGTCAGAGCCCAGTACTTCAGTTCTTTTATCTCTTCTCCTTAGCTGTACCCTTTCATCTCCTTCTGCTCTTTATTTTCCCCAAATGCATCCCCTTTCTTTCACCCCTGTGCCACCCGGGGTGCTTTCTGTCTACAGTAGTCCCTACTCTTTCACAGTTTCCATTTCTGTGGTTTCAGTTATCGGTGGTCAACTGTGGTTTGAAAATACTAAATGGAAAATTATAAAAACAAACAATTCATATGTTTTAAACTGCATGATGAAATCTTGAGGCACCCTGTTGCAACTCTCCTGGCCCTGGTACATGACTCCTCCCTTTGTTCAGAGTATCCATGCAGTATACACTACCTGCTCATTATCACTTAGTGGCTGTCTTTTGGTTATTGGGTCAACTGCTGTTGCATTGCAGTGCTTGTCTTCAAGTGACCCTTCATAGTAGCCTAACGCTGTTGTCACCCAACTATGTCATTCACCTCTCTGCATCTCATCACGGAGGCATTAGTAAAGAAGGGTGACTATGGTACAATAAGACATTCTGAGAAGAAGAGCACACTCACACAGCTTTTCTTACAGTATATTGCTTTATTTGTTTTGTTTTGTTATTAGTTATCGTTAATAATCTCTTACTGCGCCTAGTGTATAATTTAAACTTATTTATAGGGAGGCGTGCAGAGGAAGAGCATTGTCTACACAGGGCTTGGTGGCATTTGCAGTTTGGAACATGCTCTGGGAGTCTGTGTATCCCCTTCAGATAAGGGGGTGACTGAGTGTACCCTTTTCACTCTCTGCCCTCCTAAACCCACAGCTCCCTCTCACAGACTCCTCCTAGAGCACCTCCTGGGCGTGACCCTCTGCACACAGCCCCCAGCAGCAGGGTAGACAATCCTAGGAGGCCATGGGGCACTGGGGCTTGGCCACATCTGTGCTCAAGCTTTGTCACAGGGCTGTCTGGGGAAACCCAGAGCCCACCCATTAGGGTATGCTGTGGCTCCATGCAGCTTAGGTTACTTAACTGAGAGACACTGGGGCCCATGGTCTGAGGTGCCTGCCCAGACCCCAGGACAGTTCTTCTCCAGCCCCTCAAGTCTGTCTTTGCTCTACGCTGAGCTTGCCTGGGCTTGCCTTGGCCCCCGCTTAAGCTCTTTGAGAACAGGTCTAAGGCTCACATGGAAATTCCATGCTTATTTTCAACCAGATTAAACACTTAAATGTCTGTTTCATTGCAAGGAAGACCAAAGGAACAGCTATGCCATGCAAGATGTGTTTGCATGTACATTTTCTGTGACTAAGCAAGTCTTTGGTTACAGGGCACGGCCCCGCCCCCTTTGGTGGTACCTCCTGCTGTTATTTGTAACTGAGAAGTTCAGGGCTAAAGGAGCGTGGGGGCTGAGAGGTTCATCTCCATCCCCAGTTCTTCCCTTTGCTTCCAGCCTGCCAAACATCCTCGAGTTGTTACCTGCAAGGTACAGGAGTTTAAATTGAAATGTTACCCTCTCACTTCCACGCATGGTGCTTGCCCCGCGGGACCAATTGTGCTGCTCTTGGTGGGTCATCTGCCTCCCTGTAACTCCTCTGCCGATGACTTCATCCCTGCAACATCTGCCGTGTGGACCAGGGCTGAGTAGGAAGGGCTTGGATCCTACCCTTGCATTATGTCATTTAGTTCCCAGTGTCTGAACCTCAGAATCAAAACAAAAGGGGAAATATTTCTCTAAGTTCAGGGTGACCTTCAGTTTCTAGGTGATGGTCAGAACTGAGTGCCCGGGAGCCTCATGGGTGCTGGCTTCTTATCTGAAACCAACCACCAAATGCATTTCTGAAGAGGAGCAAGGGCAGAGGGTTGATGTCACCTTTGTGCCTGCGTTTCTCAGTGTGCTCTGTGAAGATCAGCAGCTTTCTGCATTCGCTGAGGAGGTGGTGTGCTGGGCTCCCAGGTCCCAGCATGATGGGGTGACTTCATTGCGTGGAACCACCTGACTAATTCACAGTTCAAGGCCAGCTCGCTTCCTCTCTACAGAGCCCGATTAGAGGTGGCTGGTGTTTGCTTTGAAAAGAGACACAAGTTCCCAACCAGGAGGAAACCGTCAAGGTTTTATTTCACAACCTCCTTTGAAAGACCTGGAGATGCCCTTCAAGTGATAGAGAGGTAATTTACAATCCTCCCCTTTAAACTAGTTTCCAAAAATAGCGAGGCTCTCGCAGTCAAGCCTGCCTCACTGCCAAGGTCTGCCCGTGCATCAGAATGTGGTGCTGCCCCAAGAGGCTCGGGACTGGGCGCCTTGGGAGCCACAGCCCAGGGGGCTCTCCAGGGGCCCAGGGCAGTGCTCTTGTTTCCAGGAACACTCATTCCATCCAACACTCCAGGTAAAGGGGCTCGAAGGCTCCCTGTGCTCCTCTATGTGACAGGCATCCAAGAAGTCCCAGAAGGAGAAGGAGCGCCTGCCCCAGCCAGTGCTTGCCCGCCCTGCCTGGGGGCTGTGCTGTTGACCCTCAGCTGGGGACTCCCTGGTTGTGGGGGCCCCTGAACAGCACCGAGGCCCCTCCCACAGTGTGAGCAAGCTGGGGTTCAGGACCTGGCTGCCCAGCTCCTCTACTCAGCAGCCTGAGTACTCTCAGGACACCTGCCACCCCTGTGGGACAGTCCGTGCATGTCTGTCCCTCTCCAATGCTGTTGTTTCCTGAGAGTTTTCATGGTTTGGGGTTTGGAACAGCCAGTGGTGCTCAGGGATGTTCTCTAAGGGTGGCTGATGGCCTGGAGGCACAGGAGGGGTGCCAAGGGTGCTGGCGCAGGGGAAGGATAGCTAAGTGCCATCGCCTGGCCCGCTGCCTGCTTGGAACTAGCTGGCCTTGGGCACGTGCCTGTCCTTGGGGTACCCTGTGGAAAGTCTTCAGTGTGTCCCATGAGCATCCTTGGGCCAAGGGGTCCTGGAAGGCTGGCCTGGTTACTGGCATAGATTTATGAAGTGCTGGCTCTGTATGAGGCTCTTTGAAACAATATGAGGAAAAATCAAGGTCCCGGCCCTTGCCGACCTCAGTCTTACAGAGGCCGCAGATGAGGAGGGTGCTTGGTTCCCAGCAGCTACAGAGCTCTCTGCAGCAGACATGCCATGTTCACACAGACTCTCCAGGCATGTCTGTGCAGGTTCCGCAGCCTGGCTTTGGAGCCTTCCAGCTGTGTCACTTTAGTGGCTGAGGGATGAGCTTGACATCCTCTCCAGTGTCCTGGTCCTCAGGGCGCTGGAGCCTGCGTGGTAGGACTGCAAGGCCCTGGTCATCCTGCTCTGTCCTCTTTCTCTGGCCCAGGCCAGCTCATTTCCTCAGCCTTGGGCACAATCCAGGACAGTGCAGAGCTTGGTGGCCTGTGTGTCCAGAGAGGCACTTCCCCTGGAGTCCTTGACAGTGCCTCTTCCCTCTGAGTGTGGCACCAGAGGGTCCCCTCCTCTGCATATGCCCAATGGACATGGTCTGCCCCTGGTCCCATGGAGCATGCTCCAGAACTCGGTTTCTTCACTGGCCCCTGGTCCAGGCCTCCAGCGTCTTTGCCCTTCTGCCTGTCTCTCGTCTATCCCTTGTCCATCCTGTCCAAGTGACCTTGCTAAAATGAAACCATGTGTCACTCTGCTTAGCTCTCCAGGGCTCTCATTGAACTGAGGGATAAAAACAAGACAAAATGAAAAACCTAAAACCTCCTCTTTCTTTGGGTGGCCTCCAAGGTCCTCCGTGGCCTGGCCCATCTCTCGTCCCCAGCAGTCTGTGCCACTGTACCTCTGGAGCCACCTCACCTTTCTTCAGTGCCACTGCAGGCCGGACCCTCCTCAGGCATCTGTCCCTTTGCCTGGAGGGCTTGTCCTCCTATCTGCTCCAGGTCCTCTTCACCGGCCACTGTCTTTTCCTGCCTGATGTGACTCAAATACTATTCCTCTGAGGGAGCCCTCCAGCCTCCCATCAAACACGTCTGCATGTCTCGTCCCTGAGCTTCACAGCACGGCATGTGGTGGAGCTCTGTGTGTGGTGACCTGGTTGGGGCCTCTCCTCCGATGATGCGGGAAGTTGAGAGTCCTCCCGAATGTGCCCTCCGTCCAACCCAGGCCACAGCAGGTGCTCCATGATCCCTGGCCGCGTGGGCAAAGGACACGCTTCCGCCACTGCAGCGTTACCTGGGTGGGGAACTCAGGCTGCCACGGTGCCCCATGTGTCAAGGCTGAGTTCTGTTTATCCTTAACTGGGGCGGTACTGAGGACGGGCCTGCACACCTTGCTCTGCATGTGGAATGGTCTTGCGCGCCTCATCAGAAAGCACAGAAGGTTCCAAGTTACTCCTGTCTCCTTGGCTTCATAGAACAAGGAACTAGAGGGCAAAGGCGTCTGAAGTTACACTAGAACAAGCACAGGTGACTTAAGGGCAACCTCCTAAGGCGCCTCCCCACAGGATCAAGCCATCCTGAAGCCTTTAGAGTCTCCATCCCTCCTCGCTGTTGTGTGCGGTGGCTGGAGGGGGCTATTGCTCAGCTGCTGGACCTGGCCACAGCGGCTCCTGAGCTCCAGCAAACATGGCCGTCCCCTCCTGATGTCCATGGGCAGCTTTGCAGGAATCTCCATGCAGAGCCCATGCAGAATGCCAGCGGCTGGGGAGCCCAGCCCAATGAGCTGAGGAGGTGGCAATGGGGCCTTCTGCTAAGCCGACCTTGCATAGCCACCAGTCCTGAATCTGCTGGAGGTGAGGCATGGATGGGCCAGCACCCACCAACACCCACCAATGGTGGCTCCTGGCTGTTGTCACACTTGGGCCCCTGTAACATACAGGAACTGAGAGCAGACACAGTTCCTGAGGAAGAGCAGTCAATGTGATGCTACTGCTGGTCCCCAGGGATTGGTGCCCATGGCAGCCATCTCATCAATCCAGCCTCTGGTGCTGGATTTGAAGCCACATCCAAGCAGGCCTGATGACCACGTCCAGGTGGGCAGAGCAGACCATGGGCCTGCAGGGACCAGGGCAGGTGGGGAGGGCAAGAGGCGAAGGTGGCTTATGAAGAGAGGCTGGAGGGGTTCTGGTGGTTTGGTCCTTCGGGAAAAGACAAGGTCTTTCGAGGGACACTCTGAGGGTTGCCTTGTGTGTGCACCAAGTGGACAGGGCAGAGCGGCTCCAGGGTCTGGGAGACTGTGGCGGCAAGATGGGCTCAGCAGAAGGACACCACCACAAGAATCCATTGCCCTGCGCTCAGAGGGGCACATGAGGCAGCAGTCCTGCTGTGAGGGGTCAGCAAGGTCTCCCCGAGAGGTGAACTCGGGCCAGGTCTGGAAGGATGACAGAGCTTCACCCGGCAGGGACTGAAAGGGTAGTGAGGACAATGAAAACCAGATGAACAGAACTGCAGACACGTCCGAGGATGACAGCGGCCAAGAGAGAGCCAGTGACAGACTCAAGAGGACAAGGGTTGACACACTGTGGAGCTAACATCTGTGTAGACTGGGGATGTGAAGAGGTGACGGCACCTTCACCTTTCGGTGTTATTCCCACTTTGCAGACGAGAAGGACTGCAGTCTTTTAAGTGTCTTTCCGAAGGCTGCAGGTTGGTTAGCGGGTGATGCCATTTTCAAACCCTGCGTCTGCGGCCAACCCCCTCCACTCTGCGGCTCTGCTGCAGGCAGCATTTTGAGCTGCAGGACTTGGGGACTAAAGGACAGTGCACTGCAAATGTTTCCTGAGGCTCTAGGGTCCCCTGCCCGAGATGGGAGGCTGGCAGGTGGGTGACTGTCACACGGTTGTCGCTGGGAGGCTGTTCCACAAGTTGTCACGGGGTACCTGGAGGAGCCAAGATATTCCACTCACAGGTTTGTAAAGCCGTGAGACCTCGTGGCTTCTTTCCCGCAGGATTTCTTGGGGTCTGTGCAGGTCTCACTGCCCTGCGAGTTTCTAAGACGGAGAGTATGGGCCAGAGTTCCCACACGCTGAACCACAGAAACCGAGTCCCCGTGTCCCCTGGAGGGGCCTGGAAAGTCAGGACTGTTTCCAAAGCAGCACCGAGGCACCATTTCACTGTCACCGTCACAGCACACAGTGAAATGTTCCAGAGGCTACATGACAACTCAAGGGACTGAGTCCAAGGGCAGAGATGAGATTCCAGCTGTTCAGCCACATACAAAAGAGGTTTGTCAATGTGGAAAACAGAGCCTTTCGTCTCACTGTTTTTGTTTTGGGAAATGAGTCATTTTTAAAAAACAATAAAAATACCTTATTTATGTTATCATGTAGTATGTTTATTATTATTATTTTAAAACAAATCCATACATATTTTTTAAACTTCCAGTTTAATTCTTCTGGGAGTAAATATCAGTAGACAGAGCTCATAGGTGATCTCAATAATTTTTAAGCATGCAAAGAGTTCCTGAGGGCAAAAGGTTTGAGAACCGCTGTCCTGGTTCTTAATATTTCTTAAACTTACTTGATCCAGAGTCTCTCTCGCCCACCCCTTTAGTTCAGGGGGCAGCTCCCTGTGTCTTCTGGCGGCAGTACTCTGGGTGGGAAGAGCTGGACTGGATGACGGCCACAGAGCCGGGAAGACATCGCATCAGAGCAGATGATGTGGAAGGTCAGCCCCAGAATTTAAGTCCTGGCTCCTTTGCTCAGTAGCTGTGTGACTCTGGGCATGTCCTGCAGGCTTCTGGACCAGCGTCCTGACCTGTGATGTGTTGTGATAGGACCTCCTGCTAACTGGCCTGCACTCCAGGGCTGGGGATGCCACATGTGCTAACGCAGGCAGCACCTGGGCACAGTCACCAGTAACAACATTGGCATTGATGTCACTCTGCATAGCTGTGGTTGTGTCTTAGTTAAGAGCCATAATGGTGGACAGAGCTGGACTCTCCAAGAATGGAGGATGAGGTGGTGAGGAGGGCTGGCCTCTCTGGGGTCTGCCTTGTGCCCTTGGGAAGGCTGCTGGTAAGCTTCCCACAGCTTGGCCATGGTGGGCCGCAAGGGGGCTCCTGCCAGTCAGTCTGGGGTTCTGGTAGGATTTAGCATGAGAGTAAGTTCTGAACCTTTACTCAACTGGCCTCCAGTTCTGGTGAGCATGAAAAGTCTCCACGGGCCCCAGAGCATGTGACAGGGCCAGGCCTCCCAGGACAGCATAATGTCACTGCCTCCAAAGCCAAGGAAACTGACCAGGCCAGCTGGTTGCCTTCCTCTTCTGCCTGCCTCTGGGTAGCCACTTCTCTGACTAACAGAGTGCAACCAAGAGCCATGCCTGACCTTGATGTAGGTACAGCCAGGAAACCAGAGGTGACCTGAGGGAGAACTGAGCAGGGCAGCCGACGGGGCTCCTGGGAAGCGTGTCAGCGAGCATGGGACAGCAAGTGCGCTGGCCACTGGTCCAGGGCGGTCACTCCCCGAGGGAGTCTGGCTCCCCAGCCTCCCCTCAGGTGGGCCTGGTTTCCCCATCTGTACAATGGGACCAGCACTTGGCCCTGGACGGGCCTAAGGAGCACAGCCAAGGAAGCAGCATGACTTCCAATCTTCGCAAATGCCAAGTGCCCTGGGTGTGCTTTCGCCTTCTCCAACCATTGAGAAAGCCACAGAACCGCCAGCTGAGGAGGGACGTCAGCTGTCCCCCTGTGCCCCTCACCCTGGCCTCCCTTCGGGCTTCCCCGCCCTGCTCCGTAACTCTGAGACAACCGGCCTGGAGAAGGCCCCTTCATCTTGGCATAGACTGTCCTCAGAAGAAAGCCGCTAGGGACCCGAGGAGCCACAGCCAGGCCTAGGGCAGCTCCGGGAGATGGGAGGCAGGGCAGCCTCATGCCGATACTGACAGAGGGAAGCTTCCTAACAAGGAAATGGAAGAAAGATGGAGGAGATGCCAGGCAGGCGCATCCCTTCTTGAAGGAGAGCTGGAGAGTGTGTCCAGCAGCACCCTTGAAAGCCAGGCCCCTTTTATAGCACTGGACGGGGTGTGACACCTGCCCACGGTAGCTACATCTATGGGGCCTGACCCCCCCTGACACAGCCTCGATGCCCAGGTGACCTGGAGTGGCCAGGTGGCAGGTCTGCCAAGATGCTACTCACCCTAGAGGTACAGTGACCACAGTTTCTTGTGTGAGACCTTCTTGAGCAAGAAAGGAGGGGCTATTAATAATCACTCTGGCCGGCAGGAATACACTGGGTGAAGGGGACATAGGGCCACCTGCCTAGGCATCACAGGAGGGTGATAAAGGACACACTGCATGGTGGTTTCCCATGGCAGAGTTGCCAGCCTGCATCACCAGGCGTTAGCACACAGGTGGAAAGAACCCCGGTGTCTGATTGAGGAAGGCTGGCTGCTGGAGGTGACCTGGGGAAGGACCACAGCGGCCTGCTCAGCTGGAGAAGGTCCCTTCCTGGAGTCGGCTTGAGACCCAAACCACGGTCGTCACAAGACCCCTCATCTATTCAGGGATTCATACTTTTCAAAACACTGTCACAAGACCCCCGACCCCATCAGAAAATGCCACCCAGCCATCCCAGGGTAGATGGGCAGGCTGCCATCAGAGAGGCAAGGAAATTGAGGAGCAGACAGGCCCCAGACCTCCAGCCCGTGAGGAGTAAGTTCCCTGGGAACCTTCTATCCGCAGGGAACATTCTACCCACCAGACCACGGCTGCTCAGGCCAATGTCTGGGTTTCTTGGAAGTCATTTCTACCTAACTAGAAGCCCCCAGGAGAATGCAGAGCCAGGGGAGGAGGGATCCAGGTGGGGTGAGAACCTAAGTGGATGTGGGGCTCAGACGCTACCCGGGTTTCTACCTGTCCCATGGCTTTGCATAACAGCCAAACTCAGGGTGCTGGGCTGGGTGGGTGAAGGAGAGTGGCTTATTACTGTGGTGTCACAGGATGGCAGAAGGTCCCAGCTGAAGGTGGCCTTGGTGGCTCTGACTTCCTAAATGAGAAGAGGAGGGACCTGGCAGGTGTGGAGGAGGAGGTGGGGAGGGAGTGTGGGGAGGGGCGTGGCCTCCCTTCTCCATGTATCTCACTTGCCTTAGTCTCATTTAATCTGAAAAATACTCTAAAATGGGAAATATGCCCTGAGACTAAATCTGTTACCCAAGCTCACAGGCAAGTGGGGAGGGAGGATCCGAAATCAGTTCTGGGTGTGACTCTCAGACCCTGATCTTTGCACCGTCCAGCCCTGTCCCTCCCTAAGGTGGAGAGAGATTACATCCCTGGTCCTAAGTCCCTTCATTGGAAGAGACTGGGCCAAGCTGACCCTGTCGAAGTCTTTTGGGGTCAACTCTCATTGTAAACATTTTCTCTCTGATTTTGCAACCCAAGGCAGTTGGTTACCAGGGCTGCAGAGTGGAGATAAGCTTGCGGAGAGGAGCCGCCTGCCTCACCGAGGGAGCCATGGGCAATTACTGAATGCCTCCTGTTGATGGCAGTTACTCTGAGAGGTGAACACAGGGCCACTCTGTGGACTTGACCAGGCTCATTGTTTCCATGGTCTTGGAGAAGCCAGAGGACAGTCAGGCCCAGGGTGAGGGGGTGGGACATTGTAGCAAGCTTCCGCCCCCAACCGCCCTATCCGAGGCCCTCCAAGATACCACGGAGCGGGGCTGTGGTCTCCCTAGAGACGGCCTGCATCCCTCAGGCCAGCTGTGAAGGCTGCCAGGGACCGTCCTTGAGGCCAGGGCCAGCACAGTGAGAACAAACAAGGTGTTCTGGAAGCTGTCCGGCCCCCTGCCTCTGCCTGAGGCAGGGCTTGGTATTCGTGGAGTCCTCTGCCTTATTTGTGGCTCAGCACTTACCACATCTTTGAGAAACAGGTCAGCACAGGTGGCCCTCCTTACCCATGAGACCCATGTTTGGAAATCTGACTGTAAAGAGGTACCTGGGGCTCCTGGGCTCTGAGCCACAGTCAACCTCCTCTCGGGCCTCTGCTGGGCTGCCCCCACCCTGACATCCTGTGCTTTTCCATCTGCAAGATCCTCCTCGGCTCAGCCTCCCTTTCACTTTCAGCTTCTTACGTCATGAACCCCGCCAGCATTCGCGAGAGCAGAGATTGCCCTTCACCACGCAGCCCCAGGGCCCACGCTGTCCAGGTCCCCTCTCTGGCTTCACTCTTCTGTCTGTTGTGTTTTCCCCTGAATTACTTGGAGACATCAGGTCGTTTTATTTCTATATTCTGGATTTTGTGTCTCTAAAAAGTAGGAGCATCATTAGACATGGTGAATCACAGTTGGCAGATTTTGCTACCCTCCATACACGGGTCCATCCCCCACTGTGCTCATAGTTTCTAGTGGTCGATGTTTTGGAATCGAGTCCACGGTCAGACTCAGCTCTGAGTTTGAAGCATGGGGTCTGCTGTTCCGTGGAACTTCCCTGCTCGGCTTTTCTCCCCTCCCTCATGTATACCTGGATCGGGCCCTCGACTGTCCCCTTGTGGAGCAGAAGCCATTTGAGTCAGGGCACCGTCTCACCTGTGCTCCTGCTGGGTCCCAGGGCCTTGCACTGAGCATCAGAAGCATCTGTGAGTTCTTAGAAACAACACTAGTGTGGAGGGGTCACGAGTGATTTTTGTCTCTGCCACTTAAAACAAAATGTCTTTTAAGATGTTGAAACTCCCACAACTAAAAAGCACCGTGGCATCAGAGGGAGCTGTACACAGAGCAGAGGGGAGACCAGCTGTGACTCTGCAACTCTGGAGCCCGGAACCTGGCCCGTGGTACACAGCTCTGTCCTCTGACTCTGTCCTGGGACTTACCAATTTTCCTGTGGTTGAATCCCACAAGCTGGAGTGGTCTGAGGAGGTTGAGTCCGGGCCTGGGGTCTTGCCATTACCTTTCACAGTGCAGCCAGGGGCAGAAAGGCTGCCTCCCCTTCCTGAATGTGAGGAGGCCGCGGGAGTCGGGGCGGCAGGGCAGGCTGGCAATAGCCCCTGCCCCTTGCCCTGCTTTCTGAACCAACCCTCTGATCTCACCGCTATATTTGTTTATTTCTGGAGGCACAATCTGTACACTATAAGTGAGCAAATGACAAAATATGGCTTGGATTATGGAATTCGGCTTTAGGATTTATTTGTTCAGCAAGTTCTTTTAGAAAATCTACCATGTCCTGGGGCCTGCCTAGGTGCTGGGGGTTCAGAGCTGGGCAAGAGCCCCCTTGCTGGCAAGAACTTCTCTGTTCAGTGAAAGAGACTGACGCGCAGCAGCACAGTGGAGGGAGGTCCAGAGGGTATGGGGCAGAAGGGCTCCCATCTCAGACTGCTGGAGCACAGGGGCTGCCTGGTAGGTGGCCTTCCAGCTGAGTCTTGAAGGATACCTAGGAGTTCTCTAGAAGAGGGGGGAGGGGAAGAGGGAAGAACTTGGCCTATGTATTCCCAGGCAAGAGATTAACATGGGCAGAGGAAATCACACTTGCCCCGTGTGTCCAGAGACATGTGTAATGGGATTCACAAATCACACCTGATATCACAAAATACTGGCCTTGTGGAGGTTAAATAGCTTGTCCAAGGAATCAGAGTGATGGTTACAAGCTACCTGGGACGCGGCTCAGTGCCCTGACCTGGTTCTAGGCTTAGGAAACGCCCATCCTCGATCAGCAACAACACTCACTCACCAGTGAGGGTCGCAGAAGGGGCTGGGCCTGGAGCACCAGGGTGCACGTGATTGCTGCATTTGCAGAAGCTGAGGCCCGATCTGCACATAAGCAGCAGCCCCTAGGACCCCTTCACAGCATCCCCGTGGTCCCCTGGGGCTGGAACCCTGGGCCAGAGGAAGGGGAAGTTCTTCCTGCAGCCAAAAAGACTGTGGTGTTAACAGATAGAGACACCTGTTAGAAGTAGGTGATGGTTTCTATGCTATATGAAACCATCAGGGCATGCATTACTAATATCATTATGGAATATGATTAATCCAACCACTATCTTGAGGAAGACCAGGATTTTTCATCTCTTCTCCAAGCTACATTTTTTTTTTTTTTGTGGTGCTGAGGATTCAACCCAGGACCTTGTGCATGCAAGGCAAGCACTCTACCAACTGAGCTATGTCCCCAGCCCAAGCCAGATTCTTTTTATAAATCTCTGGTAAGATCCCCTACATTCCTCTTAGTCGCAAGAACTCTGTTAAACAACTGGCCCTGAAATATTTGGCACCACAGTGCCCACCAAGTGGTGGAAACCAAGTGGTGGGCACTTCACTTGGAAGATTTGATCAGAGGAGGTAAGGGAGCTCACAGCGCCCAGCACCCACTCCATGTCAGGCAGTCTTCTGGATGCTTCTCTGCGCTATCCTACTTATTACGAGCCCCACCAGAAGTCCTTGTGATCAGCCTGGATGTTACAGGTGAAGGAACCAGTATCGTGACTCAGGAGCTAAACAAGGATTCTGACCTCAAGGTGTCTAGGCCGCTGGAGCAAGGGCTGGTGCGTCAGGGTGGCAGCAGCCGGGCCCCCTGCCCTGCATTCTGACCCTTATACCACGACTATATTCATGTGTGACTAGATGAAGCCTCCAGGCAGACTGCCTGGACTTGAACCCAGCCTCTGACCATGACTCATTCTGGAAAGCCACCTGGCCCTGTGCCTCGTCCCTCCTCCTTGTTCATGGGCTAATATGGTGCATTCCTCTGAGAAAGCCTGACTGATTTGAGGGTTGGTCCAGGTAAATGTCTGGAGCAGGCGTTGGCACCAGTGAGCACCCAGGAGACTAAATGCTATCATGGGGACCTTTGCTTGAAACCAGAGTGACATGTTGCCTGGCTTGTGTTGTTCAGAGAGAGGACAGTGTGTTGGCATTGGCAGGGAAGCAGGTGTCATATGTAGAGGGTGATGAGGCCGCTGGGCCCACGGAAGAGTTGTCACTGGGGTCTGGGAAGGTGGGCATGGCCAGGCAGAAACCAAAACATCAGGGCTGGAGACAGGATGGGATCTCGGGTGCACAGTGGGGGGACTGGCCTGGGGCAGGTGGGGTCTGCCGCTCTGGTGGGCGAGGACGGTGCTTGTGAGGGAGGGCCCTGGGGAGGGACGGTGTGGCCCTCAAGTCATGGTGCTCAGGATGAGGCAGCCTGTGCCCAGCCCTGCCCCAGCTAGATGTGCACCCGGGGCAATGTCCTTCAGCCTGCTGGAGTCTCAGTTTCCCTGTCTCTTAATTGGGGATAATACTGTCCGCTTTACAGGGCAAAGTGCAGACTTTTAAGGAACAAGGCCTGGAGAAGTGTCCCAGAGGCAGCAGGTTGTGGTGAGGGACACAGGAACAACATATCAACTGCGGAGCTGCAGGTGGCATGGGGCATGTGAAGGCTCCTGGTGCCATAAGGTTAAAGGCATAGGTGGACAGCAGAGTGATGGTGGGGGACCCAGGGGCGGTGGGCCTTGCAGGAGGTTGTGCTGGAGGGCCACAGGCGGGGAGCTGCTGCCCTTGGAGAATGGCAATTGCTGCTCTGCCGAACTCTGATGGCAGGCCCAGCATCCGGCCAGGCGAGTCCTCTGTGTGACGGAGCCTGATTCCCCCTTAACGGCAGTGAGCTCAGCCCCGCCAGGGCAAGGTCAAATCCTGTGGCTCGTATGAAGGGCGCCTCACCATCCATCCAAGTCTCCAGACCGCACTGTCATAGTCATTGCTGGCAGGGGACTAAACAGCAGCTTCTCTCCTCTGGGTGACATTGACGGGCAGATCGGATCAACACTGTGTCTCTGGGGGCCTTCCCAGCCTCGGATGAAACGGCTGTTGGCAGGACAGGGTAATGGTGATATACACGGGGCCTGCCGGTCGGGCAGGCTGGTGGCTTTCAGAGCTATCTTGGAGGTGACATTCCATTAGGGGTGGGTGAACTTAATTTTAATGGCAGGATGACTTCATATTTCATCATCCTCTCCCAGGCCCGAAGGTCAGTAGAGAACTTTCTCTTCTCAGGAATCACGCTGCAAGGGCCCCACACACGGCGCCAGTTTTGGCTGATGCTAAAACACCGAGCCGAAAGGTACTCTCCTGCACAAACCGCCTCCTTTGTTAGTGTGGGCTTCTCGCCCAGGGTCCCTGGAGCCAGACGCCTGGGGTTGGCCATGGATTCCTGGACTCTAACACCCCTGACTGGGTGGCCTTCAGCAACTTGCTAACCACCCTGTGCCTCAGTTTCTCATCTGTGAAGTTGTAAATAACAGTGTTGTGTCAAGCACTACAGCGAGGACCACACAAACTGGGTGTGCAGAACCCCTGGAGCAGTGCCTGAAACCAGCGAGGCCCTGGAAATGTCAGATGCTATTATTAGCTATCTAGGGAAAGGAATCGCTGAAGTCATTTGAAAAGCGTGTTCAAGAGCAGGATCAGGCCCCGAGTTGGGCTGGGCCGACCCCCGAGGCGGGCTCACCAGGCTCTCAAGTGGCACCATGGGTTCTGTCCACCAAATGGAGTCTGCACGTCTCCCCAGGGGGATGGAAGCATTTTCAGAGATCTCTGCTGACACAGGAAAGCTGCTGTGAAGGAAGCTGGACAGGAGCTCAGGCTAATGGGACGCGGGGCCGAGGGAGCAGGGGAGTCCAGGGTGGCTTCACTGTGCCTGAGAGGTGACTTACTGAAGATGGTGTCACGGCACCGGGACCTCAGAGGGGTTGGTTTAGCACCTTGCTTTGGAGGTCGCGGTGGGGGTCATGGTGGCCCTGGGTAGGGCTGAGGTACAGGTGTGGGAGTCACCAGGGAAGGTCTGGGGTGTGGGACAATCAGCAGTGGACTCATAAGAATTTCTACAAAAGGCCCGAAGTGAGCTGAGAGTGTCTTCCACCAGAGAACAGGGCAGCCTGCCTGCAGACGGGAAGCCCAGCCTGCCCACGCTCTGGGCCTTTGCCGTGCTTCCTGCCCCTCGGACAGGCCTTGGGCTACTGTCCTGCAGGTGCAGTTTGGCTTTGATGTGACCTTGAGGTTAGCCAAGCCACTCCGAGGTCTCCCTCCCCTGTGTGGTGGTGACCTTCTCACCCACCCCGATCCCACCTGTGTACAGCCCCTCCTGGCTGCTGCTGTAGACTCGGCCCACTCAGTCCTTCCCTGTCCTCCAAGACCTCCAGCCCTGCTCCCTGCGCCCCAGGAACTCAGGACAAAGGTCCAGGAATTGTGTTGACAATGAGGTGGGAAAGCACCCAGCTTGTACCCTGAGCTGACCCTTCCCATAGCAACGGCCCTCTGCAGAGGGTGTGAGCGAGGGCGGGTTGGCGGCGGCCTTTGTCTCCTCTTTGTGGTGTTATTTGCTCTGCTGCAGAAGTGAGTGTTGGCCCCAACACTCCGGATGAGTCAGGAGTTCCCACCCCTCTGCTGAACAGGCTCCTGTGTCCCTTGACACACACTCGGTTATCAAGTGTGCTGTTACGAAAGCAAATGCAGAGAGCTATGGAGCAGAGACGTGTGCGACCCCACGGCTGTACTGAAATGACTTCCTTCCAACGAAACCCTCCTGAGAAGGCAGAACCCTTTGAGGTGGCCCCCTAGTCTTGCCTCCTAGTAGTTAGGCCCTTGTAGAGTCCCTTTCCACACTGGAGGGCTGATCCTGTGACCACTAGGATGCTATGGAAATGGCCATGTGTGGCCTCGGAGGCTGTGTCATAGGAGATGTGGTGGCTCCTGCCTTGTTCTTTTGGATCAGAAGGCAAGATGCCAGCTCAGGAGTACACTCCAGCAGCCACGTGGACAGGCCCGTGTAGTGAGGACGTCAGGTCCCCCGCCAAAGGCCACCATCAAGTCACCAGAGAGGTGACCATGCAGCCACCTTGAAAGTGGATCCTCTAACCCCATCAAGCCTTCAGATGACAGCTGCAGTCAGTATCACGCAGCAGGCCCTCCTGGCCCCGGCCCATAGAAACTTCGACATTAGAAATGCCCTTGTTTTAGGTGCCAGGTTTGTGGCCCATTTGTTACACAGTCACAGTAACTGAGACACCCATGGCAGGTAGCTGGACTTCTGACTCAGCCTGGACGGAAGGCACTTCCTCACTACCTGGTCTTCACCCCCCGTTTCTAGTCACCATTTCTCCCTGCGCTGCTGCCTGTGGCCTGCAGGCTGCTCTGAGGCCTTCCTGCCCCCCATGGGCCTGGGGTGCTCTCTCCTGGGTTTGAAGTTCACCTCTCACTGGTGCAGTGTGAAAGCTGAACAGCCGTGAAGGCCCTCAGGCTAGGGGTGACAGGCAGAGTTAGGCAGCAGGTTGGCGGAGGCGCAAGGCTCGTGCCTCCTCCTGGGGCTTCCTCCTAGGGAGCCCCCTACTTGTGAGCGGCCATCTGAGCAATGGGAGGAGCATGGTCTCACATGGGTTTCCGGATTCAAACCAAAGAAAATGCTGGTTCTTGCTCTGTTTCACTTATGGAAGAACCAGGAGAGCCCACCATGCCAGAAGAGCTGGCAGGCGAGTGGTGAGCCCGGCGGCAGGGACGCCGCGGGCACTGAAGAAATACTGATTGAACAAGCGAAGGACTGAGGGGCCATGGTCTCACGTCCCCTGCTCTGCTCTGGGAAACGTGGGGTAGGGGTTGCACTGTGTCCTGGGACTTGCATTGTCCCAGGAGGGCTGTGCAGGCCTGAGGTGGATAGGGAGGTGCAGGGCTTCTGGGTCAAGAGGAGCTTGGGAAGACTGCTCTGCAGGGAGGGAGGCCACGGGCACACCCTACAGGCACAAGCCATCAGGGAGTCTTCCTGAGTCAGAGGGGTCCTGCAAGGTACCCCCCAGGTGAGAGGGACCTGGGGCAGATGCATGTGAGCTCTGCCTGGAGGAGGACCTCCTGGGCCTCCAGAGCAGCTCTTGGTACTTGGGAGGGGACGAACTGCCTGTCCCAGGAACTGTTCAATCCTACCCACATGGGACGGGGCCCAAGGGGTGGCAGGACCAGATGGTCCCTCCTGGACAGATGCATCGCTCTGGTCTGAGGACCACACTCTGAGAAGCCCTATGTCGCGGGCCTGATGCAGAATGTTGAACAGGCTGGGTCAGAAGGTCCTGTCCTCCCTGGCTCTTTGTGACCTTGCTGTATGTGGTCTGGCTACTCCAGACAGCAAGGACATATTTGCCTCTGTGGGCAGGAGTCCTTTGTCCCTTTAGTATTTTTAAGGAGAACCAGGAAATGCATGGCAGTGCCCTGTCACTCCTAGTGCCAGGGTTCCTGTGTTCTTTTCTTGATCCTTGAGCTTGTGAGCTGGATCCAAGTCTTCCTTTTGTCTGTAGTCCTTGATTTAGGGAAACAGGTGTCCCTGCAGAAACTGGTGATTCTAGACATGAAAGGATTCTGCACTTTCTTTGGGCACGTGGGGTATGGAATGGATGGGGGAGAAGGCTTTGCATCCTGGCCAGGAACAGAGCCTACTCCAGCCAGGGCCTCCAGAAGTTCTGCCAGGCAGTCAGTGTTACTGCTTGAGCACCCTCTGGGCTGGTCTTCATCTGTCTCCTGCAGCACTGGCTGGGCTGGGGCTTACATCTGTGCCCTCTATTAGTGACAGCAAATACATTCTCCCCAGGCCACTACAAAGCCGGGGAAACTGGAACCTCATCAGCCCAGCTCAGCTCATTCCCTTGGTGAGATCTGAGGCTGGTGGAAACTGGACATTCTGCAGAGGCCTGGCGCCTGTTGCCCCAGTGCCCCCTGTGGCTCAGTGGTTCCCCTTGAAGTCACAGGACTGGAAGGAGCATCCTTCCCTGGGGCAGCAGCTCTGCTAACCTCGAACACACTGTGCTCTGAGCTCATAAATTCAGAGCAATCCAGGGAGAAGCTGGAAGTGCTCAGACCTGCAGGGACCAGCATCTCTGCAGATTCTGGTTTGCTTTTTTCTTTCCGTGGGCAGCAGATGTGCCCTCTCGCCTTGCTGTGCCTGGGCTGGTCCTTGCTCTTCTGCAGAGGAAGGAGAAGACCTGTGAACAGGGTACCCTGAGGCAGGGAAGATGTTTAAAGCCCGAAGGGAAAGCCAGCCATTCCAGGCGCTCCAAGAGAAATGCAGATCCTGGAAGGTGATTCTAGAAAAGTAGTTGCCCATCTGTAACGCAGGGAAAAACTCCAAATGCAGCAGAGGGCAGGCTGGGCTGGGCCAGCTGCAGCCCTGAAGCCTGGAGAGGGACTGTTCTGGGTCTGGGAGCCTTCTCTTTTCTCAGCGGATCATAGAACCTACTGCCTGTTGTTTGCCTACATGTCTTGATTAGTGGCCACTTTCATTCCAAAGCCATGTCCTCCTGTTGGAAAAGTGGCTGTCCCTCTGTTGACCTCATCTTCCACAAATGATCACAGGCATCTATCCAACTTGTGGGCATCCTTGGTTACCCATTCATCCTGCACCCTGCCCCTTCCTCCAGGGAGACCTCAAGCTGAGAAAAATACTTGACATGTATAAAAACAAGCGATTTATCAAGAGCCCAAGGAGCTGGCAGGGAAAGAGTCAATTTAGTTCACTTTTGTTTTGGAACCAATGATTCTTCTTGGTTCACAGGATCAAAACTGTAAGAAATGTTGCTTCTATCCTTGCTCCTGTCAACTCCAGCCCAAATAACCACACACGGTAGTTTCTTGGGTGTCTTTGTCAGACACAAGCAAGTGTATGTGGGAGTGGGGAGGGTGTCTTCCTTTTTCTCTCCCTCTTTCACAGAGAAGGAAATGCAACGGCTCTTGAGGGAATGGAAGGATGTTCAATCTCTTATGTTCAGAGAAATGCCAGTGAAGACTGATGAAATAACCACGTTGATGTGACGTTAGCATTCTGCGTTGGACTCTGCTGTTTTCGCTTTACTGGGTATCTTGGACAGCTTCCAAAGCTGTACAGCGCATGAAGAACAGCCACATTCATTTTTACAGTTTTACAGTGTCTTCTTTATGGACACACCATAAGTTTATCTCACTACTTTCCTATTGATAGACATTTGATTTGCCTCCAATCTTTTGCTACTATAAACAGAGCAACCCAGGGCATTTCCTATATGTACTGGCACACCCAAAGGATAAATTCCAGGTAGTAGGATTACTCGGTCAAAGGGTAAGCGTAATTTCGATAAGGTTTCCAAATATCATCAGTGGGACTGTACACTCTGTCCTGCTGCTAATAATGGACACTGGATCCCCTTCCCCCACAGCCATGCCACCTGGCCATCAGCATTTCCTTTTCTGTGAGCTGGCTCCTCATATCCTTTGCCCATCTAAACAAAACCCCATTGTCGGCTTTGCTCTTTTTTCTTAACAGTTTCTCAGAGCTCTCTGCATGTTGGGAGATCTGCTCTCTGTGATACGCACTGCTCTGCATTGCTGTTTGTCTTTTGGTGTTGCTCATGTTTTGTGCAAGTTTAAAAAACTGGAATTTGCCCACATTTTCTTCTAGTATGTTTATTGTTTCATTTTTTAAAAAATATTTATATCTTTGATCCATTTGGAGCTGATGCTGGGGCCAAATGCAAGGTGTGAATTGAGCTTGACTCTTTCTCAGTTGTCCAGTTGCCATTGGCTGACACCATTCCTAAGATATTCAGGATGGCATCTGTGGGTGCATGGGATTCTGGTCATAATTAGGTGTACTTCCGTACCTTCTAGCTCACCCCTCGTTGGGGCTGTGTGTCCATTAGTCAGCACCGAGCTGTTTTCATTACCGAGACTCCATGATATGTGGTATGTAATGTGCGGCAGAAGTATTTCTGTCCATTCCTTCCCGCTCCCATTGCCCCTGCTGTTCATGCTTTTCTTTTGCCTTTTTCTGTTCTTTTCCTGGATATTCCTTTTAAAGTTAACTTTTTCTTAACATGTGTTAACTGTACATATTTGTGGGATTCAATATAATATGCACACATATATAATTCAACATAATATGCACACTGCTCAAGTCCAGCTTCCCTTCGTCCATCCTCCTTCCACCTGCGTAATAACCTCGAGTAATCACTATTCTACATTCAGGCCCACTTTTTTTTTTTTTTAACTTCTGCACATGGGATAGAGCATGGGGCACTTGTCTTTCTAGTTTATTTCTCTTAACAGGATGCCCTCCACCTCCACCCATTTTGCTGTAGTGCAGGACTCCATTCCTCTTTGGAATGGAGTGTGGGCTGATAATACCCCACACTTTTTCTTTATCCATTTGTCCACTGGTAGGCCATGGGCTGACTCTATGTCTCAGTCATTGTGAACAGTGTCCTGGCTGTTTCACTTTCCAGAAGAACTTTAGAGTCAGTTTATCTAGTCTTTTTTTTTTTAAGGCTGATATTTGCATTGAAATCACATCAACTTGGCCATGAATCTTCCTCTCTTAAAATATGGTACGTGTTCCCACTGGCTCTTCTCTTCCTTTTGATTTTTAAACATTTTTCTCTTTGACATTTTGTGCATGTATCCTTCAAGTTGTATTAGCATTGTAAAAACACTGTTGAATTACACTATTACACTGAGGCTTTATTTTACACCAGTCAGAATGGCAGTCATCAAGAATATAAATAATAATACATGATGGAGAGGTTGTGAAGGATAAGGAACACTCTTACACTGTTGGTGGGATTGTAAATTAGCACAACCACTATGGAAATCAGTATGGAGGCTCCTCGATAGACTAGGCATGGAACCACTGTGTGACTGAGCTATGCCACTTCTCAGTATTTACCCTGAAGAATTAAAGGCATCTTACTACAGTGATACATGCAGACTCATGTTCACAGTGACCAAACTATGGAACCAGCCTGAGTGTCCATCAATGGATGGGTGGATAAAGAAACTGTGGTATATATACAAAGGAAAAAGGAAGAGAAATTTGGGGGCGGATCTCCTGAAAAATCACAGGGAGATCAGTAGAGGAAAGGGACCAGAGTGGGGAGCAGGAGGAAGTGCTGGGGAGTGATATTGGCTAGATTACATTATTATGTTGTGGCAATGTATGAATACATAACAACAAGTCCCATCAACATGACAATGTGCCAAAACACAAGGCTCTCGAGGGATGTGTGACTTCCTCGCTCATCCCCAGCAGGTTGCTGCTTGCCTTTACAGTTATCCAGCATGTTCATCGCGTACCATGCCCGCTACAGAACTCTCACTGTAGTAACTTTTTCAGAAAGCCTTTGATTCAGTGAAGAAAAATGTTATTTGGGTAAGTGTCCATATTGGGTAGTTCAGCTCTAAGAAGGCAGCCCCCAATAGTTTTGGGGCAAACTTTAATGGGGTGTGGTGCTTCAGAGTGCCCCTCTTGAGAATCAGGGGTCCTTCCAGAAGGTAAGACCTGAGGATGGACTCCCATACCGGAAGCTCACTCCCCACCGAGATTGGAAATGTGTAAGAGCACAGCAGTTGCTTGTCTGTGGTTAGATTCTGTGAGCCCCAGAGCACAGCCAGGAGGTGCCCCAGGGGGACTGGAGAGACACAGTGGTAAGCAGGGTTCTTGCTGGCTACCAGCCCTCCAGCTCAGGTGGCATTGGCCACCCAGGCTCTGGTCCTCAGCCTTGAGCTCCAGCACCCCAACAGCTTCCTGGCTCAGAACATGGGGAAAGGAAGGGCCCTGTCACTCATCTGTTTCCTTGGAGATGGGGAGAAAAGTGGACTTGGCAGGAGGCCTGTGAGGGCTGGGGAGAGACAGTGATCACATTCTGCTCCAGGTTGGGGTAGGTCTAGGGCAGGAGGCAGATCAGCCCTAGCACCCCAAAGCCTAGCGGTGTTCAGTAGTTTATTCAAACAAAGGCTTGGGTTTCATTGAGGACTTGGGCTCTTCTTCACCCTCAATGCCTGCAAACAAGGGAGGGCAGGGCCTCCGTGGAGCGCTAGTGTTAGGCTTCCTGTTGTCTGCGCAGCGGCTGATTTGCCCTCACAGCGGACTTCCAGAGGAGCCTCTCTGCTTTCCCAGATGATGAGAGCAGGCCCAGGGGGCCCTTCAATGGCCCCAGGCCGTTCAGCGAGGAGACACCTGTCCTGTGGCAATAACTGGATGCCCAGCTGGGGAGAGCAGGTCACCCTGGCCACCCTGCCTGTGGGTTCCCAGGCAGCTTTGCTTGAAGAAAGAGCTCTGTGACGAAGTCTGGCCAGACAGACCCAGCATTCTCCGTGTCACCCCCGGGGGTGGGTTCTGGAGTGGTGACAGCATCCCTCCCGGCCCTGCTCCGACCCCATTTCCCAGTGGATCTGATGGGTCCCAACCCACCAGAGGCATCCTTGGGCACTGAAGGCCCAGCGGGGACTCTGGCTGGGAGGGAGCGCGGGCCACCGTGGAGAGGGTGCCTCACCTCCCCGTCCCTTCTGGTCCCCTCCAGCTTGTCGCCAGGCGGCTTTGGGCAGGAGGTTCTGCCGCGAAGAGCTAGGATGACTTCAACCCTGCCCCTGTCCCCTCAACGCGAGGCCACCATGTTCTCCCACCAGCTGTGCATGTCAGCAGCAGTGTCTCTGGTAAGAATCAGGAACTCAGGAATCACTCGACCCAGGCCAAGGGCCTGGGAAAGGCATCTGAATCATTCCGTTCTCAGGCTAGTGGGATTTCCTTCTGCGTGGAACAGTACTATTTCTGTTCTGATGTTTCCAAGAATCCTAGAAACAAGAAGACTCAGGTTGGTGTCCTGTTCCTCCTGCTCCTCCTGCGTCCCTCACAGTGGGTTCCATCTGACAGCGATGGCCGAGACCAGCCTGGTCATCCTTGTTACCATTCCCACTGGTGCTGAACTCAATAACCAGCATTCGCAGGCGGGCTCAGTGCACCCAGCCTGACGCCAATCTTGAGGAAACTCCATTTCAGAGACAGACGTGCACTCTAGAGAGGCGGCCACTAGCCACACGTTCTTTGCAGAGATAAAGGCAACTCCTGGACTCACTGTGCTGGCTGTCCTTTGTGTGCTGGCTGTCTCTTGTGTCACACAAGAGAAGCTCTCCTGCCTGTGCAGTCAGCAACCGGGCTGCACGTGGGCAGGCAGGTGCAGCCAGACCCGACCCTCATGCTCTGGACCCGCACACTCCGATGCAGAGACCTGTTCCAGGGAGGACCTTGGCTTTCCTCCTTGGGAATAGGCTCAAATTTGGGGGGATGGTGGTGTGACACAACTGGTAACCATGTAACATCTGTGGTCTATAGCTCAGGAAGATTCTACTCTCCTTGACAAACGGCTAGAGGGTCACTGAAGCACTTTACAAACAGTAACTCATTTAATCCTCATAACAATTATTGTCTCCTCTTCATGATTCCTATTTTCAGATGAGGAAACTAAGGTACAGAGAGGCTAAGTCACTGGACCACGATTGCACAGGCCACCTGGAGGCAGAGTCCACAATGCACTTACTCCTCATGAAGCATCTGTCTTGTGCTGTTCCCTGGACTTGGCAGAGGGGACCCAAGTGCACTTCACCACTCTGGCAACCTGTGGTCTACAAGGAGCTCTGCCCTGTGCAGACCCTGCCTCATCTTCTCGACTTCATCTCTCTTTACAACCACACTGGCTGTGCTCAGCTACAAGGGTCACAGTTATAACAGGGGCACGATGGCTATTTTTATATGTCAACTTGGCTGGGCTGTGGTGCCCCATTGTTGGTCAATCCCCAGTCTATATGTTGCTGTGAAGGCATTTTTCTGGATGAGATTAACATTGAAATCAGGGGCCTTGGAATAAAATACATTGCTCTCTATAATGTGGGTGAGTCTCAGCCCCTCAGCTGAAGGCCTTCAGAGGCTGATGTTCCATGATGGGGAGGGAACTCTGCCTGCAGATGGCTTTCGGGTGGGAGCTGCTTCCTCTCTTCCCTGGCCCTACCCTGCAGATTTTGAACATGCCAACCTCCACAATTGCTTGATTCCTTAAGGTCAATCTCATTCTCTCTTTCTATGCCCAACCTACTGGTTCTGATTCTCTGGAGAATCCTGGCTACTACGGGGGCATTGTGTTTTAGGGCCTCACTAAGAAAACTCTTCAGAGACAAATGGCACGTGTGGGTGGGTGGTCAGAACACAAGTTGCCGTGTCTGAGCGCTGTTGGACCTTTTCAGAACTTGGGCAGTGCAGGTGTGCCCCAGGAGATGGCATGGCATGTGAGTAGTGAGCTGAGCTTGAGATTAAGATTCCGGGGTGGGCCCTGGGACTGGAGCTACACGTTCCCCAGGGTGGTAGATTGGTGGGGAGGACCGCGACTCTCAGTGTCATGTTGCTTCTTCTGGTGGGAGGGCTCATGGCCTAACATGTGTCGCCTCTTCAAATGTCCCCCCAGAGCCTCTACCATACGCTGGACCTTGGCTCTGTGCTTACCAGTGCCGATTGCGAGAGCTTGGTGAGACGTGCCCTTTGACTTACTGCTCCCAGAGAGACTTCCAGAAGTGCCATGTGCCATGCTGTGTTCAGAGCTGGCACACCACCTGCAGGGGTGCGGAGGGGTCCTCTGGGGTAGGTGAGCATGACACAGGTAGCTGGTGGGTCAGCAGGGCACCAGTTGATGAACAACCAAAACCAGAGTTTGAGACAAAACTCAACTCTCCACTTCAGCATCAGCTCTGAGGCCGAGGGTGAAAGCCAGGCTCTTCTCACCACCCTGGAAGGCGGGCTCAGCGGCCAGTGTTGCAGCTCCAGTGGGACTGTGCCCTCCAGGTGCCGCAGACCCCAGCAGCTCACTGTCAACTTCTTTCTGGGTTCTTTTTTTTTAAGAAAATGCAAAGAATGAAATTCACAGGACAACAGAAGGCAAGAGTGAAAGGTGTGGGATTTATTCAGCGTGAAGAATGGAAACAGAACTCTTGCACGGGCAAGAGGGTAACCAGTGGCAGGTACGTGACTGAGTGTGTTGTCTAGGTGTTAATCTAGCACTCTTGGTCCAACCCTATGTTGATCAGGTTTGGGAAAGTACTGATGCTATTGGTCCAAACTTGTGCTAATCAGGTTTGGAAAAATACTAAAGGCTATTGGTTAAAATGCATGCTAATCAGGTTTGGAAAGCACACTGTTGGTTGCCCTTGAGCCTGCACTGCCATTCCGAGCTGCCCTCTTTCGTTTTTCTGCTGACTGCAATCCCAGCTTCCGGGAAGCAGAGGTCCGAGGACGGCGGATGCTGGGGGTTGGGGGTTGTGGCGCTGTGTGGAGTGGGCACGTGCACCAGGCTCTGGCCTCCGCAGGGTGGCAGGTTGGCGTGCCCTGCTTGGCCCTGGCTTGCTGTGTTCTAGCTGGCTTTGTCACTGCTCTGCCGCTCTGGGACAAGTGGGGCTTTACAGTGACACCATGAAGTGACTCCAAGGGCTCTAGAGGACAGGAGCTCCCAGAGGGGCTCAGCAGGGCCTGAAAGGAGCCAGAGTTCCAGGCGGGCGGAGCTGCCAAGGCATTTGCCATGGTTTGCTCACCTCGCGTTGGCTGCCATGCCAGCCTTCACCGCGAAGCAAATCAAGAGGGAAAAGATTGCTTTACCAAAGTGGGGACAGTGCCTCCTCAGTGCCACGTGACGGTGAGGAGCTCTTGAGCTTCATTCTGGATAAGAATAAAATGAAACCAGAAATTTGCCTTGGAAGGAAGCTGACTCACAGAATGCACCTGTCACTTGGAGAGTCACTTCGGCCCTCACGAGCCCCAGGGCATCCTGAAAGAAGACTGGAGGCCCTGCTGATTTAAGCCATCTTGGTTCCTTCTGCTCAAGGCTTGGCCAGGAAAGGCCAGACAGGGACATGCTCATTAACCAAGTCTCTGCCCTGTAAATGGAGCTGGCTCCCCAAGTTCAGCTGTGAGGAACCTGTGGGTTGAGATGGATCGTGATTTCTGGTTGCACTGCGGATGTGGAGTGGAGCTTTGGGGCTGCCTCAGGGCCCAGGCATCCCTCACAAAGCTCTGTCCTCGAGAAAATGCATTCCAAGTGTCTTGTTTGGCTGGTTGGTTGACTAGTTGGTTAGTTGGTTGATTTGGTCACTGCCTACCACACACCAGGAAGCATCATGAGGGCTACGGCCGTCTTTCTGGTGGGAGTTGCAATAGCAAGTAGAGCTTTGGTGGGCAGGGAAGTGTTCCAGAGAGGTGGAAGCGACTCGGGGAGGACTGCACTTCAGTCAGTCATGATCCAAATGTGCTCACCAGGAGCCAAAGGGCAAAGGGCAAAGGGCAGGGAGATCTCTCATTCACCTGCCACATGTCATGAGCAGGCCTTACAAAATCAAGTTGACCACGTCAGACAGGGTTGAGCTCACTACCCAGATGGCCCGCCCAGGAGCTCCCAGAGGCCGTCCTGGGTCCTGGGTATGTGGTATCCTCAGCACAGGCTCTGGGCACAGTGGGTCAGTCGGTGTGTGGGGATGGAATGCAGCCACCCCCTGCTCTCCGGAGGCCTATGTGCTTTCTCTTGGTTCTGAGTGTGGGCAAAGCCTGGCCTGGATCCTGGCCCCTCACTGGGGTTTTGCTCCGCACTGTGCACTTCGGGATGTGCTCTGCAGCACACCGAGAGAGCTTTCCAGAGCAAAAGCCAAGCGTGGTGTTCTCACAGAATAGTCTGGCCCTGGCCTTGAGCACTGCCCTTGGGAAAGCGGGGTCACCTACATCCCCCTCGTTTGCAGAAGTGTTGGCCAGTGAGTCCACACCCAGAAGCCCAGAGGACAGGAAGGAGGACACTGCCACAGCTGCTAGTGCCCAACCTCCCTGTCTGCTGACCGGGTACCCCTCCACCTCTCTGCTCTGGAGGAGCTCCGGAAGGTGACGGCTGGTAGCGACTCCGTGAGGGTCTTGTCAAGTCATCTTGTCAGAAACGTCATCTGTTTTGGCCAAGGCAGCAGGGCTGCGAGTCCCCTCGCGATGTTGGACTCACATTTCTATGATGCTTTGTCCAAGGGGCTTTGCTGCCCGGCCTTCTTCCAGTCTTACTGATGGAGCTTGGTGAAGACTTGGGCGTGGGCCTCCCAGGGTCGCGAAGGCAGGAACAGGCAGGATCGCATTTGTCCCGTCTTGGGTCACAGCAGGACACTGGGTGGTGGGATTCCGACAGCACTGGGGATAGCCAGCACTCACGGCGCCTCCCTGGGGGCGCCACAGGGCGGGAGGCTCTGCGGGGCTTCTCCCCCTGTCCACGGCTCTCCAAAGTCCTCTCGACTCCCTGCCACACGCACAGAGGAAGGAAGCCGAGGTTTCAAGCACTGGAGGTGGTATGTTCCTGGTCCTGGGTCACGTCAGGCACCCGGAGCCACCTGGAGACGAGCATCATGTGCAGGAGATTTGCCAAGAAAAAGCTCCTGGAGGAGGCTGGTCAGAAAGCGGGAGAGCTGGACCAGGGTGGAGCAGGAGTGACCTCAGAGGTGGCTTCCTCCTGAGCCTGCAGGCAGGGCCTGTTGCAGGGCTGTGCACCTGTGCAGAGATAGGGCCCCAAGTTCAGACAGGGGACTTCAGAAGGGCCCGTGCTTGGGATTGTGCTCTGCTCTTGTTGCTGTCTTAAGTTTCTTAATTTTTGGACGAGGGACCTGCATTTGTGTCTGTCACTGGGCTCTGCAGGTGGTAGTGGGTGGTGCCCAAGGGCAGCCCTGGTGTAGAAGTCCTCAGCGCTGCCCCACCCAAGGCAAGTGCTTGTACACATGTCATCAGCCATGCATCCCAGGGGCTGTGTGTGTCCACGTGCTTCTGGTTTCTTCCGTGGGCAAGCAGAGCAGCTCCACGGGCCTGTGGTGACAGGCTGGAGAAGAGCCACAGGTGGTGGCTGTTGGAAGTGAAAGTGTCATGGAGGGGCCTCAGGATTCAAACCAGGATGGCAGTTTCTAACCACTCTTCCTTCAAGAGGCCACAGGCTCTACCGCCTGCAGCACATGGTGGCTTCGGTTCCTCCAGGAGCCCTGGTGTCCTTGGCTCCTCCCTCTTGTCCACTGCTTCAGATAAGGGGAAGTGGAAGGAGGGTAGGCAGGGCTGGAGCTAGCCCCTGCCTGTTCAGCGTGGCCCCCAGACACGTAGCCTCAGGACTTCCCCAGCACGCTACATGTGTTCTTCTGCTTTGTTATCTCCTGTGAGTCTTTAAGAAAATGTAATTCTTACGGTTTTGAATCTGTGGACTAAGGTCCTGGAGCTAGGCATTGTAAAGAGCTTATTCTTTTAGCTAAAAATAATATTGACAACACATTTGTCCTTGGCAGGCTGTGGCTGTGCCCGTGGACATGGTTACAATCCTCTGTTCCTGTGGAAGAGACGTCTGCACGCTTGTGACAGATCCACACACACTTACCAGGACTAGGTCCGGTGTCACGTTGTTGGAGACTTGACTGAAGAATCTCTGTTCGAATGGCAATGGACAGAGCTGGGTCCAGAGGTGTGGTGGGACAAAGCTGCACAGGCCTGCAAAGTGGTCCTGCAACAGTGTGCTATTGGAGCAGTTCCCGGGGGAGGGACTCCAAGTCCAGAGAGCAGGAACTGCTTTTTTTTTTAAATTATCATTCTTCTTGCACATGTGGCCAGGGAAACAGGCTCAGCCAGTGAATATGCTAAAAACAAATAAGCAATAGCTGCTAGGGTGGAATTGCTTTCTGATTTGTTCCACCTGTGACCCCTGGAAATGTCTCAGCACACCTGTATACCTGTACTACACCTGGAAAAACATCCCTCTCCACCCTGTGGGTACCAGCTCCCAATAGCATTTAAGGGTCTTGGGTTTAAAAGTTTGACCACTTGTCCCTGGATGGCTGTCCTCAGCAAGTAGACCCTGTATGGGAGGAAGAAAGGTGTTGGCCAAGTCTCTTCTAGAACGTAATGCCAGTGCTACAAAATTGCCACCCTTCACTACCCCATCCTCATTATCTCAGTGACCCATTTCTTACCTCATGTTGCCCTCTTCTTCTGACCCTTAGCATCTGCAGAGTGCTTGCCTCATGGAGTGTCTTGGGCCGTCAGTGCGGTTCATCCAGGGCATCTGGCCAAAGGCCAGTGAGCTAGCTGCTGCTGGACCTCAGCATTTGAGTGGGAGAGAACATTGAAGGAGTTTCTCTATTTTTATTTCCCCAAAGTGTGCATCTGCAAGGCACAAAGAGAAGCAAATACTGGACAGAGTGTCCCTGTGAACTCAAGATTCTGTAGAAAGCCTGAAAGAGGAAAGAGTGGGCCTGTCACCAAAGCCAATCTGGAGGAGCGTTCCAAGGGGAAGTCTAAGAGTCCATGACGCAAAGATCATTTCTTGTGTCTTTAGCTAGTGCTGATCCTTGGTGCTAGAGCCTTCCATGCGTCTTTTTTACCTCCACGTGTGGCTGGTCCTGGGAGGGGGACAGGCTGACCAAGGGAGCCATGGTAGGGAGTCCTCTGGGGACAGGAGCACATAAGCAGGAGGAGAAATGCAGGTGTGGTGTGGACTCTGGTGAAGCGTCCATCCTGATGTCCACTCCTTAAGCCACCCTCGCTTGGGAAAGCATGTTCTGGACCATTGAAGAGTTAAATTATTTTGAGAGATGTTGGGAAAGGAGGCTCCACACTCTACCATTCCATGCAGAAAAGGCCCACTGAAAGAAAACCCTGCCCATAGCACAGCCATGCCTTGGCTGTTGCTCATTGAGTCTCACTTCTCAGGGAATCTGCACTTGCCACCTCATCTAGCACAACCACAGGTAGTAGCTCAGAAACCGTCCCCAGATCCACCATGAATTTGGCCCCCGAGACCCACACAGACCCGAAACCATCCAGTTCTCTCTCTGCCACTTCACCCCACGCACCATCTTCAACCCCACCCCATGCAAGCTCAGAAGCAGCAGCGAAGTCTCCGTTTTAGTTCTGATATGAAGAGGCCATCTATTTCATAGCTCTGAAGTTTTAGTCCGAAAAATGCTGCTGTCAAATTGATGTTTTGATATATTTTTGTCTAATGGAATATGATGTCTGCAAATATGATATAATAGGACCAATTAGTACATTTCTTTGTAAGTCAGGGTAGTGAAAAAGTATTTTAATGGACAGAATCCATCATCGTTTAAGGCCACAAGCCCATCTTGGGATAAAACAACGAATCAGAGAGTTTCATACTACTACTGCTGCTTTCCCCAGCCTTTAAGGCACCTTCTAATGTCACCAGTGTCTTCTGATAGAGATGAGTTGAAAAATTAGCACTAAAGCTTCAGCAGAAGCTCTTCCTCACCATAGTGGTTACCAGGTCCTTGTCTTACCTGAAGCACTGGAAGGGGATTGCCTCTATATTTTTTTTTTAATTGGTGCTATTGTGTTTCTAGCTGAATTGTACTGATATTCAGGTATCACCATTGATGCTAATGATGAGCATTTAGGTAGACATGTTTGAGAAAGATGCTTTTCTTCCTGCCAACAGTCTCTCCCTCTCCCTCTCCCTCCCTCTTTCTCTCTCTCTCTCCACACCTCTGTATGTTCAGACCCTTGGTACACTGTGCAGGTCACCTGGCTTGACAGACATTGGAGGTAGGTGACTTTCTTACTCCTTCCAGGGACTGTCCCTGATGGTGCTCAGTTCCTCTTCCCCTCCCCAGGTACAAGAGATTGGAGCATTTTTAACTGGAAAAGTTCATCAAGCACATTTGTGTCAATTCTTTGCGTTTTCCCAGCTATGAGACTCAGATTTTTCTGCATACGGTTTGCCCTGTGTTACTGAATTTGTGCATGTGCACAGGATGCCGCTCAGTTCTTAGTGGTACCAGGTCCTTAGGGCCTACACACAGGATTGCTTGCATATTATATTTTTGGGTACCAGGGATTGAACCCAGGGGTGCTTAATAACTGAGCCACATTTCCAGCCCTTTTTCATATTTTATTTAGAGACAGGGTCTCATTGAATTGCTTAGGGCCTTACTAAGTGCTGAAGCTGGCTTTGAACTTAACATCATCCTGTCTTGGCCTCCTGAGCAGCTGAGATTACAGGCATGTGCTACTGCACCCAGCAGGCTGCACAATTTTTAAGGCCCAGTGAAATATATAACTACCAAGCTCTCTGTTCAAAAATTATCAAAAATTTCAAGTTGGTGACAGCAGAAAATTGGACAAAGAGCAGGGCTCTATTTTAACTGCTCAGGTCACACCCTTGCCAATCCAGCTCTTTCTACAGATATAACTTATGAATAACTCTAAGAGTCTTAGTTTCTCTTTACTATTATTAGCTTGCAGACTGAGTAAGATCATTCCTTAAGTCTCACTGCTTTGAAAATATTCCACTGACTTCTGGCTTCTATTGTTGCTATTTAAAAATCTGCTGTTAAGAAACTCCAGTTTCTTTGAAAGTAATCTTTTTCCTGATTAATATTTGCCTTTTGACAGTTTTTTCAAACAATGTGTCTAGAGTTTTGTATCTTGATTTGAACTAATTATACTTTCTGAATCTGGTTTCTATAGTGTTCTAGAAAATTCTTAGCCATTATCTTTTAAAATACTGGCTCTTTCCCATTCTTTCTTTTTGGAGCTCCTATGTAATGTGCACTAGAGCATCTCATTTCATCTTCTATGTTTTCAGGTTCTCTTTCATTTAAAAAATCTATCTTTTTATGCTGCATTATAGGTCATCTCTTTCCAGAACATTCCCCGGATCACCATTCTCTCTTTGGTGATCTAATCTGGTCTTTAGCCCATTCATTAAGTTTTTAATTTTTAATGACATACACTTCACTTCTAGAAGTTATATATGGTTGTTTTTCAAACATGCTGGATATTTTAAAATAGAATTTGGCTCTCTTCTCATAATTCTGATTTCTCCTTTTACATTTTAGTTATTTCAGCCACCACTCTGGCTCTTTCTGATAGTTGTATCATCTAATGTTCCCGAGTTCTTGGGGTTTGTGACCTGCCTTACCTGTTGTGTCTGTTACCTCTATTCACAGCAGACTCTTGCTTTTGCCTCTTAAACTATTTTGTAATTTTTGATTGCAAGCTCATAATTCAAAGAATATTTACCATGGGAATCTTGTGTGGTAGAGTTTGAAGTTCTGTTTCTTTTTAATTTTTTTGTTTTTAGTTATAGATGGGCACAGTACCTTTATTTTATTTATTTATTTTTATGTGGTGTTGAGGATCAAACCCAGTGCCTCTCACATGCTAGGCAAGTGCAATACCACTGAGCCACAAGCCCAGCCCCTGAAGTTCTGTTTCTTTAGGGACGTTTTTCATTTGCTTTAGCAAGCACTCTTACTAGATTAAGATTCTTTATGTTAATTTATTAACTTAGGTACCCACACTGCACAGGAGACTAAATTAAAATTACCAACCTATATGAAGTGTGGCCTGTGGTTAGGTGGCTTGAGGTGATCTGTCCCCTCCAGGTCCCTCCTGCCTAGGCAGCCAAAGTGCCAACACTTTCTTAGGTATTCAGCCCTGCTTTGCATATAAGGCCATTTTTGTTATTTTCAAATGGTATATTTCAATGTTTTGTGGCCAGAGGTCTTTGAGATTCTTTTTTTGTGATGTTGCCATGGGTGATAGGTCCTGCCACTCTGCATCTCTAAGCACAGGAAGACCTTTCCCACTTTGGCTTCATATTTTGAGATCGTCACAGATTTTGGGAACATCTTAGGAAGCAGGCCAGGAGCCCTGTCCAAACTCCTGGCATGTCTGCTGTGTTCAGCAGGAAATAGCACTTATTGTTGAATGCAACTTTTATTTAGATGAGACTTTGGTTTTGTTCTGCAGAGAAAACAACTAATATACTCTTTGCTAAAAATGGCTGGAGCACACATGGTTGGATTGACTTGGTACCGTAACGAGAGATGTTAAAAAAAAAGGTAGGAATTTGTGGGCATGCAGAATGTTACTCAGCAATGACAAGGAAACAGAAGGAGGGACATTGTGATCCCTGGCTTTACACATGACAGGATTCCTCTCTTCTGTGCCTTTCTTTTGCTGTTGAGTTTCCTACCCCTTAAATATATTCTTTACCAGAAAATGAGCATGCTCTTACCCAAGGAAGCAGCAAGAAGTGAAGTCAAGTTACTGTGGAAGCATCACAGCCGAGTCGGCAGGGACCGCAGCTGGTGGTCACTTCCTGTCTCGTCCTGCAGGAAGAAGACACCCCGGAGGGGAGCATTTGAGCTGAAGCCACTCGAGGTGCTTCCTGCACCCCTCTAGGGGCTGAGCAGTCTCTCTGTGTGAAATGCTCCTGGTATCCAGAGTGGGAAAAACTCAGCACGTGGACCAGGGGGTAACGTTATCCATTTGCATGTTCATCTTTCACTCTGATCTCTCAGGAGAGTGAAGTGAGGGCCACGTGGGGGATTCAGACAGGAACTTTCCATGTGGCTAGAAATATGTACTTAGCTTTTTTGTTTGTTTGTGTTGAAAATCTTATTTACGCTGATACAAAGCACTTGATAATGCTCATTGCTGTGACTGTTTTGTGAAAACACTTTTAGAAAAATCACAGTACAATGCCATAGAGATTCTGAGTCCACGTGTTCATCCATATTTTTTCTTTCAAACAGCATTTATCCAGCATTAGCTGTGCAGGGCTTTGTACCATGTGATGTGGGTCTCAAAAGGAAGATGGCCAACAGTCCCTGCTTAGCACCTCACAGCCTAGCAGGGTGGGCAGCACGTCCACAGAGAGAGGGTGCTAAGGGGGCATAATGAATGCACGATTTAAATCATTAGAGTCAAAATGAACATTTCCATCACGTTTTATTGTGGTAATACATAAACTTTGCCATCTTAGACATTTTTAAATGGCGTCAAGCATTTAAAGCACAGGGTGTGCCAGTCTCACCATCGTCCACCTCCAGGACTGTCTTCCCCAGCTGAAACTCTGCCCCACTGAATGCTGACTGCCCCCTCCTCCTGGGCCCTGGCTACTGCCCTTGCTTGGTCTCCATGAGTTTGGGTCCTCCAGGACCAAAGTGGTATCTGGCTCATTTATACATATATATATATATATATACATATACATATATATATATATAGATAATAATAATAATTATTATTATTTTTAATGGGAAGAAATATGCTTTACAGAAACAAGAAACCCCAGCCTTGCCTCTGATGGACTTGCCACCTGGTTTGGCCCTGGAAACGCTGGCTGGCTTTTCTTGAGCCCTCAGCTCTGCAATCCCACAACCTTTTAGCATCTGTCTTTGAAGACGTCTATGTGGTGATGTGATGTTGGTCAGCTGTGAAGACCACAGGCCCAATGAGGTTGCTGCTCCCCAAAGGTCTTCACATCCCCAGGGTGAGAGGTGGCCAGATGAAAGACGCGTCCCGTGGGACCTGGTGCTCATGTGTGGAAGCCCCACCGGCCTCCGCGGGCTGCTCATGTAAGCTAATGGAGAGCCCTGCTATCCCCGCAGCCCAGATGCCTGTCAGAAACTGGCCCCAGGACACCCTTCCAGATGTGCATTCTGAGCTGGGTTGTCCCAAATCTCCCCCCTGGGACCACACAGACACTTGCCAAGACCCAATACCACAGATGCCTTTGGAGTCATCTGTCCTTTATTGAGACCAGAACATCTTGGCTTGTCTTTCTGGGGTCCAGGAAAGACTTGAAGTCAGGAGGAAGGCAGGCCATGCCTGGATTTCTGGGTATGTGGATTTGAAGCACAGCACGCATGGTCTGGGAGAGGGCATGAGCCTCCCACTCCATCAGAATCTAAGCACCCCAGGACCCATGTCCACTGATGCGTCCCAGGGCCTGGAGGGGAGTCTGGAGCCACATGTGGACATCTATAAATAGTTGGCAGAGTATCTGGCATGTCCATACCTTTGGATATAACAATCAGCAAGTTTATTTTGTCAGAAACTGGAAAATGCTGTTACCAATAAAGGTATTCGTGCTCCTTGAGAAATATTCTGGATGAATCTACTTCTGTCTTCTTTTTCTGTAAAAAGATTTAATTTGGTGTTTCATTTTGAAATCATCTGATGACCTTTCCTCCCTAGGAATTAACAAATTCCCCCCAGTCTTATGGATGTATCCACGAAGTACTTCCAACTGAAAGAAGGGATAAATCACTTGATTGTTCTGGTGTGTGCAGACGCTGGCTCTCTGCCGCAGCTGAGGGCTGCTGCTGTCCCTGCACGCTGACGCAAGTGCTGTGAAGCAGCTGTGGTAAGAGCGCCTGTGTGATACTCCCCTGCAGAGGGTTTCAAAAAAGACAAAAACACATAGGTCTTGGAAAATATGAGGAAAGATGCTCTCTCTGGGCTTACCACACCACTATGCAGTTTCCATCCCTGCCGTCTGTGATTGGCTTCCACGGGGGAGTTCCTCTTTTGTCTCCAGGGTTCAGGCCCACTTCCGGTTTCTGACCGCTGGCTCATCATGCCGTCTTTGACATGGTTCTCACTAACTCCTCCAGGGCCTGCACAGATGTGGTGTCTGTCACCAGCAAGTGCTTCTCCAGAGAGTGTGCAGGAAGCTGTGTGGCCCGGCAGAGCCGGGGTTAATGATCAGTCCAAAGACAGAGGCTTCATCTCAGTGCTCCCCAAGTCACCTGGGACCACCTGCATCCTCACTCGTTCTGTCTTCTCTTTCTTTGGGGGTCACCAGCTTGAACAAATTAGCCAGATACAGCTGTAGTTGAAGAAAAATGTGATGTTCCTCATATTGATGGCTTTCCGATTTCCTGTGTCACCTTGAGAGGCTGCCTCGCTTGACAACAGCGTTTCCAAGCATGTGGGTGTTGCAGACAGTCTGCTGGGATTGTGCGACGCGGTAGCATACAAGCACAGACCCCATCTCTGCCTTACAGAGCCAAACCTGGTGAACCGCAGAGCGAACCTCTACATGCCTGGAGCTCATAGAGTAACCCGGATGGGCCACACTGCATTAAAATGGCAAGCTATCCCATTCCACCAGTCAACACCAGAGGGTCAAATCTGTTAAGTTTTGGAGCTTCGTAAGGGAAAGAGCGTCCACTAAGGTTTTTGCAGCCCCCATCTCCACCCACTATCTCCAACCCTCCTCAGACTAGACAGTCACCTCCTTGACTCCTCCAGGAGCTGAGAGTGACTAGACAAGGGCCAGAGGACGGGGCCCAGCTCAGCTGAGCCACTGTGGCAGGCAGGGACACACAAGCAAGGGCAGCAGCTCTCGGAAGTGGACGTGCCATGGTTATGTAAAGGGGAGCCCAGGCAGAGCAGGTGCTGAGGTGGTGGGTGCCGGAGGACTGGAGGTGGAGCCAGGGCTCTTGGGGCCCTCCCTGGCAGAGATGCCTGGCCATACTGTTGGGAAACTGCTCATCATGAAGCCTCTCTGGGAAGCCCGTCTCATCCTCAGATCATGCCCTGTGCAGGCAATGGTGGCTGGGGACATGGGGTGTGATGGGCAGGTGCCATCTGCCTTGAGGCCTCTGGTTTCTCCACTTGGCTTTTTTCAGTCCAGGGCTCCAAGCAGGGCTGGTGATTGATTGGGACTATAGATAAGCAGAGTGGACTTATGGCTTGGGGTCATTTCAGTATGGTACAATGGGCATGGCTTTTGAAGTCTAATGGCCCTGGTGTCCTGGTTTTACTCTTTAGCCCTTGAAACCTGATGATACTGTCGCTACCACATAGCTAGCAGTAGTAACAAACACACTCTTAATGTCAGAGATGTGACATGATATTGACTCCTCATTTAGGTCAGTGGGTGGCTCTCCTCCAGGTGAGAATTCAGGGATCCAGGTTCCTTCCAGTTGGTGGCTACACAGTCCTCTATAGCCCTGGAGACCTCTGTTTAGAGGTGAAGGTGAGAGAGGGTGTGTCTTAGCACATTAGCCCAGAGTGACACATATCACTTCCAGTCATATTTCTTGAGCTGGGGGCCTAGGAAACGTAACCCCAGTGACTATTCTGTACTAGGGAAAGGACCACATGAGTATAGCTGGACACTTAGCTTCCCTGCCATGACCACTGGGCCAGATTTCAAAGCCTCAATGTCCTTATCTGTGAGGCAGAGAAGATGGAACCTAACCTCAGAGAGCTGCTGTGGCATCAGAGCTGAGGTGTGGGGTGCAACCAACCTCCTGCTGCACGACGGCCCCCCACAACTGCCTTCAGTGCTTCATGTCCTCTTGTGCTCCTGTCTACAGAGGCCTCAGCATGAGCATCGTGCAGTAAGCATTCTGCACGGAGATGGTCACGTAAATGGAGCCTGTTTCATGATGACTGCTGTGTAACCTATATCATGCATTGTGATTATTACGTCAATGCAAATGGACATTTCACTCTAACATATGTCCCATGGACTGAATCTTCCTGGGCCATGGACACAAGATTTTAAACATTGTCCTGTTGTTTGTCATTGTTCAAAAAGTCCTTTGTTATAAAAGTGATATAGGTCACTGGAGAAATTGCCAACACAGAGACACAGAGTGCTGCTTCCTGATCCTCCAGGTCTACTTGGTAGATAACCACTGCGGACAGTTTTGTTTTAGAAACACCCTGTGCTTACATGTAAGCATATGTAAATACTTTTATTTTGCGTAAGAACAAATCATGCTAAAATGCTCTTCTGCAGCCCTTTCTCTTTCCGTTTCTACGTCTGCTGTGACTCACTTTTCTAACAGCTGCAGTTTATCTGACCAGATATGAGAGCTTTAGCAATAAGTAAAAAGCTGTCACATCCTGACTTTCTTCTGAGGGCTGATGGGCCACTCCTCACATCTACATTCCCATCAGACTGCAGGCACCCCCAGACCTCAGACCCCGTGGCTGCATCCAGCATCCGCACCTCTCCCCAGAGCACCATTCGTATCCAGGAATTGGACCAGGTTTGTCCAAAAATCCCTGCTTGTTCTCTCAGAGTGAAGTCTACGGGGTGGAAGGAGTGTGAGCCTACAGAAACCCCTCCCTGTGCTGGAGCCCAAGCTAACCCAGAGGGGCAGTGAAGTCCTCGAGGCCTCCCAGGGCACTAGAGACACTTGGTTCAACCTCAAGGTCATGGGTCCCAGAGCCTGTGGATCATTAAAAGAATTTCCTCTTTGGCTCACATCATTCAGGGTAAGACTTCCTAACATCATGCAAAAACCAGGTGGCTCTTACAACATTGCCAGGGTCCTGGGCAGGCCGTAGGGGCTGGGCTGTGAAGACAAATCAGTGGAACCAACCTGGTGTCAGCCTCAACAACATTGCCCAATTTTTAGCTATTTGTGTGCCATCTCCCGCTTTCCTTTTTGCTTCTCTGCATGCCACCTTTGCACATCTCTACGTTTGAACAATTGCACTTACACATTTCTAATCTATCTCACTTCCATCCCAATCCTAGGCAACATCTTGAAGCCACAAGTTGGGTGTGCTAGTTACACCCAACCATTAGGGCAAATGCAACTCTCACCAAAAAAGTCACTCATCTCTGCACCTCCTAAAATCATCGCCTACGTCAAGCAGGGGATTGTGGCCTTAGGACTCTCCACAGATCTCCAGGGAGGGGCTTCCCTCTGCACCATGTCAGAGGAGGCTCTTTAGAGACCTTCGGAACATGTGAGGTTTGTGTTATGAGCCAGCAGCCTCTGTTTCCTTTCCTTCATCAGCACAGGATGAGATTTTTGGCCACAATGATCCTCATGGAATGTTTCCCTCTCTTTCTGGAAAGAAAAGAAGTGCCTCCGTTCCCAATTACCACCGAGGATAAGCAGTGAAGAGTGAGGAAGCATCCGCGACTCCAGCTCCACAGATGTGGAATGTCTTCACTGCTGATGTGCTCTGGGCCAGGTGGGCATTAGTCCTGCTCTTAGGCTTTCAGGTTGACTTGGTGAATTTGGCCTCCTTTTCAGTGCTGGTGTTAATGAGGTGCAGGTGGTCCATAGCTGATTCCTTTCTATCACAATTATTTCACAAGCAGGGGAACACACTCGATGGCTCCTTGGTGAATACTTACCTAGTTTCTGAAATCCCCACTCAGTCTGGGAACGAGTTTCTCTTTGGCTTGTACATCAGAGGACAGATGACCCAAGATGGACTCACTGATGTACTTGGATGCACATTCAGAGTCCTTGGCAGATACACTGGGAATCTGGAGATCTTGACGTCTCTGCATTTGGTTGCATGGAGATGCGGATACTATCTTTGTGGAGGTAGGCAAGTGGTGCATTATGGGTGACATTCAGAAATATTTCCACCCCATAGCAACACACTCACAGGGCCCATAATCCTAGCAGTGTCCCCCCAATACATTCTTTCCTTTCTTGGCCACACCTGGAAGTATTGCCATATATCAAGGGCTCCTCCAGAAGCACTTTTATCTTATGTTCAGTAGATCTTCCCTTCAGAGGCGTCTGTTGCCTCCTCTGGCCTCATGTGAAATCTGGGCCAGTTTATTCGGTGTGACCAAGCCCTGCAGGGGCAGGAGGATTAGTATTGTGCTCTGACAACAAATAACCAGGCCATGAATTTGTAAGCACAGCCGTGCAAGACACTGTCTGTCTAGATCTCAGAGAGCCACAGAGCTTGTTGACAAAGAATTGCTGCCCTCCTTTTGCAGAACAAGTCACAAGGTCGGGCTGGGCATTTACTCACTTGACAGATGCAGAAAAGCAAGTGGAGTATTACAAAGAGAAGCCCACACTTGACCCACACTCAGACTCCACACATCTGCCCGTTCTCGAGGGAGTTGGAGTCCCTGGGCTCCCGTGAGTCCATTAGGTCTGGTTGAGTGGGTCTCAATCACAGACACGGGATTTATTCACATTCTGTCCCACTTGGTGCTTTGTCCAGGGAGCCAGTTTTTTCTCTGGAATAGGTATCAGCCCCTTGAACATATGTGGCCACCTCCTTCCTACATTAGACATTTAGTACCAAGAAAAAATTTATGCATTTATCTAGATAAAAGACTAAATTGAGAGTTGCAGCCTCTGTATAGAACATAGTAGCTGCATTTCCAGGTCAGCTGGGCAGGCTGTACTCTTGTGAAGGTTATTGGAGCTCCATCCTTTGGGAAATCAAAGAGAATGACTCCTATTGTGCCCACTCAGGATGCCCAGCAGCAGCACTGAGCACGGGTAGTTCCAACCTCTGGAGTTAAGACCTCTTGTTGCCTGCGTCTGCACAGGGATGTCCTTCAGGGAGGTCCCGAAGCTCAGCATCTCACGATTCACTTGCAACATCTTCTGAGCACATGGCAGTGGCAGGTTAACAATGAGCACGGCTGGCTTGGAGGTGAAGGGCAAGTGGGACCATCAAATGCCAGGTGGTTTGGGTCTGTGGGACAGTTGGTCCAGCTGCTCCTTTGGGGATGGTGGAGCTGAGGGGAGGAGAAGAGCCAGTCTTCCCTGCCTGGCCTTCGCGCTCCAAGCCCCCTTCTGTTGGTCTTGATTTTGGTGGAGCCTCTACCAAAGGACCTGCAGGGCCACACTGAGAAGCGAGCAGCAATTTCCATTCTCCCTGAGTTAGATTCTGGGTTTGTCCGACAGCAACTTCTGGACAGATGGCCGTCAGGAGGTCCTGCTTGCTCACCTCAATGGCTCCAGGCACCAGCTTCTCTAACATCTTCCAGTGGGATCCAGGCCAGCCCCCCAGCCACCCCAGGCCTTGTTTTCACAGATCTAAGTGGTGACGGTTAATGAGTAGCACTGTGTGGTTTGGTCTGGTTAGATTTCCCATCTGTGCTGATAAGTGAGAATATGTGCGCCCTCTAAGCATGGCCTGTGTAAAGAAACGCCACCTCCTGCCCACGTGAGCTGCTGATCTTTGAATACTGATGGGTGGCTATAATTAACAAAATGCATGTTTATTTGTACAAATAGCTAAATTCATTATAGACTTTTGTCATTAGATGTTATCATGATCATGAGATATTAAAGGAACAAGCATTTCATGGGGTCTGGCCTATTTGGGGGTTCATGTAGGATCCCTGTAGTTGGGAATATGGAGGCAGCTGCAGATAAAGAGGAGCATCAAGGTTGACTCTGTGGTGGCCTCAAGGCCCAACCCCACGTGGGGTGCAGGGCAAAGGGACAGGGCCACACAGCGGAGCTTCTGCCTAAGGGGACTTGGACCATCATGCACTCTCATGCTTGTGCAATATCCACTTTGTTTTTTGATTTTTAAAATGAAACTTCAACCTAAATTCATCTTTTCGTTGCATAGACCCAATTTGAGTTTATATGGTCAGTTTAGGGGAAATGAAGATACACACTTATTTCTTGACTCTGGCCTAACAGAGAGGGTGACACACCTGGTCTGATGCTGGGCAGCCCCATGTCCCTGTCCAGCAGAAAGAGGCCAAGTGTGTTGGGTGTTAAGACAATGCTCTGTTCCTCCTGTGGGCGGGCCCCAATACCACCTCTACGTGCCACCTGCACCTCCTCTCTGACGTGGGCTACGTCAGAGGGTTTGGGGGTCCCAGACCACATGGGCCTTGTGGACTAGCAGCCTCTCTCCTGGTCCAGCACAGAAGAGCTTCAGAAATATTGTTGAACGAACAAGTCGGTGAGCAGACGGACCCATGAACAGTCAGGTATGTCTTCCACACTACAGGTCAGGGATGGAAATGTTTGAAGGAGACTTTAAAAGTGCCGATCACTGTTTATTACGGTAGGGCTGCTGTGGTTTGGGCCCCTGTGTGGACTTCTGGAGGGGTGGAGTGTTGAATAAAAGACCTACATTCCCCTTGATTACAGGAACCATGTAGCTCATGGAACGGGATGGGGGAAAGTTGACGGACCTCACAGACGCCTCTCCACGGACCTGGTGCATCCTCCCCCATTCCTCCTGCACGTGGCCTCTGCTCACCACCCTGACCCATTCTCCACCCGCTCTGTCCTATCCCCAGGAGGGGACCCTTCCTGGCATAACGCAAGCTCTTTGCCCCAGCTTCCTGTTAAGTCAGTGAAGAGAGGCTGGCAGGTGCGAAGTCTGTGGGCGGAGGGAGGTGAGGGACAGTCCTCCCCGTGTGAGCCAGGCCAGTCCTGCTGGCTTCAGAACCCACAGCCGGCCTCACCTGGCAGACCCGTCCTCGCCAGGCCCCACGCTGCCCTCCCGCGTCTTGTGCTCAGGGTGCTGCACACTTCCCGCCTCGCGGGCCTGGAGTTGCCCTCCCCTCTCCACACGTCACTCTGCCGTTGCTCCAGGAGGCCTCTTCCCCAGACCCCTTCAAATGGACCTCTTGATGATTCCTTCCTGCCAGGACCCTGACTGGGACAAAACACAGCCGTCGTCGTCATCCTAGAACATTCCATCTTATAACTTCTTTTTAAAGTTAACAACACTCCACTATAACAATCTTTTAATCCTAGTAAATGTAATTTCAGATCCTCATTATTTTGATTGATAAAATACCCAGTTGGATTTAATTAAATCCATAAACAATTATTGAGCACCGACTACGTACTGGACACGTTCCTGCCCTTGGTGTGATGCTACAGGGGCCTTACCACACACATAGAATAACTGGGAGGAAAGTAAAAGGTGTCATGAAAGAGATTCACCAAGGGCCACAGACTGGGGGCCAGGAGAGCAGTGTCCCAGAGGGCACAGCGTCTGTGGTGTGCCAGGACAAGACTGAGGCTGACGGGAACTGGGAGGCTGAAAGCCGTCCCAGGCGAGAGCCCACGCTGGAACTCAACACCTAAGGTCCAAGCAGAGCAGGGAGGAGCCCAGTTTCTCAGCAGAATCAAATACTCCTCCCAAGGAACAAGTATTCATCCCTCTAACGTGGTTTCCTGGGATTGCGGCCACTGCCCTGTTTCCCTGGAGATCACAGCTCCAAGAGGCCAGGGACTCCTCCTCACACCCTTCATGACCTCCAGCTGGCATGTGGCTGGGCTTCCAAGGGAAAGTTTGTGGAGTGCATTTGAATGAATACCACAGCGAAACTGCGATGCCTTGATGCCTTGAGCTCTTTTGGAGGTGGTGAGGCTGAGGGCCTGGGGGGAGGCGCTCTGCACCTGGCTGTTTTGGCAATGGCCCCTTTCTCTTTTCAAAACACTCCTGCTCTGTTAAACTTGCAGGGAATTGTTCACATGAGCACACTTTGTGGACAGGTGGCTGACTCTGGAGAGTGCGGGGACCCTTTCCCCAGGGTTCCCTCTTCCGAGTGGGATCAGGAGGAGGAAGCCATCCCTCTTCATGGGAACGAGTTGGGAGAAAACCTGATGCTCTGACCTCCTGCCTCTAGTTCACTGGGGAGCCTGCAACAAATGGTCCTGCAGGCCAGGCTGACCTTTGAAGCAGAGGCTCCGTCCAGACCTGAGCGGGCACTTCTGCAATATTAACACTTCAGTGAGTACCCTGCAGCACCCCAAGAACAGCCAGAGGGGACAGATGTTTGCCACCAACACTTCCTTTCTCTTGCCCTCCTCATCTTGCCTATCTTGCTTGGCAGCTCCGGGTATTTGTTGTGGGGCAAGAGCAGAAGGCAGAGTGTGGGATACCTTTCCCTAGATGAGATGGTGCAGCAGCAGCTGCAGCCAGGAGACAAAAACGGGGCAGAGACAGGATCAGGGCAGGAGCATGTGTTCCACCAAGTGCTGGCCGTCTGCGCCTTCGACATCCGACATTGCGCCTCTTTTAGATTTATGTCCCCGCCCATAGGATGGAGACGCAATGCCCACCTGCCCTCACAGAGTCCTGAAAATAGGGGAGAGAAAGGGCGAGTGGACGTCCATAGCGTGGCCCTGGCCTGGGCTCACCACATTTCATTCTTTGTCTCTCTGCTCCTGTGCACTATGTTTTTTATTTCAAATTCCTGTGGGGAAGGACGTTGTGTTCCTTTGTGAAGGAGCACCTATTACTACCATGAGCAGCGCAGATCCCTTAAGCGTATGCAGCACGTATCCGATCTGGAGGCCGGTAGTTGGGGAGGAATCAGGTTTATCTGGCTCTCAGAGTATCTCTGCATGGTCTCACCATCCTGGTCCCTGAAAGAACTTTTAAACCAGCTCTGAGTGTTGGCTTCCACCTCTGAGTCCAGTTCCTCTGCTGGCTCCTGTCCGCACAGGGCATGGCCCGGAGCTGAGCAGCCCTCTTGGGCCTGCAGTAAGCTGCTCGGGGGAGAGGTTGGTCTACATGGATGGATCTTCAGGGCGTCCTGTTTCAATGGCCTTATAAATACCCAGGAAAGCCTGTTGGCTGTTGAAAACTCAGATTCTAAGTACTGTTTACTCCTGAATCATTTGAAA
>CM053410.1:2291914-2309525 GCA_028644305.1 Xerus rutilus | reverse complement strand
GGCTGTAAGAGACTGGGAAACAGAGCCTGGCGTGCCCAGGAGGACAGCGAGCAGCTACAGAGTTCCTTGGAGCTAGCAGAGACCGTGGCACACCAAGAAACAGGGGGTACCTCAGAACCCAAAGTGAGGGTACTTCATCAATGGCATATAATCTTGCAATTCCTGGGTTGTTCCCATACTGGACCATCAAAATGCATTAAATGTGACCATTTTCAAATATTGAATAGTTTTTAAAAAAATAAGAGAAACAAAAATACTAGATCTTTTCCATAATTTTAACAATCTTACAATTTTTTAGTCACTCTGGAATTTTGCTCATAATTTTACCGATCTCTCATAAATAGTTTGTAGCTCCTTATATTTATGATTTTAGAAATGCCTGTCTGGCCCATCTCGTGGTTTTGTTCTTGTCTCCCAAACAGCTCTTGGACTCCAAGGGAAATGTGTCTAGATCTGCCCTGCCCTTCTCCGTGTTCGGAAGTGAAGGCAGGAGGGATAGGTGGAAATTTCTGGCTTCTGAGCAAAATGTTGATCTGGGTTCTTGGACGTAGTTGTCCCTGGTGGAGACAGTGCAGGCTCTGAAGCCACCTGTTCCAGGGCAAGGCGTTGACTTCTTATGCCATGTTGCTTCCATTTCACAATGAGAACTGGGGCGCCCACCTCGCAGGAGGAGCAGGGCAAATGGTGCCCACGTCCATAAGCACCAAAACCAACGTGTGCTGTTATTCTCATTGCTCATGCCAGGGTCAGCAAGCTAGCCCCGGAGCTCAGACAGGGCTGGGCTCTGTGGGCAGGGTTTATGCCTAGAGATAAGAATTCGTACCTTTATGTTCAGAACAAAGGTGTGGCAGAGAATGTGCTCTTGCTGGCCCACCAGCCCCTGCAGGGCTCCAGAGTGGGTCTCCCAGAAACAAACCCCGCGGGCTCCCAGCCCTGCTGAGCAGTGACTCAGTTTCCCCACTGATAAAAGGGGGTACGGCTACAGCTCTAAACTTACCTGTAAAACACATCGAACGCCTTCAAATACAGGTGGTATTTAGTGTGAGTTCAAAGCATTATGTAATTATTTTATTGCCCCTTTTATTCCTGAGATTTTTCTGTTTGCTTGCCTTACAAACCAAGCCAGAGCCATAAAACCACTTTATGCAAGTGCCCTTCACACACATCCTGCACCCACTGCAGCGCCTCTGCTGCGACAGCGCTTGGGAGGAGAGGGAGCAGCTCTGTGGAATCGGATCTCAGTTTCTGCCTACCTGGAGCCACTGCCATACCTTGTCACTGAAACTGAGCCACGGCCCCTTGACAGTTCTTAGCCATTTGAGTAACAATTTCTGCCCCATGAACCGGGTGGTTTGTGATGGTGGCCGTTAGCTAAGATGCCCAAACACCCAGTCAGTCATGTTCCTCTGTGGACTCAGGGCCTATGTCCTGCATCGTATTCTCCAAGTCCTATCACCTGAAATCTTGGGGTCAGAGAAGCTTCTAGCTGAATGCAGCACTGAAGATTGGCTGCTGTAAAGAACCCTTGGCAGGGTGGGCCCTCTCATGGCATCCCAGGTGGACAGTGGCCTTTGCCAGCAAACATGAAGCCCACTGCCCCTGCTTTGGGAGGCCTCCTGTCCTACCATTGGTGGATCAGGTTGCAAACTGTTCTTCCTTAAGATGAACCACCTCTCAGTTCCCACACTGGCCAAGGCAGCTGGACGTGGGAGAGACTAACGCCCCAGGCCTCTGTCAGCAGCTGACAGGAATGGTAGGCAGTTTAGGACCCATGGGGGCACTCTTGCTCTGGTTCTTTCTGAGCTTTGCTTTATAAACCATGGCAAGTGGTGACCATTTAAATAAGGTGCTGCTTGGGGTTCTAGTTGTCAAGCCCATCACACAGACTAGGTATGCAAAGGCATTCCAGAAATCCAGCTGGGCAAACAGCTCTGCAGGGCAAGGGCATTCAGACGCTCAGCTTGAGAGACTAACACACTCTGTAGGTAGGCAGGAAATTCCACCTGGAAAAGATGGCTGCCCACCTCACCCCGGAAATCTCACCCTAGGGTGCTGGAGAGGTGACCTGGTCACTTGGAGCCCCTCTTCTTCCTTCCATGGGCATTACATACCACCCCTGCTCCAAGGACCACTTCCTCTTGCCTGGCAGCTGTCCCACCCTGTGGACCACAGAGAGGAGCCTGCAAGTGGGGTGAGGCCTCAAGGCTAGCAACCTGACTTGTCCAGTAGGGGACAGCTGGCTCTGCGGCCAGCTGGTGGCAGCTGGGCCTGGGGTTGGTGGTCAGATGTTTTGCAGGGAGCCTATGGTGAACACTCAGGGGAGGTGCATGGAGTAAATGAATAACAAGCAAGTCAGCAGATCTGGTCCACCTGCACCTGCACGTGCCTCCAAAGTACCAGCCGGCTCCACGCTTGCCCTTCTGCGCTCGGGGTTTATCTCAAACCAAGTATTCCAGAGACACCTCCTGCACCTGTGAGCCCTGAGCGCATGCTCAGATCTTTATTCTAAAAGAGACTTTGTAGAGCAGAGGATTCTAGAACCACGTCTCATGGGATTCTCTCTTTTAATCTCTCCACAAAGATAGATGGAAGAATTTATTATTCTCCATTTAAGTTGATCAGCATCCAAGAAAATGCAGAAGTGACTGCACTCACTGGGTTGTTCCTTTTGGTGTTCCTGCCCAAAGCACTCGGGCAGCACTGGACTCCCCCAGGTCCACGCACAGCAGGGAGACACCAGGACTTAGCATCCCACTGCACAGATGCAAATCCCAGGTCCTCATGCAGGAGCGCGCCAGGAATACAGCCAAGAGAGAAGCCAAGTGTCTGCCTGACGGGTCATTCTGTTGCCGTCCAAATGCCCTGTACCAGGCTCTTGGGTGCACCTTCTCTGCAGCTGGCTTGCCCTGGTCAGTGCCCGTGCAGGAGCCAGATGGTGGGGTGGGTCCAAAGACATCTGCACCTGTGCCCTGTCTGTCCCTGGAGGGCAGAAGGGTGGGACTCCTTCGGGTGGCTCTGGCATCATCAGAGCGCCTGTGCCATCCATGTTCTCACTCGTTTTCCTCCCTGCTCTTGACCTCCGGGGCCTTGGAAGCTCACCCCACTGTGTCCCTTGGGGTCTCCTGGACAGTTTGTGTCCTGAGCCTCCACTGTGAGCCCAGCACACCTCCTTTGGCCATGCCCAGCTGCTCTGTGGCTGTGCTCGGGGCCCATGTCCACAGCCTTCCCACAACACGCTCGGGAGCCACACCCACGGCCATGCCTTGCTGTGCTGGGCATCTGCAGAACTGCCTCACGTCAAGTGTGCTGGCCTCGAGTCTCCCTCTCTGGCTGCAGACTTCGCTCCTACTGGATTTGCCAAGAGCTTTCTGACTCTGTCACCCTTGCCCAGTCTAGGCCTCCGGCCTGCCTCTGAATCCTGCATCCCTGAGCAGAGGGGTCACCTGGCTCTGAACACCACGCCACTCCCCAGGCTCCGCATGTTCACGTGTCCACAAACACCTGTGGGGCCAGCCCTGTGTCCCGGACATCAAACCCTGACATCCAACTGCCACAGACAGACAGCTTCATGGGGGTCTCTCCTAAACACCCCAAACTCAATGTACTGACACCTAACTTCATCTCTCCGCGAGTGTGTTCCTCTTGCACAGCCCCTTCCCCAGCACAACTGCACCTCCCAGGAGGCTCTTCAAGTCCAGTGTCCTTCCAGTTGGCCACCCAGGGTCTCTCTCCCAACAGCCACGGCCCTCAGCAATGTGGGGCCTGGCCCCACATTGAGGCCAACAGGCTTCCCTGTAGCAGGATGACCTCACTGGCCTCCCTGCCTCCAGAGATGTGTGAATTTCCGCCCCATCCCTACGGTCCCCCAACACCTGTGCCCCTGCGTCACAAGTGTTCTCTGGGCCCAGCATGGCCTCCCTTCCCTGGCTCCTGATCCGTACCCTGACAAGGACGGAGTCCTTCTGGGGACATGCCTCTTGCTCTTGGCCTGGGACGCCCCGGTGACCTAGGGACTCACTGGCTTGTTCTCGTCCCCAACTCTGGTACCTTCACTCCCCTCTGAAAGCCTCTCCCAGTGCCAGGGCTGGGCCCAGAGTGCAGCTGGGCACCCAGCCCCACAGGCGGCCTCCGCCTGTCCTTCAGGGGTCAGCTCCTTTCTCTTCTCCACTGAACGCCTCTTCCTCGCCATCCCGGCCGTCCCTGCCTCTCTGCCCTGCTTCCTCCTTCCTCCCTGGAAAAGCTGGCACTGTTCCTTCCAGCGTGGAGCATCTGGGCTTCACTGCTCCCCACAGAGGCTGGAGAGCCAGTCCTGCAGGGGAACGAGGCCTGCAGGCCCTGTGGGGAGCTGGGGCAAAGCAAGACCCGGAACACCAGGTTGACTGGCAATGTTCCCATGTGGGCGATTTTGACACTCCTACTCTGTTTTCTCAGCAATGAAACCAGGAAAAGGAAAAAGAAAAAGAAAAAGAAAAACCCCACCTGCCCCCGCAAACCAACAAAGTCCAGCTCCAAATGGGTGTGACCTTTAAGGCCTCCCTCAGTGCCACTCTCTCTGCCTGCCCACCGGGTTTGCCAGAACCCCTCCCCAGGCCTGTGGATGTGTCTCCCAGATCCAGTGCTTTCCATTCTAATTTTTATGGCACTTCCCTGGATTAATGGTTAACACCTCCCTGCCCCCCCCCCCCCATTATCAAAGAGTGCTTTGAATAACGATTAACTCTCTGGTTAACAGACAGGAGCACGTTAATCATCTCCAAATCCTGGGGCAGGAAAATCATTCTCTGGAACCTTCTCCCAATGGCAGGACAAGCCTGTCTCCCAGCAGCTGACCTTCAACCACACCTGAGTCCAGTTGCCTGCAAAACCCTCTGGTAATCATGTTACAAGGGCTTATTAGTCAACCAAGGTCATAAACTGCTCAACGGCAGGTGATGTTGGCACTCTGTGCCTCTCAATCTGATCCAGCCACTATTGCTCCAGGACCCTATTAAGAGACCAGGCTGCACTTTAAAAAAAAATTGTTTTGCAAGCCAGGGCTAATCTATGGTACATTCTTTGTTGCTGGGAGACCCGGAGTGGCTGAACAAGCTGTTCTTTCTTGGAGCCATAGTTAAAAGTGCTCCTGACCCAAACAGCCATGTGGTGTCATCTGCGTGCCCTATGTGTGGGGCTGGGACATCTGACTAGGAAACTTCCGCCTGAGCAGCAGGCCCAGTGGCCAGGATACACAGCCAGGGGGTGGCTCTGGACGCAGCAGTTCCAAGGCTGCAGGGAGGGTGACCTCCTTCTGAAATGAGGTGGTGGCACCTTTCCAGGAGGAGGGAGAAAGAGTGAAGGGCGCTGCCAAGGGGCCCAGGCAGGGCTGCAGCGGCCCAGCCCAGCTGGACATGTGGAGTGTGGACTGCGCGTCCACAGGGTAGAGGGCAGCATGGTGAGAAGCCCCCACACCACGTGGTCAGCAGAGAGGAAGCCAGGGAGAGCAAGCGTTGTGTCCAAGTGCGCGCCGGCGCTGCCTGCTCTCCTCTCCAGAAGACAGGGCGGAGGGAGAGCCTGTTCTTAGGAGGGGGCCTCAGGCAGCGCCAGACTTATTAGGGAAGAAGCTGCCAGGGTCCTGGCAAGCGCGCCCCGCCATGGTCTGCCCCGGGGTGGCTGGCTCCTGTCACCCTGGCCTCCTCCTGGCGGCTCTAGTGCCTGCGGCTCCACATCCAAACATTTCCACATTAGGCAGCCGCCTTCCTCCCTGGCGGCGGGGAGGCGCCCGCTGACCCGGGGTGGCCTCGCGGCCGCCGCCTCTCCCACAGGCACACTAGCTCTTTTCTGGGTCAGCCTTGTGATCTGGTGTCCAGGCACTTGGCAAAATTTAGCAAGTGTTTCTCAGGGCTCTGTTTCGTAGTTACGCTATTTACACGGACACGGGGAGCACGTGGGAGAAGCCTCGGCTCCCGTTGCAGCCCTGGCCACGGCGCCTCGCGGCTGTCCTGCTGGCCCCGTGGAAGACACCGGAGACTCTGCCTGTTTTTCATCTTTGGCCCTCTCCTGTGACCTCTCTTTGGGACCCAAGAACTGGAGCAGAGTTTATCCTTCATCATACACACCTGTGTTTGAACCTGGCGGACACCGCCCTGTGTGGCGGTAGTGGTGCCCAATGGGGCAGCTATGCCTATTGCACCCTGGATTTCAAAGACTTGGGGAAAAAACAACATGAGTATCTCATGTGCAATGATAATACTTTAGACAAAGTGGGTTAAATAAAATATGCCATTGAAATTAGTTGTACCTGTCTCTTTGGTCCTTTTAAAATGTAGCTGCTAAATAATGCCATGTGTGGCTTGTATTGTGCTTTGGTTGGGCAGTACTACTCCACACCGTCCCCACAATGGCCTGGTTCCCTCCAGGCCCATGGGACCCTGTTCTGCTGGGCAGTTGCTAGCTTCCACACCTGCTGCTCCATCCACCTGGGGTTCCTTTCTGTCTCTCCCCGGGAGCTCCCAGGCCTGCTCAGGGCCCAGGGCTAGAGGCTCTTGTCCAGGAAGTATGCTGCCTCACAAAGCCAGGTGTTTTGTCTGCTTGGCCGTCCCTGGGCTGTGCCGTCCTTGAGGATGTTGTTTGTGCCCAGGGCAGAGAGCTCAGGAACACGTGTGTGCTCATCCAGACCTGAATGCGTGGCTCCAAAGGGCGGAGCGGCCAGCACCCAGGTTTATTTATTTTTCCACCTGGAGGGGTGATAAATGATTAACCTCAGTCAGGATACTTTGGTTGCTGCTATCAGCACAGAGAGTACCAACCAAATCTGGGCTTTGGACCTTCTTGTATTATTTGAAAGCAATTTTTGGAAATTCTTGTTTTACTAAGAATTTTAAATAGAATTTTAAATCAAAGTAAACTTCCCACATGGCGGTTCCTCTCATTTTATGCAATATGTTTAAGGGACAACTATGTTGGCCCAGGGGCTCTTCTAAAGGTGAGGGGAGCCTCCACCTCTGAAGTGGCACTGTTCTGCACGCACAGCCTTGAGTTCTAGTGCTGGAAACATGCGGGACCAAACCAGGGGTGCCATCCAGGCAGCACACACCTAGATCAATCAGGAAGGGCTTGCATGGAAAAAATACAAAATATCTTACTAAAAAATTTTACATTGATTACATGATGAAGTCATATATTTTAGGTCAATTAAGTTTAATATATTATTAGAGTTAGTCTCAACTGTTTCTTCTTTCATCTGGCTTCTAAAAATTAAAAAGGACCTCTGAGACAGCACTGCATGGATGCTATTGTGCTTTGCTTATTTGGAGACACAGCGGTATGTGAGCATTCAACCAGGTTTACAGCAGCTTAGGAGCCTGAGAACTGTGACTCTGAGCTTCTGCTAAGTGACAAGCATGGGTCACGTTCTGTCAAGTTGTCATTCTGGCTCCTGGGGTTAGATCTTGCTCCCAGGACCCACCTTCATGTTTCTCCAGAAATGGTCCAACTGGCCTTCTGGGGAACTCCAAGGTTCTGCAGGAACTTGCCAGGTAGTAATTACAGGTGTGTGAAGACCCTCCTGCTTTGTGCACTCAGTCATAATTAGTTACCTGGAGCAGGCACCAGGTGGGACGGAGCTTAGCTGAACAGAGAGAAACCTCAGCGGGCAGATCATCTTGAAGTTGCCCTGGCAGCCAGATTCACAGCAGCTGCCTGCTCAGCCCGAGGAGCTGGGACCCACTCTTGGGAAAGGGCTGCAAGGGCTATGCCCTCGTCGCATCTGCATCTTTGCTACTCTTCTGTGGTGCTGGAGGCGGAACAGAAGCATCCACAGAGCAAGGGAATATTTCTCACCTGTATTTATTTGCTTTCTGGACTCCATCGAGGTGTCTCTAACAAGTTGATCTTTTAACACGTGCATTTTACACACAGATGTATAAACACTCAAATCCATGGCATAACGTACTTGCCTGGAGACGGAGTCCTGAGTAACCTGCTCTCCTCCCAGGGCTCCTGGGCTCCTGTCTGGAGCGAGGATCCCTGGATTGGGGCAGTGGGGAGAACCATGAATCAGGTGCCCCCCCATTTGCATGAACTGGCCCCCCTGAAAGTCGCCACATGCATGCTGAGCACTGCTGGGAAGAAGAAAGGAAGCATTTATTAAAGGCAAAGAAAAATTAGGGCCTTTTCATTAAGGTTGGAAGAGCGTGGAGGTTGGATCAGCTGGCCAGGTGCATGACCAATTTTCTTGGTTCCTTGGCAGCAGCAAAAAGTATTTGAAAAATAATGGAGCTCTCAGTCCTGTGAGTAAAATCCCATTTATCTTGGGAATTAAAAAAAAAAACCTGCTGGCGATGGAAAATTTCCAAGGAGATGCACCTCTCTCCTCACGTCTTGGGTGCCTGTTGCTCTGTCCCCCTGCAAGACACTCAAAAGGCAAGTCTGTGCTCCTCCAGGTGGGGTGGAAGGAGGGGGTCTGTGGAAGATGTTTCTGGGAGGGCTGAAGCAGGAAGCCTGGAAGGTGGCCTGGGGGATGTTCGCTCCTCTGGACTGAGAGCAAGTCCCTCACCCACTGGCAGGAGGAACGTGCTTCGTGGCTGTCCCGGGAAAGCAAGCTTCACCCTGGGACTTGGCAGGACTGGGTTATTTTCTCAGCTTAAGTTGTTTTTATGTGGTTGCCCTCAGTACTCCGTTCTGTTTTGGGATATGTTCATGTTTTTTATTTTTAAAAAAACCCAGAACATCTTGACTTTGAAAAGTCACGTTCGCCCAAATAAGGTGCCAAGGGCATCAACAGGGCTCCTGTGTCAGCAGCCAGTGTCTCCAGTGTGTGCAGAGAGCCTGAGAATTAGGAAGGAAAGGAGAGGCTCCACCCTCGCCCCGCAGCCCCAGCATCTCCCAGGCCCCTGGCGTCCTCAGCGGCTTCACACAGAGCACTCTGATGCAGAAGAGGACGTTCCGAGCGAGCGAGCGCGGGTTATAGGATGAGGAAGGCATTCTGGGGTGCATGTGGGGAGGAAGTGGAGGGCGAGGGCAGAGGGAGTCTGTCTGCCAGAGGAGGTCTCTGCTCTTGGGGGAGGAAAGCCAGTGTGGCTCTCCTCACGGCCTCTCACGGCTCACATGGGCAGCTGGCAGCTGCTGCCACATGCAGCCCTTGGATGAGGTCACGGTGGGGTGGGTCCCATCTCAGAGGATGGGTGCTGGGCGATGTTCTAGGAAGGTCTTTGTCACCTTTGGAGGGTGCAGACCCTGCAGTCATGGAGCACAGTTCTCCTGTGCAGAGAAACCCAAAGGCTGTCACACACAGCCTCCCGCACGGCCTGGGAGCTGTCGGCTCTGCACTGAGAGGGCTGAGTCCTGACCCTGGCATTTCCCAGGCCAGTCAGGCCACCACATCTTATCACCCCTCCCTCCATCCCCCTGTCTCCATCTGCCCTCCTCTTCCCCTCTTTGACTCTTATCTGGGTCAGGAGTATGATGTTAAGGAGAAAGAGGCGCCTGCAGGGAAGGCCCCAGCCCCATGCCACCAGAGTATAATCTACAACAAGCTTGTCTGCAAGGTGCCCGGGTCAGAAGCAGAACCCTGGGAGGCTGGGGACAGGCGAGTCTCAGGCCTGGGGATGCATTGTGAGCCTGAGTTCCAGCAATCATCTGCCTCTCCTGAGGGGACCTGAGGCTGAGACTCAGAGGCTAGGTGACTTGCCTGAGGTCACTGAGATGACTAGCCACAGAGTCTGAGCTGTCACCCAGATTTCCTGATTCCCGTTCATTCCCCCAATCTACTGGACAGGAACGTTCTGCCAGGCCAATGTCCCTTACCAGGGCAGAACAGTTGCCTGGGGTCACAGATGTGGCTTGAGGCTACTTCTCCAGACACACTTGAACACCCAGTGGGTCACTGGGAGAATCCCCAGGTCCATTATCACGCTCCCTGAGCCTGCCTGTGACCTGGGCCACCGGGCACATGGAGAAGCTGGGGGGATGGCTCGGCACAGAGTTCCAGGGCCAGCAGTCCTGCAAGCATGTGCTAGGGCTGGCTCCCTCAGACGGGGAAGAGCCAGTCCTTCACTGTTCAGGAATTCTGTGAGTCAGTTAACCACTGATAGCTTGAAGGTAGCCACGGCGGGTATTGACCCCAGAGAAGCACAAACGTGGCAAATCAGGGCTTGAATTTTCAGGCTCCTCCCCAGACAGCTAGCTTACCAGTCTGCCATCCATTCTGAGGGAGACCCCAGATCTTCTCTGGCAATTCAGAAATGAAGGGTGGCCCCATCATGTGCAAAGGAGGACATCAGATTTGGGGGAAAATGCTGCCCATTCAATGGAAGGCTATTGTTATGGAGACATTGAGCACCAGACCCTGATGGGCTCCACAGAAGGGCAGAGCCGTCCGGCTTCATTAAGGAATGAGGCTTGTGCAGGTCCCTGACCTCCATCTGGCACAGCTTCCTTGGGTCCCTGTGAGCCTGTGAGCTGGGTGCCTCTCTCTGGTGGGCGGGCAAGCACAGCCTGCGCCTGAGACCCTCTCTTCTGCTTCAAGTCTACCAGCAAGCCCTGCCAGTCCTACCTCCAGCATACATCTGATGGTCCCTCTCCTCCCCAAACTGCCACCACCCTGGTCCACTCTGCCACATCTGCTCTGGAAGGCCTTCTCCCTGAGTTCATGCCCACCTCCAGGGTCTCTCCATGTAACTGTACAAGCCATTGTCTGAGAGGAGGAAGGGTGGACAGAGAAGAAGGAAAAGATGAGAAGGAGGAGAAGGGAGAGAGAAGGGGGGACCTACATCGTGCCCCCCCACTAAGACCCTTCAGTGAAGCTGCTCAGGAGGCTGAGGCAGGAAGATCACGAATTCAAAGCCAGCCTCAGCAACTTAGCGAGGCCCTAAGCAATTCCTTGAGACTCTGTCTCAAAATAAAAAATAAAAAGGGCTGGGGATGTGGCTCAGTGGTTAAGCACCCCTGGGCTCAATCCCCAGTACCAATGAGGAAGGAGAAGGAGAAGGAGACCCTTCAGTGGTTTCCCACTGGACTTAGAAAAAACTCCAAACACGGAGTAAAACTCTGCGTGGTCTGATCCCTGCCCACACTTGCCCCGGAGCTCCACACTCTGTCACACCTGTCTCCTCCGAAGTCCTTGAACACTGGAAATGGCCTTACTGCCCCAGGACATTGGCACCTGTTTGCTTTTGTTTTTTCCTTTTTATCTTGCTTTCCCTTCTTCAGCAGATATCTGCCGGGAAATGGTTTCACCTGTGCTTGGCATGTGGTGGTGCTCACATGAGTGGACGAAGAACCAGTCCACTGGTCCATCCTGCTGCCCCTCCCATGAGGACAACTTGCCAGTGTTGAAATACAAGAAACTCTTGGCTGGCTCTCAGCCCTGGCAGGCACCGGCATCTGCTGCCCTTCCAGGTTTGCGTTGTGCAGGAACTCTGTGTGCTCAGCCCCCAGAGTGCTGCTACTCATGACCCAGCTATGACCGAGCAGTTGGGATTTCTGGGTGAAAGGTGCTCTCCAGGTTCAAAATGTTCCCGCTGAGCTCGCCTTGGTGGTGACCTTACATCAAAACTGCTCGGAAATTCACATTTGGTGACTGTGGAGTCTGTGTCCATTTTGGGCAGAGTGCTGGCCAAGTGAACCAGCGGCACGTCCAGCGACGTGCAGGGAGGCCCTCCTGACCTGTGGTTCCGCACAGGCTCACAGTGGCTCCAGTCTTGTCTGAAAGACCCAACTGGCCTCTGGTTTGTTATTAGAACTGGAACTGATGATCCTCTTTAAATAGATCCCCGGCGAACCTCACAGTTTGTTTTTCTTGAAACAGTCCTGAAGGTGCTTTCCAAGAAACCAAGGGAACACTGAACTCACAGTGGTGACTTGGAGGGTGATGGAGAAAGCAGAGGGGGGCCAGTCCCCATTCCAGGAGGCTGTGATGGTGAAGGGTCAGGCCATGGCTTTGCTGCTGCCCTAGTGGGGTTCCCAGGAGGAACAGGGGCTGCAGGGCTCCTCCAACACACTGCCACAAACTGGGTGGCACCCTCAATCCATATCTATTCTTTCACATTTCCAGAGGCCAGAAATCGGTAGCCGGTGTGTCACAGAGCCACACCCCTTCAGAGTCCGGCTGGGGGTTCTTCCTGCCTTCCTGGCTTCTGGTGCTCCTGGCTCTTGACCCGCAGCCCCGTCTCCTCCGCCTCACCCTGACTTCTTACATCTACAAAGACCCTGTTTCCAAACAGAGTCAAGTCACGGGTACCGGGGTCAGGCTACCAACACACCTTTTGGGAGACACAATTCAGCACACAGCGGAAGGGCAGATCATCAGATCACACGTACATTTCATAAACACGCGAGCTGATGAGAAGATGAAGGCTGCTCTGAGGAAGACGGTATCACAAAGCGTGGATGTGAAGCTTACTAACGCGTTTCGAGACTTGAAATGTAGGAAGGCTCTTTTATCCAAGATTTCCAAATATGTATTACCTAGGTCCCAGGGGAGGGCCGCGTCCTGAGAACCTGTGGGCTGTGACCCAACATGGTGAAGGGGCTCTGCAGATGTGTCAAGGACACCATCTCAGACCATCTGGCTGGGCCTGCGGTCATCTCCAGGGTCCGAGTTACACATGGAAGATGGAAGCAGGTCAGGGGGCGGGACCTTCAGATGCACAACTCTCGGTTTTGAAGGTGGGGTGAGTTGGGGGTCTGTGTGCCTTCTAGAAACCGGGAAAGGTGAGGACACAGATTCTCTCCTCAGAGCCTCCAGAGGGAACCAGGCCTGCCCACACCTTGCTCTCAGCCCAGTGAATGAGCTTTACTTCCAACAAGTCAATTTATGTTATTTAAAACCACCAGGTTTATGGCAATTTGTTATAGCAGCAATAGAAACAGATACAGCCTCATGGTTCAATTTGGTTTCTTGTGTTAATTTAACAAATTATACATCTATCCACCTGGCTCATTTTTTAAAAACAATATTTATTTAAATATTTTTTTAGTTGTAGATGGACACAATATCTTTATTTTATTTATTTATTTTTATGTGGTGCTGAGGATCGAACCCAGTGCCTCATGCATGCAAGACAAGCGCTCTACCACTGAGCCCCAGCCCCAGCCCCGCCTGTCTCATTTTTATTCACTAACACCTAGAAGAGTATGTTCCACATGGAAGACCTTAATGACTACGTGTTGGATGAATAAAACAAGAGCTTAAAATACACTTGCTAGTAAGCTAACCCCTTTGGATACATCCCTGTCCTCATATCCATCAGCATAGAGGACAGTTGGACATTGAACAGATAAGTTTGCAAATAAAATAAACATACATGTATGTGGCAAGCATATGCTAGAGAGCCCCAGACTGTGGACAGAGTAGATCAAGAGAACTCTAACTCAGATTCAGGGGTCAGGTAAAGCCTTCTGGGGGTGCTTATTGAAACAAGGGTGGATCACACCTGTCTCAGCTCCAGATCTAAAGATAACAGATTTCTCTGCTCCAGGAGGTGGTATCTGTTGAGAGCACATGGTGTCCACCATCATCCTTGGAAGCAGTGTGGTGTGAGCCAACCAAGCCTGGCTCTGAGCTCCAGGTGGTGACACACTGCCCTTCTGGCTCTGCTGTTAATTTAGTAAGTGACCCTTGATAAATCGCCTGCCTCTCTGCAGCTGACGAGCCATGACCTCACCAGTGTGCCACGGGAGCGAGGCGTGTGACGATGATGGAGAGTGGCCTTCCAGAGGTGCACGCCCTGCCTGGGGCTGGCCCCCGTGGGTAGCTTCTGAGGAGGAGCTGGGGCTGAGGGTCGCATTCATGTTAACTGGGCCTCTCTACCAGTGAAGGGGACCGGAGCTGAGGGGACAACACTGACCAAGGCTGTTGGTGACAAGAGGGAGAGATAAATGCCAACCCCCAGAGGGCAAGATGTGGGGGGCAAGACATAAGTGTGCCCAGGTGTCCCTGCAGAGGTGGAGGAGGCCAGGGAAACTCGGAATGGGAAGGGCAGGAGCGAGGCACACTGCAGGGTCCAGCCTGGCGGGACACGGCTGGCTGCCACCTCCTGCCCTCCTCACACAGCAAGGGTAGCAGTTGCCATTCCCTGGAGCATCCCTGTCCCCTGTGCTCTTAGCTGCTGGAGGCCCAGGCCTCCTCTAGCCTAGCAACAACACTGGCATTCCATGCCACACCACGCTTCCAGCTGAGTCACAGCGGTGCCGTGACTCACCCAGTGTCAACAGCTGCGAAGATGTGAGCACAGCCACCTGACATGCCAAGTCTGACTCTCCCGCTGTGCTGACCCTGGCTTCGTGGGGATGGTGCAAGCCCAGCTCCCTCCCTGTTGCCACCTGATACATGCACACTGAAGTTCTGTGGAGGGACCAGGGTGGTGGGTTCAGAACCTGGATGCATCGGGGAACCTGGGGTCACGGACATGGGCTCCAAATTCCAGGCAGGCCCACTATTTTCAGGGTGGCTCAGGGAAGCTCCGTGGTAGTCAGCCCAGCAGACCAGAGGAGGCTGGCCCTCCACTGCTGCAGGGGGCGCTGTACAAGGGGCTTCTGGTGTGCTGGTGGGAGGGTTCTTTGAGAGGAAGCCAGCTAAGCATGACAGCAAGAGCACTGCGGTGCCAGAATGTTCTGCAGGCTGCCAACCAGAGCCCTGCACTCCCCATCCCGCCCCCTCCCAGCCTTGCCTTGATCCAGTGGGATCTGTAGGGCAGTTGGCATTTGTACCCGTGGGGGGACACCCGAGTCAAAGGAGGGCCCTCAGGACTTGGCAGAGGGAGGAGCAGCACCTGCACCTCACTTTGGTGGCAGGTTCTGCTTCTTGCTCAAGCCTTCACGGGGATCCCAAAGCCCTCCTACCCAAGGCTCTGCCCCATTCTTCCCATGAACCATTTTTGGGGGCACCCATTTGAGGGTAGACCTTGGCCCTGGGGAACAGCAGCTGGGAAGTGACGGAGAGGAGGGATGCTTAGGAGCAGGGTCAAGGAGCTGGGTGTTTGCAGCCCTGGGCCTGTTCTCCTATATCCTGAGCACAGTCCTCTGGACCCTGGCAGGTAGCTGTCCTGAGAAGGCTGAGGGGCCGGAAGCTGTGGCTCGAGTGCGCCAACTCTCCAGGTTCAGCTGGGGAGGCTGTCCTGGGCCAGGAGCACCCGGCCTCTGCCTAAGCTCCTTGGTGGACCCCAGAGGCCCCAGAGGCCCCTTCCTGTGGCCTTCACTGTGTTCTGGGCCAGCTCCTCTCAGTGCAAGACTGTGACCAGCAGGTGAACCCTGAGGTGCGGGTACCTAACCCTTGGCCCTGGTCACCATGAGGGCCCCCGAGTTCCTGTTGTCTAAGTTCTCACTCGTCAGTTTCTCTGCCATCAATAGTTAGTACACCTGCTACCAGGGTGGGCCATTGTGTGTTACATTTTTATCTTGTTTTTTCGTGGTTGTCTGTGTGTGAGGTTGTAGCTACAGGTGGGGGTGGAGGATATTGTGCAGGCAGCAGGCCTGCTCCTGAACGTCTGGGGCTGATCACACTCTGTGGACTCAGCTGTTCATCTGTCCATCTCCCATGAGGGTCTTGGAGCTCCCTGAGGGCGAAAGCCTTATATTTCTTTGTACCATGTTCTGAGATGCCATAAATACGACTGCTGGTGTGAGTGGATGAGTTGCCGTGGAGCGTTTGAACAGAGCAGCAAGGGGCTCCTGAATTAGCAGCCTGGATCCCTCCCGAGGCAGGGAAGGCTCAGGTAACAATGACCAGGTGGAGGCCTCTGAGGTCTGCCCAGAGCCTTTGACCTCCTGGGTTTAGGGCTGTGTGTTCTCAGCGGCTCCATCTTCCTCTGAAATCATAACACAGATAGAGCTTCTCCAATCTGAAAATCCAATATCTAAAATTCTGCAGATATTCTGAACCTTTTTTGAGCCCTGAAAAGACAGCACAGGTGGAAAATTCCACAGCTGCCTCCAAGTGACAGGTCACAGTCAAATCACAGGCACAGCAAAGACACTGTGCAAACTTACCTTCAGGCTCTGTGTACAGGTGCATGCATGAAACCTAAATGAACTGCACGTTAGACCTGGGTCTCATCCCCAGGATATTTCATTGTGCATTGGCAAAAATTCTGAAATCTGAAGAATTTCCCAAGCATTTGGGGTGAGGGCTACTCAGTTTGTAACAATCACAAGGGACAGCCACCCAGCAGGTCGAAGCTGGTTTTGCACCCATCCCAGGTGGTCTTTCTCATCTTCATTCCCAGAAGTGGAAAGGGACTCCAGGGAGACCAGCGCCCTGCTCAAGGCACACAGGCTGAGAGCCATGCATTCGGTTCTTATCCAACAGATATTTGTTGCTCTGGGCCTGCTGCCAGCCAGCCCAGGCACCAGGGCAGGCCAGATGGGGTCGGGGAGAATAGCGGTGGACAAAACAGACAGAAATTCCTGTGGAGGAGAGAAGAGGCTCTGGGAAGAAGAAATCCTCGGGTCACATGCTCCTGGGAAGTCATAGAGGACCAGGACTCAAGTTCAACCCAGTTGCATGCTGCCCAGTGCTACTGGCTGAGAATTTTAGGGGGAAAAAATCCCAAGGGCCCAGTGCCAGGACAGCTCCTGTTCATTTCCTGAGCTTCGGTGACACGGTCTAGCCCCCTCCCACTGAGCTCTTTGTGTGTACCTGAAACAGGGATGGAAAGGGGGCTTTTCTAGGGTGTCTGCTGCCATAGTTCTAGGGGACCTCACTACTTAAAGACGACTGTGGATTGCTGTTCCAAGAGAATGGCTGCCTTCTACTTTCTCTGCGATGCGTCAAGGTTTTCAGTGAGTGCACATTTGTGACTTTGCTGAGATTGGTGACCTGTCTTAGGAAATCTCTGTGCAAAAGTGCACCAAATGGCACTGAAGGAGAAATTCCAGAAGCAAACCTGCCTGCACCACCAGAGGCGGGCTCAGTGGGCGTGGCTGGCGGGGAGGAGGAACTGGCACCACCCCCTCAGTGGGCTGGTGCCGGATCTTGGGTAAACCCCCCTTGCCCTTTTCCTGCAGGGTTGCATGGGAATAGCTCTGACAGCCACTGTGCTCACCCAGGGAGCACAGACTGGATGAGGGGTGAGAAGGCATTTACAAATGCTATTGCATGCTTAGCACAGTGCCTGGCACACAGTGGGGCTCCATCATTGGATGCTGTAAGAACAGCTAGTATTGTGCATTTTACATGGAAACACAAAGCGCTACCCAAGTCTGAGACATGCTGGGGCTGAGCTGGGGAGATGAGTGCTCCCCCAGCCCCTGGCTCGCACACCATCTGTGTGGCTTTGCTCTTGTTCTGCTCCCAGTTCAACAGGAGACCTTAACCTAATCAGTGCATTAATGCCCTGCCAGGCATTAGCTGGGTGGTGACTGCAGGCTGGTGGGGTGGGGCTGCAGGAGGTGGGTCATCGTGGGCGTGCCTTTGGGGACGCCCTCTTGCACAGGAGAAGGACTCAGGTGTGATGTGTCTCCCTTGGCTGCTAGCATGGCACCAATGAAGGCTTCTCCTTTGCTGCACCTCTGTGCCAGGGACGCAGAGGAAATCCACTGCCACCTGGGTAAGGCAAATGGTGCGTCTGTCACCAGTGCCATCGGCATCAGCATCATCTCAGCCGTTGGGAAGGCTGGCGGCTGATGGGCAGCA
>CM053410.1:2211382-2291414 GCA_028644305.1 Xerus rutilus | reverse complement strand
ATCCATTCTGCTCAGCGCAGCCTCACTGCTTGACCGAGCCAAGGCCCTGAGGCCCAGCGAGACGCCAGCCTGATTCTTGGTGAACACTTGCTGTAAGATGCCTGAGCATCCTCTGGCTGCTGATATGTCCCTAACCCAGCTTTCTGAAACCCCCGCTGGGCCCTGGCTCTGCACTGCAGCTCCCTCCCTCTCTCCACACCCTTGTGACCACTGCTGCTGCCCTGATGGCCCACACTGGCAGGTTCCACCACGCGGGACAGGCACCTCCTTGGAGCAGTTCCCAGAGCCACTACCTTCTCCAGGGTTCAACTGCTTCTGTTGAAGGACGAGGGGGAGCACGTAGGGAGCTCAACAGATCTGAGTCTCTGAGTGTGAATGCCTCGCTCCAGCAACGTGATCATTTTTTAATAAGGGGTGATTATTTTTTAATTAAACTTTGCATTTTGGGATCATCGTAGATTGCATGCAGTCGTAAGAGATCTATGTACCAGCTTCCCCAGTGGGAACGTCCTCAGCACTCTTGCCGAACAGCACAAGCAGTTCACCAGCACTGATCTGCTACAGACTTGGAACATCTCCATCCCCATGCAAGTCCCTCGAGCTGCCTGTTAGGGCGACGCTGCCTTCCTTTCTCTCCCCACCTCTCCATCCATCGCTCTTTGCAGGACTTCCCTGTGAATGGGATCATGTGGCACGCCACCTTGACTTGCTTCCCCAGCACAGCTCTCTGGAGGTCTATCTCAGGCATGGCCCATGCCAAGTTTGTTCTCTTTCATGGCTGAGTAGCAGTCCATGCTGTGGACGGATGTACCACCATGTCCAGACTCCCTGCTGTGGAAGGGCATCTGGGTTGCTGCCAGCATAGGGTTACTACAAATGGAGCTGGTAGAGACACTCATGTGCAGGTTTTTGTGTGAACATAAGTTTTTTTCCCGCTCTGGGGCAAATGCTGAGGAGTGTAAGGCTGGGCTGCGTGGCAGCTGCCTGTCCAGCTTTTCCCAGAGAGGCCCTGAGGCTTTACATTCCCACCACTAGGCACCATGGTCTAGTTTCCCCACACCCTCTCCAGCGTTTGATGCTGTCAGTACTCGTCATTTTAGCCATTCTGATAGGTGTGCAGGGGTAGCTCATCTCATTGTGGTCTTTGTGTTTTCCTAGTGGCTAATGATTTTGATCATCTTTGACAGCTTCCTTTTTTTTTGGTACCAGGGATTGAACCCAGGGGAACTTAACCACTGAGCCACACCCCCAGGCCATTTGTTTTTATTTTTTATTTTGAGACCAGGTCTCACTAAGTTGCTTAGGGCTTCACTAACTTGCCAAGGCTGGCTTTGAACTTGTGATCCTCCTGCCTCAGTCTCCTAAGCACTGGGATTACAGGCGTGTGTCACCAAACCCAACTCTTTACCATCTTTTTATATGTTTATTTGCCATCTGTATAGTCTCTTCAGTTAAATGTCTCTTTATGTCTTTTGACCATTTGCTAATTTTTAAATTTTTTAAGAGTTTGTTCAGTTTTGAAAGTTCTTTATATATTCTATGTACTAGTCCTTTGTCAGATTGATGATTAGATGATTTGCAAATATTTCCTCCCAGTCTTCAACCTCTTCACAGGCTCTTTCACAGAACAAGCTTTTAAATTTGATGAAGTCCAATTTATCCATTTTTTTTTTCTGGCTCATTCTTTTGGTGCCTAATGAAGAACTCTTGCCTAGCCTTAGGTTTTAAGTGTTTTCTCTCTCTCCTTTTTCCTACAAGTTTTGTAGTTTCCGTATCAGTCCATGACCCATTTTGTATAAGTTGTGAAACTAGATTATTGTTCTTTTTGTTTGCTTGTTTAAGCATAGGCCAGTTTCTTCAGCTCTGTTTGTTGAAAAGATCATCTTTTCTCTGGTGAATTGCCTTTGCAGCTTTATCTGTGATCAGCTGGAAATATTTGTGTGGGTCTATTTCTGTTCTGTTCCACTGTTTATTGATAGTATATGGAAGCAGAGTTAGTTTTCATATTCATCTCTTATCCTGTAATGTTGCTGAACTGACCTATTTATTCTAGGGTTTTCTTTGCTTTGTGGATTCCTTGGAATTATCTGTTATGTATAGGAACCATTTTATTTTAAACACTGTGCTCATGTTTCCTTTTCTTGTTTTATTGCATTGGCGGACCTCCCAGTAGGCTGTTGGACAGGGTCGTGGAGTGGGCACTCAGGCCTTTCCTTGGCTTTGGGGAGAAAGCATTGAGTCACCATTAAGGGTAATGTTAGATGTAGGGTTTTATGGATGCTTTTCAGCAAGTTGAGGAAGTTCCTCTCTATTCCCATTTTTTTAAAACACACTTTTCTTTTTTATACATATATATATTTTTAGTTGTAGATGGACACAATGTCTTTATTTTATTGCTTTGTATGTGGTGCTGAGGATCGAACCCAGGGCCTCACGCATGCGAGGCAAGCTCTCTACTGCTAAGCTACAATCCCAGCCCTATATTCCCATATTTCAGACAGTTTTTCTAATGAATGAGAACTGAATTTTTTCAGATTGGGGGAGAAAGTGGTGATTCTTTGTTATCCAAAACTTCTTACTGAAGTCAGTCAGTTAATGGACATGTCATTATTAAGCACTTATTGCATGATCGGTACAATGTAGGCACATTGAGACTTAAGAGCTCAAAAGTTTGGACCTTCCCCTGAAGTGCTAAGGGAACACAATTCCTCTACCACAATTGAGCATACATTTTAAGTGTGCAGATGACACTAGGCAGAAGAGGTCAGGGATGACCTGGCCAGAAGGTGTCCCTTAGACTGGCCTCCAGGATTAATTTATACCTGGATACACAAGAGAGCAGAGAGAACTAGGAACAACTCAATGACTTGGAATTCTAACAACGACAGTAGCAAATCAGTAATTAGCAGGCTACTGCTAGCTTTTGATTAATGGAGATGGATTATCTCTCCTCTGTGGATTATCCCTGACAAACGCTTAATCCTGAACTTGCTCTCTTCCTTACCCAGCTGAGCATTTGGGCTCTTCTTCCTGCCATCAGTCTGCATGTTCAGAGGATGAACAGTAATATCACTGCTAGCTCAAGAAAGGCCTAATTAAGAAGGGCAATCTGTTGTCCCCAAATTGCATCATCTATTCCAAACTGAATATAAGTGATATTTGTATTATCTTTTGTCTAGAGATATCTGCATGGCTGACCGTCATATACACATCACACGTATAAAGCTCTCTCTCTCTCAATTAGCTAAACTCTTGGAAGTTAAGAGTAATGCCTTAGAGATCTTGGGACCCATGAGCTCTGATTCATTGCACCTGCCCATATTTCTGTGTGTTTACTCTAACATCAAGTAAGAATGCAATAGCCCTCTCATTGGCATAATGAAAAATCCTGGTACATTATCCACGAGTCATGCTTTGGGTTGTCTTTCTAACTGAGTTCATGGGTTTGCATGGGTATGAACCCTCTATCTCACTCTGTCCTGTAGGTGACCAGTGGCTCCTCTGGAGACAGATGGCCAGGGTTAAGGGTAGAATCTGAGGCCATGAGGCAGAGTGAAATTAACTGCTCCTTGCACAAGGGAATTGAACTCCTGACCTTCACCTCATTAGCACAGGACTCTGATGCACTGATTCCTAGCCTGGATCTTATATCACCCCAGGGTGTCTCCACTTATCTCAAAAGGGAGCTGTGGAATTCCCTTAACAAAATTAATTTTAATCCACTTTAATTTAAACATTAAATGTGAGCTATGCAGGCCTCACTTTACAGGAGTTAAGGAAAGGGCCCATATTAATAGATCCAGTCACCACGGTGCACTGCACCCAAACACCCCGCGGCCCCTCTAACCACTGAGCACAATGTTCTGTGCAGGAAGGCGTCTAAGTGAGCCAGAGGAAGATGACCCCACACCCCAAACGCCTGCATTTCATGGAGGTTCTCCATGTGGTCTGCTGGATGCCTCTGCCCTTCCTGGGCTGCAGGGGCAGAGTTCAGTTCAGATCTGGCCAGGTTCTCCTGTAAGAGGGTGACGCTTTACATAGTCCTAGGAACCTGCCACAGGCAAAATTTTTTGTTTTTTTTTATTTATTAAAATAACAAATTGGGTTTTATTGCTGGGGCTTTTCCCTGATTCAGTGAAAAAGACTTACCACTTCCATGCAGCCCAGGGAGAGTGGGACCCAAAGGGTTCTCTGGCCACTGGCTTAGTTGGGAGGCCAGCAAGGCCCCAGCAGGACCTTTGCAAGACAGGCCAGCAGCCTGGGTACTGCAGGGGAAGTGATGGTTGGACTCATTTATTTATGAGCATCTTCAAAGTTCTTCATTATATTTTAGTGATAACAACAGCCATATGCATATATAGATGAGAATAAATATAGTTCCTTTTGTTGGCAGGGTGCTTTATAATATACAGAGGCTTTCATGTGCACTATCTCATTTAATCTTTATCTGTCAAGAATTATATCTTCATTTTATTGACAAGCAAGAAGGCTCAGAAAATTCTAGCTACTTGCCCAAGGTCACACAGGTCATGGTCGCAGCACAGGTCCCCTGTTTTACCTTTTCTTTCTTTCTTTTTTTGGTACCGGGGATTGAACTCAGGGGCACTCGACCACTGAACCACATCCCCAGCCCTATTTTGTGTTTTCTGTAGAGACAGGGTCTCACTGAGTTGCTTAGTGCCTCACCTTTGCTGAGGCTGGCTTTGAACTCACAATCCTCCTGTCTTAGCCTCCCTGAGTGCTGGGATTACAGGCTTGTGCCACTGCACCTAGCTCTGTGCCCTTTTCTTCTATCGCCTTATTTCAGCTCATCAGCATCTGTTTGCTGGTGGTGGTGAAGGGTCTCGCATATGCCTTACTGAAAGACAAACTGACACACAGTTATGATTAAACTCTGGGCCCCTGCCTCCCTTTGCAGTGGCACTCCGCACCTTTCTGCTCTCTGTAGGCACGCTGGCATCTGCTCTCAGAGACTGGCCTCGGCACTTACCTCCCCAGTGCCCTGCTGGTCACTGGGCAGCACCCTGCCCTCCGTGTCTGATGGGGACTTGCTCCTGCTGCTTCCGGGGGGGAAGGATGTACGTGAACTGTTCTTTCACATCTGCTTAAAATCGCTCTTTTGATCCCGTGATCTCGAGCAGCCACTGCAGGACACTGTCCTTCCGGGACAGGCACATTGTTCAAGGGCTCTGCAGTCACCCTCTGCGAAACTCCTCCAGTGCAGGGGCTTGCAGCATGCTTTCCAGCTGGGCCCTTCGATACTACCTTCCCCGGCCACATTCCAGACGCGTGGCCACCCCATGCCATCCCATGCCAGTCCACCACTTCACCTGAAAGAAAGCTTATCAGGCCACCCCATCTGCCAGACAGCTTTGCCTCCTCTCATGGTTTGGATTTCACTGGGAACTCGAGTGGGTGGAGAGCTGTCGTCCAGGGTCTGCCTCCTCCTCTTGGGTCACAGCATGTCACCAGGGGCCACACAGCAAGAGCAGATGCTCCAGCTGGTCCAAACTGCGTGGGTGATAGGCAGCCTCCTATGACGCCAGCACCTTGAGGGCTGAGAGCTTCATCTTGTGGGTTCGTGCCTGAACCCCACTTCCAGAACTGTCAAGCATAGTGGGCTCCTAACAGCTATCTACCCAGTAAGTGAATCAATGATGCAAAGATGGTTGCTTGGATTGAGGGTGGCCGGCTGTGGGGTGGTCCAGCGTCCACGATGTGTTCACTGAGGCACAGGTGGTTGTTGTTTTTTAACTTCCTGGTTCCCTTGTCTTATGCCTATATTCTGAGTCCAGTCCTCTATTCTCTCCAGTAAATTTCATTGTCTGCTTAAATTATCCAGAGGTCGTTGCCAAGGCCTGCAACCAAGAGACCTGACCAGTGGGCGTGAGATGGAGCTGTTTAACTAAGGGTATGTCTGTCTGCTGAACTTGGTAAACTCGTGGCGCCAGCAGAGGGTCACTAGCCCACTGCCACCCTGGTAACACTGAGGACGGTGCTGCGCACACACTGAGTGCTCCAGGCATGGAGACAGTGATGGAGATGACCCAATGTCACTTCAGAGGCCAAGTATCCACGAGGTGGGTGTTCTCTGTGTGTGTGCACACATGCACGCACACACACAAACACTCATCCTGATCTGCGGGATGAAACGTGCAGGAGGCCATTCGGGCAATGCAGGGAGCTCACTGGAAAACAGAAGAAATTCAAGGCCATGGGCCAGCTACACCACGGAAACCCCACACCCAGCCAAACTTGCTCACTGGCAAGTCAAACACAAAAGCTGTCACTAAATTCTGCTCCCTGGCAGTCCCAACCCAACAACGTGGTGAGGGACAAAAGAAGGAGAAACCAAGTGAAGATGGCCACGTGCCCTTCCAGGCGGCCAGCAGACGGAGCAGAGGGTCAGCACAGACGCCCGCGGGGGAGAGTCCTCCTGGCAGGGCGCCGCCTCCGCGTTGGGCAGCACTTCACACGATCTCAGTCTCAGCCCTTATGGGATTCATTCTTTTTTAAAAAGATCCAACATTTGTTCCCAATTAGTCTTAATAAAACTGCCCTCCTGCCTGTAGCACCGCCCCTCAAGGATCACTCATTCACTCCCTCACTCATTCATTCATCCGTGAAATCTTTGTTATCTCGAGGCTGGGCCGTTTCTGGGGCCCTGTTAGGTGATCAGAACTGTGGAAGCAGGTGAACCCTCCTCCCCTGTGGATTTCAGAGGTGAAGAACACCAATTGCCTAGCAACAGCTCCAGAGCCCGCTAAGATCAGAACTCAGACAAGGCCCAGCTGCTCCGTCTCCAGGGGCTGAACCTGCACAAATGGTACCGAGGGACACTGAGGAGGAAAGGTCCTCTTGGTTGGCATATCGTGGTGTCTTAGGACCAGGCTCACAGCGACGTTTGTAACTCTTGAAACACTGTTTTGGAAGTTGTAGGGATTTTGCAGGATGGTTTTGAATTACCTTGACACATTAAGATTACCCCAACATTCTTAAATCAATTTCAGTTTGAGCTAGGCACCGTGTCCTTTCACCATTATTCCCTTCAGGTAGAGGGTGAAGCTATGGGACAGATTTGTTCCCAGCACCAAGGGAATGCCATAGAAAGAGGAAATGGTTAGCCGGGCGCGGTGGCACACGCCTGTAATCCCAGCACTTTGGGAGGCTGAGACAGGAGAAGCCAGCCTCAGAAACAGCGAGGTGCTAAGCAACTCAGTGAGACCCTGTCTCTACATAAAACACAAAATAGGGCTGGGGAGGTGGCTCAGTGGTCGAGTGCCCCTGAGTTCAATCCTCAGTACCAAAAAAAAAAAAAAGAAAGAAAGAAAGAGGAAATGGTTATAAATGGCATCCACACAGTTCCAAACCACCCTTGAGATCTTGTTCCATGAAGGAAACTTGGGTTAAGACACAAAGTAGGGAGGGGGAGGGAGGGCCAGTGGGAAGGGCCGCCAGAGTCCTGGGAATCTGCAGGTACCACTGGGGACAGGGCAAGAATCCTGATGTGAGTGATTTTAAGAATCAGGCAGTAAACCTATAAGTCCCTAGTCCCCATCCTTACAGACCATTTGGTAGGGCTGGGTTGAGCTCAGGAATCTGAATGTTTAGCAAAAATGTAGGAGATTTTTATAATCAGGAAAGATTTGGGCAAACTCTGGGTTTGAAGATGTTGCTTCTCAAAGGGAAGAAGCAACGTGGCAGCCGGGTCCAAGGGGGCTCAGAGTCCAGGAGGCAGGAGCAAGAGCAACCCGGGCCTTTGAAAACACAGACAGACAAGATCTGTCTGATGCCCAGAATTCATCACCTCCAGGGCTTTTGGAGGAGCAGCCAAGCCCCCAGAGTCCTGTGGGAGCTCAGGAAGAGTCTGCAGCTTGGGCTACCACCAGAGAGAGACGCCATGGCAGAGGCATCCTCTAGGGGCCCCAGGCTGGGTCTGCCTTGGACACTCTCCCTTCTCTGAGGCTGCTGCCTACACTCCGTCTGCTGCCTGGAAGTCTCAGCTCTCTCAGCCCCTCTGGATCAAAAGATTCCACTTCCCTGTCTTGGGACCTTTGAAGGCCTGGCCTTGGGGCAGAGGCCTGAGCTGGATGGCAGAAGGTCAGTCTCCACCCACAGGTCGGCGGCATGCTCCTCCACAGGCAGGTGCAGAGCTCTGTGGATGTGTGGCCAGGCCTGCAGACACAGCTTGGGAACCGACAAATCCTAGCTCTGCTGCCGAAGGATGCTTAAGAGGAGACCTGGCTGCTGCTGCGAGCCGCTAAGCCCAGATGGTCCTGTATGTAAATAGCCAAGTGGCTGAGGTCCTGACGAAGACTGCAGGTAGCTACTGTTGTTGGGGGGGTTTCCTGGCCTAAGCTTGTCACCTGCATCAGTCCACTCGTGACTCCAACTGTCCTTTGAGGTAGTCACTCTTACACTCATTTTACAGATGAGAACAGAGACTTAAGATGGTTAAGGAATTTGCCTCTATCCCATAGCTAGCTGGTAAATAAACCTCCAATGTGGTGTGGATTTAGACGGCCATGCCTTGGTTGAATGGATGATCGCAAATGTGGATGTACCTGTATAACCAGCACCTGAGGGGACAGGTGGAATGCTGCCCATGTCAGGGCAGCCCTTGCTCTCTCCCAGGCCCTCACCACTGCCGTGGGGAACATTTTTGTCACCAGAGATTAGATTGTATGCTTGTGAATTTTACAAAAATGCAATCATGCAGCAGGCATTCTTTTTGTTGGGCTTTAAAAAAAATTCAGTATTATATCTATAAGGTGGATTTAGTGTTGTTAAGTAGTTTGTGCATTTTTCATGCTATAAAAGTCTGTAGCATGAATGTATCACAATTTGTTTACATAACCCCCCCTGCTGTTGGTTGCTTGGGTAGATTTTGATTTGGTTCCATTACAAATGATGCTTCTTGGAACTTTCTAGAATATGTCTTTTGGTGTAAATGTTTCTGCATGGTATATACCAAAGAATGGAGGTACTGGGTCATGGAGTGCGCAGACATTAAGCCCGATGATACCAGTACATATTGGGCTCTCCCAGCTCCCTCTCCTAATGAACAGCTGAGTCTTGGGGATCTACATCCTCACCAATGCTTGATATTGTCACTTTTTTTTTTTTTAATTTTCTGTGTTCTGAAGAATTTTTTTAAGTTTGTGTTTTTCTGACAATTAATGAAATTGAGCACTTTTCCAGATGTTTTTGATATTTGGTTATCTATCAGTTTATTCAAGTCTTCTACCTTTTTTTCTTCTTCCTCCAATGGTAAAACAAAGGAAACCAACAAAGCCAAATATGATCTTTAAAAAAGACTAATAAAATGGATAAGCTCCTGGCTTGAGTTTTTTAAAAAGGAAAATTCACAAGGAATCAATATCAGGAGGTAAAAATACCTTCTTCTTGATGGTTTACAGAAGTTCTTTATGTTTTCTGGATATGAATCATTTGTTAGTTATAAAGATTGGAAATACCTTCTTCTCCATGCCTTTCCTTTTTATCATTGTGTCTTTTGATGAAAAGAAGGTCAGAATGGTACTGTAGTACAATTAATGCATGATATCTTTATGGACTCTGCTTTTTGTTTTTGTTAAATAAAAATTACAATTGATTTTTATATATTGACACTCTTGATCCAACAAACTTGCTTAATTTACATATTAATTCTGATAGTTTTAATGTCAATTATTTTGTATTTTCTACATACACAAGATGTAATCTGTAAATAATGGCATTCCTTTAAATTATATTTTTTCTTGCTTTATTGCAAAAGCTATACTCTCCAGTACAATACTGAATAGAAGTAGAAATAGAGAATATCCTTTTTTGCTCCCAATATTGGGAAAAACTGATCAATATTTGAAGATTTAGTGTGACCTTGCTGGAAGTATTTCTGTAGAAACTACTATATTAAGTAATTTCCACTCTATTCCTAGTTTCCTAAAAAGTGTTTTTCTTTTTTATTTTATTTCTGGATTTTGAATTTTTCAAGTGCTTATTCTGAATCTTTGGAGTTTATCACTGATTCTTCTTATTTATTCTGTTACTGTGGTAAATTACATTGTTTGATTTTTGAACCCTGAGATAATCTTGCATTCCTGGAATAAGTTCCATCTTGGTTATGATACATTTGTCCATTTTGTATATTGCTGGATTCAGTTTAATAATATTTTGCTTAAGATGAAAGCAAAATATTATTTTGCATTTCTCATGCTCAGGAGAAAGAAATGACCAGTAATTTTCTTTCTTAGTTTTTTTTTTGGGGGGGGTGTCATGTTTTGATGTTAAGTTTGAGAAGTCATTTCTATTCTCTGGAAGACTTTGTGCAAGATGATTGTTACTTCATCCTTAAATGTTTGGAAGAATTCACTGGTGAAGCCATTTGGGCCTGGAGTTATCTTTGTGAAAACATTATTCATTATGGATTTTGATTCTTTAATAGATTTAGGCTAATAAATTGTTCTTTTTTTTGTAGGAGTCAACTTTAATAAGTTCTTTTTTCTAAGGAATTTGTCTTATCTGATCTTTAAAATTTTATCATAAATTGATTTAGAACCATTTATTATCTTATTTAATAGCAATAGGCTATATTGTTATACATTTTTACCTCTTGATATTGATCCCTTGTGACTTTTTCTTTTTAATCAGGCCAGGAGCTTATCAATTTTATTAGTCTTTTTTAAAGACAATTTTTGGCTTTGTTGGATTCCTTTGTTCTACCACTGTTTTTTACTCTGTTAGTTCCGGCTGTTCATTATTTCCATTCTTGTACTATCTTAGGGTTTAATTTGCTGTTCTCTTATTAAAATCTTGAGATGGAAACTTAGTTCATTGTTTCTCCATCCTTTCTTCTTTCCTAATGATGCAGTTAAGGCTGTAAATTTCTCTTAAGCATGCTTTGGCTGCATCTCTTAAGTTTTGATATATTTTAGTTTTATTACCTTTTCATTAAAATATTTCCTAATTTCCATTGTGATTTCTCCTTTGACTCATGGCTTGTTTAGAAATGTATTGCTTCATCTTGCATCACCTTAGTCTGGTCAAGGACTGAGCTCTTCAGATGGTTCAAGCTTTCTGCAGGCTGGCCTCTTCCTGGAGGAGATCTCTGGGGGAGTCGCCATAGAAAGTCCCAGGTATTGAACCAGCTCCTCTCCCTGGCTGAACTCTGGATTTCTCCTCCTCCTCCTCGTCCTCCTCATCCTCCTCTTTCTTCTTTTTTTGTCTCTCTTCCCCATAAAACTCTTGGAAACTGTTCCACTTCAGCCTCTGCTTGGGAACAGACAAGTCTCTCCCCCACGCAGCTGGGATCCTCCTCCCCTCTTGCCCTGTTACTGGGATTTAGCTCCTCAGTTTTCATGGCAGTGGTTAGTTTCTGATGACTAAAAATTATCTTGTCCACCTCATCCAGTCGTGTTGGCAGGAAAGGAGTCCAAGAGAGGCCTGTCTGTTGCCATCACCAGGGGCCATGCCCTGGAGCCAGCATCTAGTTAGAGTAACTGCCACTGTGGTAGGTGGAGCTGTGGTCTTGGGGAGGGGCCCCCAAATGTGGTATTCCAAGGAGCACTGAGCCAGCCTCGCTGTCCAGCTGTCTTCTTGACTGTGGTCATTGTTGCCCTTGATCTAGTGCTGATCCAACCTCAGCCTGCGATGTGCTAGTTTTAGTCAGCTCTTTCATCACTGCAACCAAAAGAGCTGACAAGAACAAGTAATGGAGGAAAATTTTGTTTTGGGGCGCTCCTGGTTTCAGAGGTCTCAGTCCATAGAGTCCATAGATGGCCAACTCCATTGCTCAGAGCCTGGGATGAGGCAGAACATCATGGCAGAAGAGTGTGGTGGAGAGAAGCAGCTGGGGACATGGCACCAAGAAGCAGGGGGGAGAGAGAAGAGAGTGCCCCTCATCATGGACAAAATATGAACCCCAAAGGCATGCCCCAATGATCCACCTCCTCCAGCCACACCCTGCCAGCCTGCAGTCACCACCCAGTTAACTCCTACCAGGGGATTAATGCACGGGTTAGGTGAAGGCTCTCCTAACCCAGTCCTTTCTCCTGTAAGCTTTCCTGCATTGTCTCACACATGAGCTTTTGGGGGACACCTCCCATCTAAACCATAGCAATGCTAAGCACAAGTTGCCTAATTGCTTAATAAAATTCATCTTTCGCGGCACTTACTTTCTGCTGATTGCTTACAAGTTGACTGGGACTTCTTTCCCAGGTTCACAGTTGCCTGGTCTGCAACCATATGTGGTAAACAACAGAATCAGTGCTGAGGACTTGGTGCCTCCGGGTGCCTCCCGGGGGAGGTCTGTGCGGGGCTCTGGAGGATCATTCTCCAGGTTCTCCAAAGTGCTGCAGTTCTGCCTCTCGGAATGCCGTGATAGCCACAGCTCTTTTTTTTTCCCTTAGGCATCCAGGAAATGTGACTGGCCAAGCTGAATTTCCTGTTCAACAATAGCAACTACATTAATGTGTGGAGACAGGAAGGTGCCTTTCCATCCTCAACTTAGCTTCTCCCGCTTATCTTCCTGGAAGCTCTGAGTTTGCCTTATTTTCATGTTTGCTCTGTTACTGTCTCTGTGTGTATGTCTTTGTATGAAAATTGGGCTCCTTTGGATTTACCAATCCGTAACCACTTGGAGTATTTTTTTTTTAAATCTGTGTTTGTAATTTTCTCTGCTATGGAGACATTTGAGAGACAAGAGAATCAATCTGGAGAGACAAAGATATGCGCAGCATTGCATTTTCTAGAATTTATTGTGAAATCGGATTTTTCTGAGTCTTTGTCATACGTATTCTCTTAAGATTTTTATAGCTCTTTGTATATCTACGACTTTGTGTAAAAGACACTTTCAAAGTAGAAATGAACCAACACTGTGCTTTGATGAGCTAGGACCCGGGGTGAATGGACCCATATGGCTGTGATACCTACCCAACCTGAAGACAGGGGCGTGGACAAATCAAAATGTGGGGACGAGAGTCTGTGTTGTCCTCATTACTGCAACGGGCAAAGATGTAAATAGAAATGCATCTTCTTTTTTAAAAAACGACTTAACACAACTGAAATGTAGTTAGAAGCACTAAATCCTTATGTTTTTGCACTATCATGATGCGGCATCATTCATTAGTGTTTTTAGGGTGTGGCCGTCCTTAAGCAAGGTCAGTAGGCGGGAAGCCTCCCTATTGGCTTCTTTTCCCGCTATTGCTCTTGCTTCCTTCCATGAATACTGCCCTCTGGGTGTGGGGCAGGCGAGCCTCTGGGGCTCTGTGGCAGCAGCAGCATACACCTCCCTCAGAGCTGTCAGCCTCTCCCTGTGGCCCTCGCCCTGCACTCAGGCGCTGGGCCAGGTCTGCACACACCTTTCTTTGGGTGGCTTTTGACTTTTGTCTGCATTTGTCTTGCTATCAAGTATGATCTCCTCCGTGACCTGGGGGACAGGCTCTGGCCCCAGCACTTGTTTGGAGCCTGTGCAGTGGAGGCAGGGAACCTGGTCCACCTCCGGAGCCCCACATGGTCCAGCTCCCTCTTGCTGTGTGGTCTTAAAGCAGGCCGCCCATCTCTCCGCAGCTCTCCCTGTAATAACGTTTCCCGAATGAAGTCGCGGTCTTCTGAGCCTGGGCAGGAAGGCCCTGCAGAAGTGCAGGGTGCTGCTGCCTGTGGGGCTGGGTGGCTGCTTGCTGGGACGAGGTGATGTGAGACTAGGCTCAGCAGGCCCTGTGCAGTGCGGGAGCCAGCCCTGCCCAGCGCAGGGGCTCTCCCTCACACACCGAAGCCCGAAGCCCAGGTGTGCTCGGATTGGCTTGCGCTGCACCGAAGCACACCAGAGAGGAGTGGATTTGACTCACTGGCCCCAGCTGACAGGCTCCTTTGGTTTGTTCTGCTGACTCTAAGCGATAAGGAGGAGATGACCCAGTTACAAGAGAGGGGGCACAGCCAGCACGCTCAGGCAGCCGGGTGGGGAGGAGGAGCAGCTTTCCCTCCAAAATCACCAGCCCCCAGGAGTCAGGCCCTAGGCACGCAGCAGCTCTGGCCGCACTGCAGCGCAGGAGTAAATACCAAGTTCCTGTTAAGTGCCAGGAGCTATGCTAGCTACGTTATTCTTCCGAAGGGTCAGGACAACTATATGAAACCTGGTTAATATTCTAAAAACAAGAGCAAGCCCCACTAAACTTCATATGCGTTTCCTCCATAATGAAAGCCATCCATCTGGCCCTGTAGCTTCCACCGGAATTTTGGCCTAGGGCCTTCTGCCTGATCCAGAGGCTTTAAGACCACACAACTTGGGTCGGTGAACGGAGAACCCGAAGCTTACTTTTCTCATTCTCTTCCAGACCTCCAGGGGCGGCCTTGGACCTGCAGGCAGGCTCCTCTTTAAGAGGCCTTGGCGAGGTCTCCTGGGGCCAGAGGACTTTCAACTTTTGCTGGAATCCTCGCATTGCATTGGACAATGAAATCACACCCCAGGAGGTGCCCGTCCAGCTGCAGCGCCTTGTTGGCGTGAAGGGAGCCTTAGTGGTGTTTCCCAGCTGGTTCTATGCCGGCTGAAGGGTGGGGAGGCACCTGCAATCACAGGGGATAAGGGGAAAGAGTCCTTGGCTTGGGTTCTCCAGATACACCCAGGTACCTGCATGCAGAGAGCAGTGGAGCCAGAGTGCTGAGGACTTTCCGCTGGTGAGGAAAGAGGGAGGTCCAAGGGTACACTGCTGCTGCCTCAGCACCCAGTGGCCCCTAGAGGCAGAGGCTTCTGGAAAGCCTAGGTGAGGAGGCTTTCCTGCTCGTGGTGAAGAGCGTGTTGCGTCCTCCGCTGGGAATCAAGCTTAGTTGGCGGGTACTCTACTGCATGGGTGTGAGCCTGTTAGGAAAAGTAAGAAGGGTGCTCCAGACTGAGTACTGGAGCGGTGCTGAGCTGAGTGCTGACAGGAGGGGCCAGAAACTGCCTTCCTTGCTGGGACAGCGCCCGGCAGGCCTGCTTCCTTGGGATCCCTGTCTAGGGAAGGACAGGGGTGCTGGTGTACGGTCATGTCCAATAATGTGAGCTCCAGCCTCTGCCGAATCCCAGACATTTCTTGCCTGGAAGAGAACACGCTTTCTCACGTCTTGGACTCCTCTGCGTTTCAGTGGCTCTCCTCCCTCCTAATCCGCGGGAAGTTGTAATAAACAGGTGGTAAAGAGGCGTCTCCACGATGTCATTCTCCAGGACTGCAGAGAGCCGGACGCTGGGCTGATGTGGCCTCGGCCAGGGGCACAGGAGACAGAAGCAGGTGCCTGTGTTTCCTGGGGCAGGTTGGTCCCCCGCAGGGAAGCACAAGTTGGCATGGGGGGTGCCGCCCAGCACCTCACCTCACAGCTGATGATGTTGCAAATCTCTGTATCTAGCTCAGCTAGCATTGCTTTCTATTTGGGACAAGTCCTTGGTATGTGGGGACGGAACTGTGTCACCTATGATCTCGACACCTCCCAGGCATTTTTCAGGTCTCCTTTGGTCATTGCTTCTTGAATGAATGCTGGAGTGAACAGGCCCGTCGTGGTGGCCCTTAGCAAATTTAGTAGTTTCCTGGCACAGGGTGAGCTCCACAGGAGACTCTGGAGGTTCAAGTTCCAGGCACAGGCCTACGGCGTTTCCCACCACACCACTCTGCAACCCCTCCAGGATCCAGGAGTTCTGTGAGAAAGAGGGAGGAAAAAAGACAAACTTCATGGACAAGAAACTATAGTATTTAAAGAAAAAAAAAATCCCACTTGGGGAAGTTTCCGGGCCTGCAGACACCAGGAATCGCTGGGCTCCCTCATTTGCCATGGTGGCTTTCTCACCCACAGGACTGGAGCAGCTGTAGCTCAGTCCCAGACGGCCCCTTTCAAGTCCACAGCTGCTGGGCATCCTGGGCTGACCACGTGCAGGGCAGATGTGGCCTCTTGGAGCACAGTTGCCCGTGGGCAACAAGAGCCGCAGCAAACCCACACACAACATGACCTTCTTCTTCAACTTTCCAGATCTGACAGCCCATCTGGATGTTCCATTAGGCTCCTCAGACATCTGGGAAGCAGCCGTGGAAGGAAAGAAAGAAAGAAGCCCGCACAGGCCGAGGACCCGTGACGTGCCCATGTTGGGCTCGGCCCTCCTCGAATCTCCCACAAAGCCCTGCGAGGGTGGAACCCTGTGTCCATCTTACAAATGAGGAAACAGTAGCTCAGAGATGCCAAGTGGCACCCAAAGTCATAGAGACGGCCAGTGGCAATTCCTGAATCTGAGCCCAGGCCGTGGCCTCATCGAAGGCTGGTTGGGGGAGCTTGAGTAGTCAAGATGTCTACTTGCAGGTGTCATCTGCAGGAGCAGATGAATAGTTGAATAGTTCACAGTCTAAGTAAGAAGGGCTGCAGGGGACAAAATGAGGTGACTGCCTGTGCTCTGTCCCCAGGCCTCCTGGAACCCACACTAAACCAGCGTTTGCCTGGCTCCAAAGACCTCGCTCTTCCCAACTTAACCAGGGTCCCACCTCTCTTGGATTCCTACCAAGGAGATTGTTATTTTCCTAAAGCCCTAGCCACAGGGCCAGCTGGTGTGGGATTCACCTGAGGGAGATTGTCACCGCAGGCCGCACACCACCCCAGCTTGGTCACCACCCTTTCAAGGCCTGAGCACCTCCACGTGCACAGGAGCTTTGCACCAGGGCAGGTAAACGTCACCCAGCTTGAGAGCTGCAGGGCCAAGGCTACGGATTGGAGTCCAATTTACTTTCAAATGCCCACGGGACAAGGTCCAGATAGTTTGAGGTTCTAGGTGATTTTTTCAGACTCTAAATGGAGAGACCAGGGGTGTTAAACAGGACTGCTGGACACTGCCATTTCCCAAGGGCTACTCGAGCCTCCTGGCTGGGAGCATGGTGTGGACCTGGGGTCCAGGACAGTCATGGGAACATGTCGTCAGAGACTGAGTGGTCACAAGTGAACGTGGTGTCCTGGACTAGCTAGAGAATACGGCACAAGCCGAGTCCAGGAGTTTGGGTTGTAAGCAGGTGAAGTACCTCTGGCCTTTGGCCCTGCTCTGCTCAGTGTGGCTTACCTGTCATGACCTACAGGTCACATTCGTAGATCTCCTTAGACCTTCAAAGCAGCCTCATGCCTCAGACTCTGTTTTGATCCCCACATGTACTATTAAGCCTATTTTATAAATGAGCCATTGGAGGCGCCCAGAGCCACCCAGCCATGGGGCCGGTGGAGGCCAGGGCCCAGTTGCTCATGACACCTGCTCCTTCACTGGTGAAGGGCTATGGCGGCAATCAGGAGTCGGGCTCACCTGCTGGCTGGGAGTCCTGTAGAGGCCAGCCCAGGGCAGGTGCCTCAGCTCCCCTGATGCTCCGTCTCTGCCTGCCGCCCTGGAGGCACACCTGGGAGGCAGGCGTGTTCCAGAGGTGGGCTACCCTCCGAGGAAAGTGGCTTCTCCCAGTGCACAGCCTACAAGGTCACCCGAGGGTGCCTGTTGCACCCACCTGGAGAGGAGGTAGAGACGGGGACAGTGATGTGATGCTGCTGTCCCTCAGCCTCCAAGCCAGGGGTATGCAGGGCTTTGTGGAGTTGAGATGGCGCTGGCTCTGAGGTCCTGTGCTGGGAAGGCTGGATGCCTCCCAGGCCCAACTTTTGAGACTGCGGCCTGCACAACCTGGGGAGCTGTCTCGAGAGCCTAAGAGCATCCATGCAGCCAGGGCCTCACTCAAGTATGCAGTCCCCAGGAGCAGGGGCCCGAGGGACAGGTGTAAATTAGGCTGTGTGCTGCTTGGGTGGGTCTCCTCCCTCCTCTACTTTGGTTTTACCTAGCCTGGCCTGGGGGCTGCTCTGGGGGTGCAGCCTGTGATCTCTGGGATGGCTGCCAGCTACCTGACGGAAGCTTCTGGGGCAGGACACCCGGCATCTGCTGACGCAAGAGGCCCCGAGCCTGCACTTCTTGCTGCCTGGACAGATGCCCCTGGAAAGCTCCCCTTTGGGCCTCTCCTCTGTCCACCCTTCATCCCCAGGAGATTTGCTCCTTGAGATAAGACGCCCCCCCCTTCCTCCAGCCAATGTGTTGCTCTTCTGATTTCTAAATTCTTTCACATCCGGGGCCTGACATACAGTGGGCGCTCAAATAGTGAGCAGATGAACAAACACCTCACACTGCACCCACCACACCCCCTGGGGGAGCGTGACTATCATTTTTCTGAGGAAGGATGATGAGCTCACAGTCCCAAAGCTGGAGTTGAGCCAAGTGCTCTGCCCTCTGCACCCCAGGCAAGTCTCCCCTCCCCTGGTGTCAGCTCAGAGTGTGGCTGGGGTCCCGCAGGACCTGTGGCCTCCTCTGTCTGCCCTGTCCCAGAGGCCTCACCACCTCAGGGAAGACACATGGCAGGTATGAGAGGCTGGCCAAGCAGTGGCAAGGGTGACGGGAACTCCAGGGACTGCACCATGGCTACTGTGGGAGGGACTGCTGGCTCCTGCAGTTGGGCCTGGGGCAAGCATTGCTTGCTGGAGGGGTGACCAGTGGCACCACCGGCCATAGCTGGAGGGGGCCTGCTAACAGCCCAGGGTAGGACCCCAGCCCTGCCCAGACTGCTCAGGGGACCACGTGTGGCCTGCTGCCCTTCAGGCAGAGTCCAGCCCCACCGGGTGCCTTCCTTTCTTCTTGCTCCTGCTGGCTTTGCCCAGATGGCCTCGGAGTTGTCTCAGCCCTGAGGCCCCTCCACGTCACAGAGCCAGCCCTGCCCCTGCCAGGCGCGTGCCACAGTCTGCGTAGAGACCCAGTCTGCCCTCTGAGGTGTCCCCACACACTGCGGCGTTGGTAAGAGGTGCTCTTCCTGACGTGGGTTTCCTCTTTCCTTTGCAGTTAGAAACCGTGACCACGAAGGCAACCTCCCGCCTCGCTGTAAGAGGTGCTTGCAAAACACGGCCGGGTTTAGGGCTGGGGGGTGTGGGGGGCTATATTCCCAACACTTGCGAGGTCTTTCTGGTGTGGCAGGAAGGCCTTGCCAGGTCCTCTTAGAGCGGAGAGAGGCTTCTGGGAGGGACATCTCCTGGGCTCCCTGTGCTTCTCTCCCCTCTGCCCAGGGCGAGGGGCTGCATCTAGACCCCTTTCTTCACTTGGCAGGATGTGGTGCATTTGTTCAGCTTAGTGTCAAGGTCAAGCACACGGACCCTGGTCAGAGGTCAAGTGTTCCAATCCCGGTGCTTCTGTGGCTGGCTTGCAGCCTTGGGCATGTTATTTACCTGCCTCATTGGCTCATCAGCAGAATGGTCATCAAAATGGCACTTACCTCGTGTTAGGAGGTGAGATGAGTTAACATGCTCATCTTAAAATAGCATCTAGCGCTGTGGTGACTGTGGCTCCTGTCCACCTGATTCCCTTGCTGGGGGTCACCACTATGCACAGTTGTTTTGGGGCATTTGAGATGGTCAAGTGCACAGTAGCTGGCCAGGCTGAGGCCCCTCCAGCATGTGCATGCCATGTCTTTCCTGGAGCAGAGATCTCTTCCAGCTCCGTCCACCACGAGGGAAAATGCCATACCATACCTCCGCTGCTCCTGGCAGAGAGACGCTCAGCAAGGCACCGATGACAAGAGAGGTCAGTGCCACGCATCCCCTCCCCTGGGTTCCATGTGATGCTGAGCTTCACTGGCTGTCATGTCCCCTCCATCACCCCGTGTGTGCGGGCCCCTGCTGGGCCGCCCACCCGCAGTGGCTGCTCAGCACACAACAGTGACTTCTGTGGACTTCCTTGGGGCCAGGCAGACTGTCCTGTGAGAAGGACAGGCCTGCCTGTGCATTTGGCCTGTGTGCAGGAAGCAGGTGATTTGGATGACGTGGCTAAACGCCAGCCGGCTGTATCGATGGAGGAACTGAAATACGTTACGAATAACCCCGTGGACACAGCGGCTAGTGCCTGTAAACCTCCCGTGAGCATTTCACTGAGGCTAAGTAGGAGCACCTGAGACACAGCCCTCATGGCACCCTTGGCAGCCACCGGAGCCGGGGCTCAGCCGGACACACTCGGGCCCTCTCCCCACAGGAGTAGGCCGCTCTCCTCTGGGCCCCTCCTGGCCTCTGGCTGTAGGAGTGAAATGTGGCGCCACACTCGGCTCTGCTTCCCCTGCAGTGGGAAGAGCATGCGAGACTCAGGGAGGTGCAGAGTGGCCATGCTACCACGCAGGCTGGCACCCGAGCCCAGGGACATTTGTGTTATAACTCAAGCTCCCAGATGGACGGCAGAAGAGCGCTCTGCAGAGAGCTCCAGAGTGAAGGAAGTGCGTAGAAAGCATCGCACGTTTGGTCCCTTTGCTGGCAGTGCCCCTGCTCATCAAGAGAGGACAGCTTGATGGCTTAGCTCTCGTGAGTGTCATGGGACAGCAGTGGTCAGAGCAACAACAGTTCTCGAGGTTTTGTGTGCGACCCCGTCATGCTGGGTACCTTGCTGCATGGCCATCCCGCTTCAGCTTCCTAGCAACCCCACAGGGTCAGTGCCGTTGTCCAAGGCCCAGCTGACCAGAGGCAACAGGCACTGTCAGAGGCACCAGGTAGGAGCTAGAGCTGAGCCGTGACTGAGAGACCAGGCCACTGGAGATGCCCCGCCTGAGGCCTTCTCTTCCCTCCCGCTGCCCACGTTGCCAGGTAAATGCTGAGAAGGTGGCTGTGCCAGCCTATGGTGGGAGAACCGGTCCTTGGATTGAGAAGAGGGAACAAAGGGTGCTCTACAGCACTGGCCTGGGTACCTCTCCGAGCCTGCTTGCTGCCCCCTTGTGAGGAGGACGGTCTTTCCATCTCAGAGCCACTGTTTTCCAAATGTCAGTTTTAATTTGGGCACCCTCTCTCTTGGGGAGATTGCAAAAATTAAATCGTTTTTAAGCAACCAAACAGCACTTCTGGGGTTTGTAATGGACTTGTGAAATGTGCGGAACTTGGCGGTTAGGTTCCCCGGTCCTGCTCCCTCTGGGTTAGAGCTGATTTTGCCAGCTGAGGCCTGGCTACTGCTTCTTGGACCAAGGACTCCAGAGTCCTCAATCAAGCAACTCTGCTACAGCAACCCCCCAAACCCTAATCTGGGCTTCCTGTCCTGCCGTCCCTCTTCCTAGGAAGAGCCAACAGACCAGGTGGGTGGGGAGTCCCACCTGCAGAGGCCGACTGTATGTTTTCACAGACCATGGCGGGGACACGTGAGCAGTCACCTTGGCCTGGTGAGCTGCTGTCTCCACTGGTCAGACGACTCCAGACCCCTTTCAGGGTAGGGCTGCACTCCAGTGGGCCACCTGTGTCTCTGCTCTGGGGAACATCCTCACCACCTGCAAGACGATGCCCTGGCTTTGGCTGTAGCTGGCTGGTGTTGCTGGCCTCAGCCAGGCGCAAGAAGCTGTTGTCTCTGGCTCCTCACTGCCCTTAGTTGAGGGCTCATCTTCAAGTGGTCGGGACGCAGATAGGGTCAAGGCCACCAGGATAAGCAACACTGGATGACTTGCTGCCTGGATGTAACAGGCCATTCCCTCTACAGGAAGCTCTGATGGGGAGTGGGGGCCAGGAAGGCACTGAGATGTGGCCCCTGGTCCTTGGTGTCTAGGGGGCAGGGCGCCTACATTGTCCTCATCCTAGTGGTTAAGAATCCAGAGTCCAGGCCAGAGGGCTGGGTTCTAACCCTGTCTAGCCCTGACCAGCATGGACACTGCACCTGCCTGGTAAAGATGCACGTGAAGGGCTCCAGACCATGCCCAGGAGCTGGTGTGTGTGCACAGCACCAGTCACATTAACCACGTCCAGGAGCTGGTGTGTGTGCACAGCACCAGTCACATTTTCCACGTCCAGGAGCTGGTGTGTGTGCACAGCACCAGTCACATTAACCACGTCCAGGAGCTGGTGTGTGTGCACAGCACCAGTCGCATATTATTTGACCATATCTCTGCTCCAAGGAGCTACTGTGGCCTGGTCGTAGTGCTAACCAATGAACGAGGGGGTAAACAGGGAACTGTCTTAGTGTTTGGCAAGACTCACGGACAAAGGACAATGTAAAGCCTCACTGAGTAATGGTCCCCAAAGATGTCCAAGGCCTCATCCCTGGACCCTGGGAATGTGCTAGGTCTCATGGCAAATGGGAAGTAAATTTGAAAAGGAATCAAGGTGCCCACCGGCTGACCTAAGACAGCGAAGTTGGCCTGGATGTCCCAGGTGGATAGGACATAACCATAGGGTCCTTGAAAGTGGAAAAGGGTGGCAGAGGAGGAGAAGCAGAGGTAGGTGTGATCACAGAAGCAAGAAGGTTAGGAGTGGCACAGGAGTGGCAGAAAAAGGCCACTTTGCTGGGTTTTGAGGCAGAGGGAGGAGGGTAGCCAGGAGTCGAAGAGTCCAGAAGGTCTCCTGAAGCTGTCAGGGCCAGGGAATGGCTTCCCCTAGTGCTCTAGGGAGGACCACAGCCTTGCTGACCCATGCATCTTATTAGCCAGGGAGATGTCATCTTATAGAACTGAAGGACAGTGAGTGTCATGTGCAAGCTGTGACCTTGATGGCACCTGTGTGGGGCTCGGGACCCCTTCCAGTCCTTGCGCCAGGCTGTTCTGTGGTGTGCACCTTTCTCGACCAACCTGGCCAAGTATATCTGATGCTACCAGCAATCTGATCTTTTTCTGGAGCTGCTTTTATAAAAACTCCAGTGAATTCTTCAGGTTCTATTAGGGTTAGGAGGCAGCAGAATCTGGAACAGCAGAAGTACTATAAAACAGCTGTTTGCTTTGGTAGCTCCTGACCAGTGTGGGAGTCTGAACCCAGGATTGGACCCATGGCACAGCAAGGCTCCAGGCTGCACTCCTTCTCAGCAACGCCCAATGACGCAAGGATACCTATCACCTATCACCTGCTGGCCCGTAAGGGCTCTGGAAGGACCTGCCTCCACCTGGAGGGAGATGAGGGTCCTTGTGGCCCTGGGCCTAGGCTGTTCACTGCTCCCCTTGGGTCCTCCACCTTCAGAAGTGAGTGGCGGAGACCCTAGCATCCTCCTGGACCAAGCAAGGTTGAATTTACAATGTCTTTCGTGACAACATCTGGCTCAGTTGCCACAAGTGCTTCCCCTGGTTATAACCCTTTATCTAACGTCATTTCAGTTCAGTTCAGTTTCCTGTGTATCCTTTTTCTCTACTTCTTCTGGCTTTTGGAGATGAGAGATGGGAATCAGAGGGCTTGTCGCCTGAAGCCAATGGCTTGGCTTGGAAGTGCAAGCGCCAGCTGGGCCCTGCCTTATTTATTTGTTTTAGGCCACAGAGCCAGAAGACTCATACCCCAGTGAGTGGCCGGGACATCTTGTGGTGCCAACTCTGCACACTTGCACCCCCGCCCACCTGGGCTCTGACTATTGTTGTCATTAGGGCTTAAATAGAAAAAGGTTCTGTGGCTTTTAAAAATTCTGTAGGTCTGGGTGTTTTGGACTCTTGCTAATGTAGGCCAGGCAGGGAGTGCAGAGGCCGCAGTAGGCCGGCATCGTTTCAGGCTCACGCTGCTCTGTGGCCACGCTTGGGAAGGCCCTGCTGGTGAGGAGGCTGGATTAAGGCATCTGAGAAGCTCCGAGGCCTAGCGTTGAAAATACCCACACTTCCTGCTCCTCCGCCAGGGTCTGCACAGAACACCAGTGACTCACCTGTGGTGGTTTGAAAAGTGCCTGTCACCTAAGGCATCTTGAAAGCCCATCCTGTTTTAGATGTTATTTTTTCCACTCTCAGCTACGCAGTGGAGAAGAGCTGAATGCTTCGAACCAGTGTTTGTTTTTAGTGCAGAAAGTGAAGGGCGAATTAACTGTGCTGCAGCAGGAAGAGCCCAACTCTAAGTGGCAGGAAAAAAACCCATGTAAACACTGTGGGGATTGAGTGGCAAAGCCCTTGTTTTTGAAAAGTTTAATGATATTTCCACTCAAGTCACACTGTCAGAACACAGGGGAGGGGTGATCTGCCTGCTTTGAGACTGCATTAGCCTTCATTAGCTTTCTTATACAAAAGCCAATAATTGATATCCAGGAGGAAACCCAAGCTGCAGGGGAGAGGTGGCCTCTTGGAAGGGCCCCACGCCACTTCCCTATCACCATGTGCACCTCTTCAGATCTTGTTCTGTGAAGTGGGAAATCAAAGAGCAGAACAAAGGGGAGGTGCAGAACCGTCCGTGGACGGAGAGGGTTGAAATATCAGGCCTGGTCTGTGCAGCTTGTGGACCCGGCTCTGTGGGCCAGGATGTACGCCAGAGCAGACCTGGCAGGGGCCCTAATAATCAAAATAGGAGCATCATAAACAACTGCCGGTCTCATCTCCTTCCTGCTGAGAACCTCGGGATGTCTGGGCTGCCCCAGGATGGGGCCAACCCCTGGGCCTCTCCTGCTTCCCTGCCTGACAGGCTTACAGGCCACTCTCCTTTTCCAGACTCCACTCAGCCACTTCCTCTGAAGAGGGACCTTCTGCAATCTGGCAGTTTCCATTCTGCTTCTCCTTCAGTGATCTCTAGAACTTTCTGTTTCCAGTGCACAGATTCTTCCTCTTGGTGTCTGAGGGTTTCTACATCATAAACCATGCTCAAGCAAGATTGACCTTGCACTCAGTGAAGAACTAATGTGAGTTTGGGGTAGAGGAGCATAGGCACCCAACAGACTGAGACAGGATCGGGGTGCCACGGCTGGGAATGGCTGGCCTGAGGCTTGAGTCCTCAAAGGTGGCCGAGTCTTCCTTCCTTTCAAGTCACTGGCCTCTAGGTAGGCCAGGTCCTCAGCAGGCCTTGTGGCTGGGACCATCTCCGCCATTTTCCCTGGCTGCCGATCTTTTGATACGCCTAGGTACAGTGCAAATACCTTAGGAGTCACCATCCTTTCCTTTTCTACCCTTGTGACATGATACAGCGTTTTCTCCTTTCTGCCTCCTGATTTGGCCAGTCTCACCCAAATACGAGGCATCCCATGTGACCCAGGGTTAGGTGGATTGGGCTTTCTGGTCTGTCACTTAGGACTCTCTGTTGACCTCAGGGAAGGTTTTCTAGATAAAATCCAGGATGCTCAGTTAACCTTGAATTTCAGAGAAACAACAAATAATTTTTTTAGTTCAAATTTATGTTATTTTGTTTGTTATTTAATTTATATTGGAAAAGTATGTCCCATGCAATATTTCAGACATACACTAAAACTTATGTGTTCCTCTCTGAAGTTCATATTTGACTGGCATTATTATTATTATTATTAATTATTATTTTGTTACTGGGGATTGAACTTGGGGGCACTCAACCACTGAGCCACATCCCCAGCCCTATTCTGTGTTTTATGTAGACACAGGGTCTCACTGAGTTGCTTAGTGCCTCACCATTGCTGAGGCTGGCTTTGAACTCGCAATTCTCCTGTCTCAGTCTCCCAAAGTGCTGGGATTACAGGCATGTGCCACCGCGCCCAGCTTGGCATCCTTATTTTTGAGGACAAAATCTGGCAGCCCTTCCAGCCTGTATTCCAGTGCTCATATGCCCTACCCAGCTTGCTTGGGGGTAGGCTCTCAGGGCCAGATGTCCCCTCCTCACACCTGCTGCATCTGGTGCTCTGTCCGTACCTCAGTGACACTTGTGAATGGACCAGGGCACATCAGCTTATCTGTGAGCCCAGCACACAGCAGGTGCTCAATACCTGCACGCGAAGGTGGTGGCTCAGGCGGCAGAAGCTGACACCAGGCTCCTGCAGACCCTGTCCCGGCCCTGGAACCACGCAAGACATCCTCTAAACACCTGGTGGAAGCCCCCACGTGGCTCACGTAGTGACAGGCTTCTCCCTCCTTATTGTAGTTTGGAGACTTACAACTTTGCTTTGGGGAATCAGCAGAGGTGCAGGAAACTCAGAAACGGGCCACTGGTGGGAAACAGGGCAGGAGCGCCCTGAATCAAGCTCCCAGCTCAGCTGGCAGCGTGTGGAACCTGAGCGCCACACTGGCCACAGGGTGGGTAGCTGTTGGACAGACCCGACAGACAGGCCAGGGGTTCTACAAAGAGGGTCAGGTACCATCAAGCCCCTCCATGGGACATCTCACCCCAGAGCTCCATCCTGTTCCCCGTTCCCTGCTCCCCAGCAAAGCCTGCAGCGGGCTTGGGTCACTGTCTGCTGCCTCCATCACAGACACAAACGTCCCCATTCATGTTCTCCAAGGCTTAAAGACAACTCTCGGTGGTTGGAAGGGCCGCCTGTGGGCCACGGGAATAGGCAGAGGAGCAAGAGGGGCAGTCAGGAGCCGGGAGCATGGTGCTGCCTCTGCATTAAATTTAGACACGTGATTCTGCCTCTCTGGGCCCTCACATGGTTTAGGGGAGCTGGATTTGATGACTTTTAAAAAAATATTAGAAACTATTTGTCAGAAAGTCATGTATTTTTTTTAAAAAATTGTGTAATTTTTTAAATTGACACATAAAACTGTACCTATTTGTGGAGTACCCTGTGATGTCTTGATATGTGTCCACATTGCCTAATGTTCAAACTGTGAGGGGGCATATGCATCTCCTCAGCCATGTATTATTTCTTTGTAGTGAAACGTGAAAAATCCTTTTTTTCCTTCTTGTTTTGAAATACACAGTACTTTTTCATTGTCTAGAGTAGCCCCAAGGATTTGATGATTTCCAAGGTTGCTTTCCTTCCGGGATGCCTGGTGAAGCCTGGACCACGGCCCATTGCTTGAACTCCAACTTCCATTGCCTCAGGCCTGGCCCCGCCCACACACTCGGAGGTTCCGCGATGCGCCCACACTCCTGCACACCTGCTCTGTGCGGGCCCTCTGTGGGCCCCGGGTGCTGTGGTGCGGGGGCAGACACGGGCGAGCGTGCAGGCTCTGGAGGTGCCAGGTCCTGTGGCTTCTGCTCACAGCTGAGCTCCGCGGGGTTGCTGGGCAGTTCAGCAGCTCCTTTTGATCTTAGGGAAGCTGCACTCCAGTGTGCCCAGCTCCTCCTCGGGCGTGGGAGCGCAGGCTTCGGGAGATCAGTGAGCAGCCCCTTGCTGGAGAGGCTTTCTGAAGCCTGTGGTTTGCGTGAGCAGCAATGTCAGCAGGGCTGGGCTCACCCACCAGGTGCATGACTCACTCTCCCTTGAAAGAGCTCAGGGTACCAGAAGAGGCCCTTTTGAAGGCAAGTGCTCAGGAATGCCTGGGGATCAGGAAGGTGCAGTGGAGGTGAGTGTGGCTAGGCTGATATTTGATGCAAATGACTCAACGGAGAATTTAGACCTTCAGGGAAAAGGCTATTATTACACACAGGGACCTCAGGAACTGCACTGGCTGCACTGGCCTGGGGGGGGATTGGCATGAGGCCATGTTGCCCAGGGTCCTAGCAACGACGGGGTATGGAGCACAGGGATGTGACCCCAGGAGCAGCCAAGCTGAGCGGGGACAGTGGGAGCAGCAGGTTTCACAGAGAAGGACTTAGGTCCAGTCCGGGGGTGAACAGGTGAGGGGGCTGGAGGAGCAGCTGGGCTCCGCCCTGAGGCTCCCAGCTAGCAAGAGCCTCTGTGTGTTTCTGTCAGCCTGCTGTTAGGGCCCAAGGAGCTCTCGCAGGCAGCACAGAGCGGCTGACACCACTGAGCCGGTCTCCCTGCCACCTGTCCATTCAGCTCAAATGTATTTTTCCACAGCAGAGTTCAGAGAGGGGCAGTCCTTGCCTTAGACCTTGGGCATGCTGATCTTCAAAGCTTGGCCCCAGGTTGGTGGACCCCAACACTGGCCACCCTTTCTGACTTGCCTCTCAGATGTGTTTCTTGTTTCCGCCATGCTGGCCGGGCAGTCCTCTGCTCACTGGTTTCTCTGCCTCTGCTTAAGCCTTTCCCTGCAGTTGGATCTCCATGTCCCTTATGCCTTTACCAATCACTGCCAAATCCTCAGCACGGAAGTGAACTTGCCCTGAGTACTGGGGTGTAAGCTTCAGGCCCTTCCCTAGCGTGGTCTCCTCTGTGGACCTGGAGACACCTTGGACAGGGCTGTTCCCATGGATGTGTGTTTTATAAAATTTGTAAGTGTAAGATAAATAGATTAAGACTTCTGTCTCTTTATATCTGACTTGGCCTTTGCACACTTCCTTAGTTTCTTGTGGTATTGAAGTGACTTTGAACTTTTGGGGGATCTGGATCAGGGAAAATTAAGTTGGCGAGACATTTAATTTAGATCTGGTGGAACACCGGTGCAATTCAGACTTTTCGGCATACACTGAGTTATTACTAGCTCTTCTGATGCAGAGATGGCTTCAGGAATGCTCCTCCTCCCCTGCCCCTGCTGATTCACATGGCATTGCTACATGGAGTTCAACGTAAATATGTCCCCAGGCACCCATCCCTGAAGCCAGGTCACTGGGAAGCAGGAGCAGAGCCTGCAGTGTGTGGCGCCCACCTGGAGAGTGGACCGGAAAGGAGAAAATTCTGTTTCCGCTGCAGCCCATGAGAAGATTATCAGTGCACAGAGTCACCTGAGGGGCAAGCAGGGGCTCTTAGAGGGCTGTGCTGCGTGGTGGTGGAGAGTGTCCGTGCCTGTGCGCTGGACGCTGGGCCTGCGTCTGTGTGCTCTCCGCCCTCCCTTGTCGTCCACAGGTGCAAGCACGCGCGGTAAAACATGTGGTTATGAGTTTTACTCTACAACAGTGAAGGCGTCAAAGGAAGCCTGATGGTGTAGCTGTCACAGAAGTGGCAGAACTGGGGTCTCAGTTCAGTCTGTCTGCAGGCAAGGTTTCTGTGCCCTGTCTGTGTGCTTTCAGAGGTGGCTCAACATTGTCTGTGTGGCAAGATGGGCCTCACTGTGAGGACAACCAGAGTGTCACTCTCGCTGACCACTTGGCTGCCGCTCCCCAGGCCTTCAGCCCCTCCCGGCCCCGGGAAGGCCTGGGAGCGTCGAGGGTGGGAGATGGGGTGCTCGGAGCCCTGAGAAAGCCTCACGCGATGCATGGAAAGGAGCAAGATGGGAGCAGCACCCTAGAGACACAGGACGTGGCCGAGCCACAGACACTGGACTGCACATCCCACTCAGAGGAGTGACCGGAGAGTCTGAAGCCAGAGCAGGTAGGGAGGGCGCGCTGGGGGACAGCTAGCCAGCCACCAATGAGCGGAGTGCCAGCACCCGAGCCTCCCCTAGAAGCAGGAGAGCGCTGAGCTGAAACCTGTGAATCTGCCCTGGCATTGGTTTGGCTGGCAGGCTCGAAAATTCTTAGGGTTAAAACTGAAATCATGCCGGGCGCAGTGGTGCATGCCTGTAATCCCAGCACTTTGGGAGGCTGAGACAGGAGAATCGCGAGTTCAAAGCCAGCCTCAGCAACGGCGAGGCCCTAAGCAACTCAGTGAGACCCTGTCTCTACATAAAACACAAAATAGGGCTGGGAATGTGGCTCAGTGGTCGAATGCCCCTGAGTTCAATCCCTGGTACCAAAAACAAAAAACAAAAAGCAAAACCAAACCATAGCAGTAGCACTGCTAGTCATGAGTATAGTTTTTATTTAAATTATGTTCCCAGACCTCTAGGAAGTCAGCCCAAAGCATAATTAATGTTTTTTGCCTTTTGACTACAGAGGATAAGTTTTGGTTGTAAGGCTACACATACACTGTGCAATACACATATATTTGCCCTGCAGACGCAGTGTGAATGATTAGATATTCCTGAGGGGGCGATGAGAGCCCCGAGTGCAGGGAGCCAGTTCCCAGGCCCTAGGTGGGAGCCACTGGGCCTGATGCTCACAGCCACGGGCCCCTCTCCAGGCAGTCTCCATGGTGGGGTGTCGGGTCCAGCACTGGGAGGCCAGTCTCCCTCTCTCTCTCTCCCCTCCCCTGGCCTCCTCCAGCTTCCTGTTGGCTTGGGGGAATGGGCGCCCAATTCCCCCAATTGCCACCTGCCTCCTGTCTGGAAGGAAGGCAGAGCACGGGAGAAGCCTGGGAAGACCTGAGTGGCAGGAGAGGAGGGCACTCCAAGAAGGACAGTGACACAAGGGGAGCAGTGTGTGGGGTCCTCACCATCTCTGGGAGTGTTGGAGATCTGCAGGACCCGGGAATGAAGGGGGTTTGCTTCTCCTGCTCTCCAGCCTGGGCAGAGGTGCTGCTGGGAAGGCATGCAGTTTCTGCACTGGACCAGGGCAGAACCTCTGGAAGGAGGATACAGGGCCCCAAGCTCCCCGATTCCATCTGGAATTGAAGCCTGGATCAGTCCTGGACAATCTTCTCAGCTATAGCCAGTCTTCTGGGTCACCAGCAAGAGCAAGACCACCGTGGCCGGGTCTCCCTGCAGGAAATATACCTTCAAGCCAGATATCTTGAACCAGGCATGGGGTTTTTCCATTCTTGGGATCCATTCTCGGGATCTGTTCTCAGGATCCATTCTCAGGTCTTGGCCTGACTCTGCAGTCTGCAGCTAACATAGCCCCTTAGAAGCAGTTCCTTCCCGTTTGGTCCTTATTACCTTTTCTGAAGCTTTTCAAATGAAAAGAGCAGCTTTAGGCTCTATGAACCTGCCAGCTGATTTTCCACCTTGCAAGTCTGGCAGTGAGCCTGGAGTCTTCCCTGGGGCCGATGGAGTTCCCAGGGCAGCCAGGGTGCAGCTGGAGGGCCTGGAACCTCCCAGCTGGGCTCAGAGACTTTGCATGTGGTCTAGCCAGGGCCTCTGAAATCTTCCCATGGACAGAATTCTCCCTGCCATGGGGTCATGAGGAACTCGACTCGCTAGAGCAGCCGGTAGAAGACTGCTCCTCCTAGACAGGCCTCCCTGAGGTAACTCTGGAACCCCAGTCTTCCCAGACTGCCTTGCAGCCTGCTCCTGGGCCCCCCAAACCAGCTGGAAAGGCCTGCAAGCTCAGTTCTTAGAGGAGGCCCAGAGAAGAAACAACATCCTCCTCCCAGGCCTTCCTTCCCAGGTCCCTTTCCGCACAGAATCCCCCACCCTGGGCCCCTGATGGCCCTCCCAGGTCCACCTCTTTCTTCTTTCTTCTCCTGAGGTCTCTGCTTCTTTCTGTTCCTACGGTTGACTTGGCAAGGTCCCTGCCCCACGCCATCCACAGTCAGCAGGACGCGGACACAGCCTGCTCCCACCAGGATGGGGCTGAGAACTCACCCCACCTCCTTCCAGGGACAGTGGTGCCAGTACAGATGGCACCGTCCAGGATTCAGTAGCTCCTTACGGTACTGAGTTACCTCACTGTCCTTCCCAGCAGAGCTTGAGGAAGGCGGAGACCCAGGGACGACCTTCCAACTTGAAATTTAGAGTTATTTTAGGAAACAGTGTACGCACCGCAGCGGCCACACTGCCCTGTGCACTCACAACATGATGCGCAGCTACCAGAGGAAGGCCACGGAGGTCTGGTCATGGCTGGTGCCCCCAGGACTTAAGTACTGGAGAAGTGACTGCAGGGCCCAAGGGGTCAGAATGACCACCACGGCCCTCTGCCCAGAGGCGGAAAGGCAAACCAAAGGAGGAGAGCGGGCAGGGCAGAGCAGGAGGGACCCTGGCGCTGGCCTCTGAACCTGCCAGCTGCGTTGATGCGTCTTCACTCCTTGTTGAATTCACACGGCCGCCCCGAGGGGTAGGAACCACTGCTCATACGGATGCAGGCGCCCAGTGGTGGGTGGGTAGACCAAGTCCTCCAGCAGAGCCTGCCCGTGAGGAGCAGGGGAGAAGGCAGAGACAGCAGGAAGGACGGAAGGGAGACGAACCCAGTGGACATACTTGAGGAAACAGTTTGGAGGCAGTGGTGAGGCTGAGGAGAGCCACCAAGTTCATGACCCTCTCTCCTGAGGGAGTGAAGCTGCTGGACTTGCCTGTGGACTGCGTGGCCTGGATGCCCCATGTGGCAGAGCCTGCCGAAGGACCTGCAGATGGGGCCAGGAGCTGGCCACTGCTCTGAGTCGTGGCTCTTCCTGGTGCCGTGTCAAGCCACTGTCTCTCTGCTCACTGTCGTAGAGAGGCTCTCTGTGCCCTCTAGGACCAAATACACGAAAGGCTGGGAACCTTCCAGAAAATGATGCTGTGTGCGCAGTGGAGCAGAGAAGAGCAGGAGCTCTGGAGTCAGACAGACTCCCGGTGGAAGGCCTGGCTCTGCCTTGGACAAGGGCCTTGACTTCTCTTAGCTTCAGTTTTCTGCATCATAAAATGGGGACAGAAGCACATCCCTCTGGCTAACAGTCCCCTTGGCCCCTGGGTTTTGCTCCTTGAGGGTCACGGCGAGGGGGGTCAGCATTGGTGGCGGTGGGCAGCACGGTGGACCCCAGCTGGGAGCTGCAGTTTCCCCTCTACAGGAAGTTCTCTGCCACAGTGTCCTTGAATAACCTCCAGGCCCCCCATTTCCTTTCCTTCCTTTGTCTGTCCCCCTTTCTCTGCAGGAATTGCGGGACTGGACTTGCTAACCAGGCGTGTGTGTTCCCGACCTGTCTCTCCGGGGCCATGTCTTTCTTCAGTTTCCAAGTGGCATTTTCCTTTGTTGTTCCTGGATTTTCAAGCCTTCCCACACCCGGAGGCGCACACCTCTCCTCGGCCCTCAGGAGCCTTCCACGTTTGGACTTGAGCTACTCAGGGCAGCTTGGGCCTACTCCGTGCCTTCATTTTGTCGCCACACGTCTCACCTCCCATAACTGGATTTGCCTATTTTTTTTTGCAAATAAGCATCTGAGAGCCTAGAAGAACCTGTGGATTTGAGAAGCAAACTCCAGTAGCCTCTGTGGCTGGTCTGCAATCAGATCTGTAGGAGAGACGCTGAACAAAGAGACCCCGCCCTTATGTTAAAAAAATAGATGATCCCGGTCTTACGTTGTTGTTTGTTTCAGACATTGTTCTCTGAAAATGAATGCACAGTTGTCTTGACAGGCCTCCCAGCTGGGAAGGCAATGCCTACCCCGCAGGCTCTTGAACAGGGCAAACATCCTTCCAGAGAGCAGCCGGCCCAAAGCAGTGTGCGGAGCCTGAGCCGTCTGCTTCTGTCCTGGGGGAGTGTCTGCTGCTCTCACATAAACGTCCAAGGGGTCTTTGGCCCAACAAGGACTGAAACCCACTGCCCTGGATCATCTTTGATACCTTCTCTTTTATGTCCCACAGACACCCCATTCCCAAAGTTCTTTCTCTTGTGAGTGAGGAGTTCGTGTCTCTCAAGGTTGGGCTGGACTTTGTGGGCAGCCGTGTGTCTCTGGAGACAACCCGGCTTGCCCATGGTGCCAGAGCAGGCCGCCGCGTGCCTTCATTCACGCAGGACTGTGTGGCAAGAAAGGCAGCGTCCTGGGCAGGTGGTGCTTGGGGAGTCGTGCAGACCTCGGCTTCGATCCCACAGTGACCTCTAGGCATGGGAATTTCAGGGGAGAATTCGCTCAGCACGTTTCCTGGTCGGGAGGACGAGGCCAACCACGTCTTCCCTGCAGAGGGGTGCACCTTTGCTGGCATGCGCGGTGTGGGCGGAGGGAGCAGCACCAGCCGCGCCAAGAGCATCTCCACCGTGGAAATCAGCAAATGCCACACTGCTGCGCACCATGTTCCCGGGAGCCACGGCAGTAGCGCACCACTGCCTAACAGCCGCTCAATAAATGCAGCTATTAGTAGTAAGCTCAGGTGAGAGCCATGCTGATTCCAAAAGTAGAAATGGAATACATACATTAGGTAGAACACAGCCACTGCTTGTTTTACAACAAAAGTGGTCTCACGTCTGCCCAAAATCGATCACTCAGAAAGATGAATGCATAGCCTCCTTGGTACACGGAGCTTGTCATTTAGATCTATTGCTTTTGCTCGTTGAACTTGGGAGCATATTTTGTGTTGCTTCTAATAACTGGTAAATGTCTGGCTCATAATAATGCACTGGCTGAAACCCAAACTGATAGGAAAAAAGAAAGAAGAGACACTTGTCAATCAAGAAACATTCAACACAGAGTTTGATTCTACAACTGATATAAGTGTTTCTTGACTCTAAAGTCACAGTCTGCATGGGGTGGCAGAGGAAAAGTCACACATATTTGAAGTAATATAAAAATTACTTTTGCAAACACATTTTGTGTTACAATATGTTTTCACATGTAAGAAATTCAAGCAGAGTGAAAGGAAACAAATTTTTTTTCAGGTTCCATAACTAAGAAGTAGCAAAGCTGAGATTTAAACTGACTCCAGATCCAAGAATATTTTCACTAGTAATTAGGGACCAAGATTTAGCATTATCCCCTGATGTTAAAAGGGGCCAAATATCATATTCAGATAATTAGAGAATGAACAAGCTTTTAAGAGGTTTATTATGTGGTAGTAGACAATGTCTTAGCTTGGTCTGCTATAACAAAATGCCACAGACAAGGTGGCTTATAACAACAGAAATTTATTTCTCACCTTTCTGGAGGCTGAAAGGCCAAGATGGAGGCAGAGGCTGGTGAGCTACTTGCTGGCTCATAGACGACTATCTTCTCTCTGTGCCTTCATCTGATGGAAGGGGCAAGCTCTCTGGGGCCTCTTTGACAGGGGCACTAATCCCATCCACTAGGGCCCTACCCTCATGACCAAATCACCTCCCACATTCCTACCTCCTAACACTATCCTTGTTGGAGTAAGGAATTCAACCTGAGAATTTGGAAATTTGGGTGGAAAACACAGATATTCAGTCCAAAGAAAACAATAATTGCAGGAAGATCAAAACAACTGGAAGCGGACTAACAGCCACGAGCAAGCTGCATGGAACAGACGGTATTCCAGGGCTCCTGCCTGGACACTCTGTGGTGTTCCGCTAACCCATGAGCACAAACAGGTCGACGTGTTCTTCCCAAATGCAAGAAGCTGTTGGACACGCCTGTTGTGACCAAGCCAGGTTGGGTGAACCCAGAGAACAGCATACAGAATGGTGGTGTCTTGTCCTCTCTGCTGGGACAATCCTGACGCATCAGGAACAGTCCGTGGAACCAACATTTGAGAATTAATGTACCAGGTGCCCGTCTGTTTCTCTCATTATTCAGATCTTTCTTGAGTTTTCTCCTTATTCCACACCTTTCTTCTTGGTTTCTCATTATTATTTCTAACGCATCGATGGGCTCTTCTGGTGGCAGCCAGCAACCGCTGGGGCAGTGACGGCCCAAATGTCATTCACACGGTGCCAGGCAGCAATTCCACGAAGCCAGGAAAGACTTAGAAAGTGAGGAGGCTGGGGACCCACGACACTGCTGCTCTTCTCCATCTCCTTGCAGACATGCTGGTGAATAATACGCGGTGTCGTGGGCAGCGCCCTAGACTGTTCCGGCTCAGGCGAGACAGGCCAAGGTGCGCCAGGCGTGTTTCTACACCGTCGTGGCTGGTCACAGGCTTTACTGGAAAGACAGTGATTTTCTCTGTGGCTCAAATAAGGGTTTTCCAGAGCTCAGTTTTGAGCTGAAAGCAAACATCACACTCATGTGCTGTGCGCGTCCCAAGCGGCCCTGAGAGGGTCCGGCAGATGAGCAGTAGAGACTGTTCCAGCAGCCAAGAAACAGCCTAGCGTCGATGACCAAGCCATGGGGCGCGGAGAGGGAGGCAGGGGTAAAAGTGGAGGAGCTGCCCTCCCTCCCGCCTGGTCAGCAGAGTGGAGAACCCCCTGCATGTGCATGGCCCCCCGCCTGGAGCACAGAGTCTTCGGTGCCTGCGGCTTCCCATCTCTCCCTTCTCCTCTCTGATTGCACGTGGGCGTGACCTAAGGTCAATGCTCCAGGTGTCTGTCTTCTCTGCACTGACACCAGGATATCTGCTGAACTGTGTCCTGCATCTGTTGGTTCCCAGTGGTCACAGAGGATCGCAGCCCAGAGTGGGGCACATCAGGCAGTTATTCCTGACACATGAGACCTTCACCTCACCACATCTGAGAAGAGTGGTCAGAGTGAGTGTCATTGGGATGGAGCATAGGTTTCTTGTCCCGAGGAGGAGAGAGGGCCACTGTCCTGGACCAACAAGTGTGGCCTTTGCTGGAGCCAGCCACCCTCACCTCTCCTGGGCCCTGGAACTTGGTCTCACTCTGGGGCTGCTTCAGAGCAGGTGCCATGGGATCTGGCTGCCAGGGACCTCTGGGGCTTTCCAGCCCGGCCCACCTCCAGCTCTCTTGCAGCGGCTCAGAACTGCCTGCAGCCCCTGCTGGGCACCTCCCAGGACCCTCATTACAGGAAGACATGAATCTGGAACCTGTGTGACCCCCTGGACAAGCTATTTTAGACTTGAGTTTCTCATCTGTGCAGTGGGCTTGAGTGAGCGTGGAGGTACGCGTGAAGCCACCAGCCTGTTATGGCCCAGCCAGCCAAGTGGAGGCTCTGGCTTCAAACCCTTGCTGATTTCCACCTTGCCAGGGCTTCTACCCTGCCATCTTCAAGCTTCCACTATGACTCCTCTGAACATGCTGTTGTGGAGACGCACACAGTCAGCTCTCATGACCTGGCTCCAGGACATTCTTGCACCTATGCACTGAGGGTACTGGGGTGCTCTACCTCGGTCATGCACACACAGGACTTAAAAGTGCTCAGTACATTGCCTGACACATAGCAGGTGTACTTAGAATAGCTGTGCCTCATGCCAGCCAGGACTCTCAGCTTGGATGCCCCTGCTTTGTTCTTCAAAAGGCAGCTAATGGATCCCCAGAAGAGGGGGATTGCAAATGGTTTGTAACTAATCTAAAGCTCTCATTCCTAGCTCTTGATAAACCGCTTTCAGCACCTCCTTAGAAGCAGCTCAGGGTCAGTGCATACACCTCAGGACAGCAGTGGGCAGGGGGTCACTGCAGGCACCCCCTCCCTGCACAGACCTGGAAGCTGTGTCCTTGCAGCCGCACTCAGCTGCCGGGGCAGCATTCTCCCGTCTGCAAGATATGGTTCTCCTCTCAGCAAGACCCCGATGTGTTTGTTCCTTCCCTAAGCAGCAGTTATGCTGCTGGCCACATTTAACAAAGGAACAAAGTCACATTGTTCAAAGCAAACAACTCCAGTATCAGTTGGAACAAATATACAATCCCACTCCCAGACCTCAGTCTGCAAGCCCAGCTGGATAAAGCAGAGTGAAGAGGCTCAAGGCCGCGAGGCAGCAGCACACACCTTTATCTGCTTCCAAAACCTCTGTCACGTCCGGTTTTCTGTGGGCTTTGCCTGACTGTTAGTAGTATCTTTTTAGAAACTGAAAATAGCATGTCTTTCCTTGCTGGGGGGGTTCTGTTCCGGTGGCTTTGATTGATTTCCTTTGCTCCTCACCACCCCCTGTGTTCAGAGGACAGAGAGGTTTCCCCCTGCTTCTCTGTTCACCCTCTGAGGTCCCTTGGTGAGACCAGTTATGCTTTTATGCCTCGTCTCCTGTCGGCTGCTCTGGACGGTTGTGTTGGGCTCTTCTACCATTAGATACCCTAGGATTCTGCAAGGGATAGCTGTCTCCTGGTCTCCTGCCACAGGAGCCTGGTGGACAGGCTGAGGAGCTGACACATTTTTGTCAGCAGCGCTATTAATAATTACTCGGAGGTGGATTGTCTTTAAATGCAAGTATATAATCGATCATATCAATCATCAAATATTAACAATTAATGCAAAAAGTGTTGGGTGTGCTGGAGCACCCCAACTGTATTCAATGTGCACTAATTAAACACTATAGGCAAGTCACACTATCCTAGGGCAACTAAATACTATAAGCAATTCACATAATCCTAGGGCAACCACGAGCCCCAAATACCTCTGGTGCCACGTGACTTCTCTTAGCCAAAGAGCAGACGTTGTCTTTGTCTGGTGGTTCTCTTCAGCCAACGGCTCGTGTCAAGAAATGGTGGAGTTGATCCAGGGATGGCAACGTTGCCAGGCCAGTCTCACTGATGTCCTTGGAGCAAAGCCCCCAGTGTGGCAGAACTAGCAGTTTAAAATCAGTGCCAAGTTAGTGGTGTGAGCTGGTGATTGGTAACACCCAGTGAAAGTCGATGTCCATTGGTTATGTCCAGTGAGAAGATGTAATTGCACCTGGGCATGTTCTTTGTGCATGTGCATGGAGCTGTGCTCCCTGTCTGTTGTAACCAGTCATGCTAAGCAGGTCCATGGCTCGTTCCCCTTACAGCCCCTTATCAATTGCAAGCAGGCATGACTGAGCATGCCAATGGCTGCTGTTCCTCATGGCCAGCAACTTAATGAGCCCCCGGCATGTCCAGGCCTGTCTGTGGCATATGCTTCTTACACACATGGAAGGGCTTTCTGCTACTTACAAATAGGTCCGACCAACCATTGGCTGCCCTATGGGTTTGTGGTAACCAATTCTCAGAGAACCATCTAGAAAACTCTTGCAGGCCACAGAGCCAGCATCACAAGGGATCCAGCTATGGTGTCACGGCAGAAGAGGTTGGGATGAAAAGGAAACTAGCTCGGCCCTTAGCCAGCCTGAAGACCTGGTGTGGCGTCTTGCACAAGTTTTAAAACATAACTCTATGTTAGAAGAGCAACTGTTTAGCGGGCAAGCACACTGTGAGGCATGGCTGAGGGACCTAGTGGGGCCTGCTCACCTCAGGGCAGTGGGAGAACCTCAGGCAGCTGGAGGGATTAGTCACTCAGGGAGTCTGACCCTGGAGACACCTTGCCTGGATGGGAAGGGTGGGGCCCTGGAGATTCCCGGGAGGAGGGAACAAGTCTTGGGGAATGAGCAGGGTGTCTCTAGGAATGAAAGCGTGGGGAAAGTGGAGGGAGAAACTTGGGGCCCAGAGACAGAGCCACGTGGTCCTCGAGGTCTGCGTGTGATCACAGCCTTGGCCTGGCCTGGGTCTGCTCGTCTTAAACAGGGCCCCGAGTGATTCATTCTTCTGAGATCATCTACTTATTTAAAAATGATCTGTTAAGTTCTCTCTGGGGTCTAGGCCTGTTGTGCAATGGTAAATTCGAAAAAGGCAAGAGATGCTCCCCAGCTGGAGCGTGCTCTTCCTGCCCTTGGTCAGCCTCATGGTCCCTCCCCAGGCCCTTCTTCAAGGTCCCCACTGCTTGAGGGCTGGTTCCCTGCTTGGGCTGGAGGCAGTTGTAGTGTATATGGTTCACTTTGCTGTCCTGGGGCTTGGGGAGCGTGTCCATGGCTGTATTGAACTGTTATTTACATCTTAAAGTACTATTTCTTCTGTATTCCTTTTTCAATCAACTTAACTAGAGCCTAGTTTACATACAGCCAGATGCCGAGGATGGTCTGTCTGGTGGCAGAGGTGTTCAGGTAAGCAGCACCCAATCAGGACGCAGTGTCTCCACCAAGTCCCGGAGGTTCCTCCTGCTCCCTGGTGCTCACACCTCCTCCCTGACCCCTGGGCAGCCAGAGACCTGACTTCACTGTAGCTATTTCCCCTTCTGGACGACATGGGCAGAAGCTGTGGCTGGTAGGGTTTAGTGTCTGCTTGTGCTCGGCAAACATTTACGATTTTGAGGCTCATCAGAGCTGAGCAGGTGCCTCGGGCCTTGCTTTTTTCCTCGCTGAGGAGCAGTGCATCACGTGAGTTCAAGATTTCCTCTTTCATCTCTTCCCTACGAACAGCTTAGGGCTGTTTTCTGCATGCTGTGAGTATGCTTGCGCGTGAGTGTATGAGTGTGTGCGTGCGTGCGTGCGTGTGTGTCTTTCCAGCTAGACTATGAGTTCCTGAAGGTCAGGGATGTGTCCCACAGGCACTGTCACCCGCCCTGGGATCTCCTTACCCAACAACATGTGCCCAACCAGATCTGCAAATGTGTTAGTGAATTGAATTGTGATGGGTCAGCTGTGCTGTCTTTCGAGAGCTTCTAATGACACAGGCAGCTACCAGTATCAACCCAGGATCCCAAGGCAGCAAGTTTATCCATTAGAGAAGACAGAAGTCCATGGACCCCTGAGCCACAGGCAGACAGTGACAGGCGGCAGGGAAGGGACTCCAGAGGAGCCTGGGGCACTGAGAGCAAGCGCACCTTTGCTGAGGACTAGGAGGCGCAAGTGTGCAGGCCTGCAGGGGGACCAGCAGGTCAATGCGGACCAATGGACAGTGTCCAGCAGAGGCAGAGTTAGAAATATGGGGAGCAAAAGGGAGGGCACCCCATGCAGCAGAAGAGAGAAAGGAGGGAGATGGCGGAGAGGGAGGAGGCCCCAGGCTCCTGCTGGAAACTCTGTGAGTGGAGTGCAGGGGGCGTGGCAGGAGTAGCTGGGGACCTGAGACGGGGCTCAGACTCCAGCAGGGCCCCGAGTGCCATGTGAAGGAGTCCACAGCAGGCTCAGATGCTAATGTGGCGTGGATGATGCTGTTGTGGCCATCTGGCGCCTTCTCTCGCAAGGCCAGCCCCACCAGGGAGGAGCGACCCCATCGGCCTTGCAACTGAAACCAAGAGTGGGCGAGTAATTGGGTAAGGTCGCACCCAAGGTGAATGCCACAGTCAGGAGTCAACTCCCATGCCCCCGACTCTGCCTGGGCACAGAGAGGGCTCAGCGTGCACGCAGCCCATGGTGAGCGGTGGAGGACGTCACCCGCGCTGGCAGGCCAGAGGGACCTTTTTGTTAGTTCATTTATTTTTCCCTGGAAGTCATTATAAGTAAATGAAGTGGAGTTTGGTTATTTTTAAGGGGTTGAAATGCCAGGGACTTATTTTCAATACTGCAATGTGACACCGTGAGGACTTGATACTTCCGAAGTGATTTTGTATTTATCGTGGGACTAGACCCCACCATCGCCCGGAGACTCCAGCAGTCGGGTGTATTCACTGTCATCGTTATGAGCACTACTACTGCTACAGCCACTTTTCTTCTGCATTTTTCAGAGGAGGAAACTGAGACCAAAGAAGTTAAGAACATTTCTTTCCAAGGAAATTACAGACAATTAGCCAGAGCTCAAAGTTACTTCAATGAATTGATTGAATAAATGAGTTTCACGAACCTGCCATTGGGGAGCAGAGGGGTGTGCACCAGTAAGGCACACTGCTGAACCAAATCTGGAGGTGGGAAATACACCCCTCCCCAGCACACTGTTGGCCTAGGAGTGGCCTCAGGGGGCATAGCCCTGATTGGGGTTGGATTCAAATTGATTTTTCTTCCTGTAACAAGAGAAGGTTATAATCCCTAAGATTTCTGCCATTGTAGACTTTTGTCCTTCTTTGACCCTCAGGGTCTTAGTCTGAAAGGGAGTTTCCTGCATTAATAGCCAGAGGTGTCCCTAGGTCACTTCCACTGGGGTGTGGGACTTGCAGCTCTGGTCTCCTAGGGACCATGGAGGCCCCCTCCCTCCTGGGTCCTGGAGCCTGAAGCTTCTTTTCGCTGCCGGCCTTGGATCTCTCAGCCTGAGCCAAGTCCTGGTCAGACAAGCCTGGGCAGGCTGTGCTCTGTGACCCCCAGCTTATCCAGGAGCAAGGAGGACTTGCAGAGGGGCCCAGAAGAGTTGGCCTCTGTCGTCATTCTGCCTAAAGTAAATCCTGTGTAGCAAGGAACTGTCAGAGTGAGTCAGTGGCCAACCAGAGAAACCTCGGCCTTCAACTGTTTCTGTAGCACCATCTGCCAGGGCGGAGCCTCTACACTGGGGACTCTTTCCAAGACCTGACTGCCTAATTTGGAAGCTCCCAAAGAGTTTGTTTGCATGCATCTCTAAGACAGTTTGCTAAAAACTTGAATGGATCATCTACTCCTGCCTCTACTCAATCACCTTCCATTTGCATCCATGACAACCTGACTTCATCAAACCAACCTCCCTTGATGCTCCAGACGTAAATAATTATGTCCCTCACCCAGCGTGCTCACTTCCCTCTTGCAGTATATGCATGTGGTGAAGGGGCTCTAGAAACGAACCTTTCCCCAGTAAAATTATCTAAGCATTCTTCCTCTGTCTCCCGAAAACAGTGCCAGGCAGTCAGCGAATAGCAACTACTTTTGGTCCTAGGCTGGGAGTGCGAAGAGGCTGGTCTGTCCTTGCCCTCTACCCTAAGGGAAGACACAGCCTTCCATCACAGCTGCGAGTCCATTTTCTCCTGGACCAAGTTTGCACAAGTTCTCAGCCTGAAAGTCAAGAAAGATGAAATCGTACATGTGAATCACTTGAAAAGCCCCCTCCCCTGCCCTGTGAACACAGCAGTCCTGGGCTGAGCTCGGAGGAGCTGCTGTAGGTAGGAGGACACGTTCACACTGGAATTCAATAAGCTGTCAGCGTTGCTGTCTGAGTCAGGCTGACTCACTGTCTCCAGCAAATGGGCATGGGGCTGGGAGCCTGCAGGATTCATGGGGACGGACGAGCAGCCAGAGGACCTGCACGGAAGCTTCCGGAACCCTTCCCTCACCCACACATGTTTTTACATGAAAACATAATCAGGAGCTAGTAGGAGAGGACGTGTGTGTGCAGGGGAGGTACTGCCGAGCGTCGCCTGTCTGTCCTCTTGCCCATCCGTAGGTTTCGCTGGATCTCAAGCCACCGAGGGGCAGGGACTTTGCTGTGTGTTCCTTCTCTCTGTGTTCATGCCCACGTTCATGAGCAGGTGAGAGGGCAGGACGCTGTGTGGTGCCCCAGCAGGTAGGTACTGGTATTCGTCCTGTTCTATAGAAGAGGGGAAGGAGTTTGCCAGCAGAGCAAGAGCCAAGACTCCGTCCCAGAGAGACTGCCAGGAGCACGGGCTCCCCCCCTGCTGGCGCCTCTACTCCAAGGCGCGAGTTGCCTTGTTTGTTCTCAGCACAGAGAGCCAAGCGGGGCCTGGAAAAGGTGAGGGTGTGCCCTTCCATCAGCACAGCAGCTTGTGTGCAACAGACGCAGGACGTGGGGGGCGGCGAGACAATCAGCAGCAGGAAACCTCCCCATTCCCCATCACTGGCATGGGGCAGGCTTGGGCGTTGGTTCTGTTGTTGGTGTTATTGGTTAATTTCCTCCAACCCCATCATCATTTTCCAGAGTCTTCCATCCCTTGTTTCAGTTTTGTATTGGCAGATACAATCTATGAAACCATTCAAAAGGGGAAAGAAATATTTCAGTGAAAAAGAGTAGGAAAACTGACCAGAAGCTGGTTACACTTACAATCCCTTCAAGTACTGAAAATGAACACTAACACATAAGAATAAAAATGCAACTCGAATTTGTCCCTGACGCTTAGAAGGAACATGTTGGGAATGCCACATGCTTGTCAGAATTGAGAGAAGGTGGCCAAACAGGCAGATGGACAGCATTCGAGGGGGAAAAGGATGAAGTAAGATGCTCTCTCAACAAAGGAGCAGCACCAGCTGTCAGAGCACGGCTGCTTCATTCACACATTTGACAAACCTCAGGTAGAGGAGAGACAACCGTAAGAAGATGACCCCCGGGTGATGACCTTGCTCAGATCAGAAACCAGGGATGGCTCGCCTAAGCGGCTGGTGGTGTCAGGTGGGGCCGTCCATCCTGGGACTTCCCAGCACGCCGCTGCTCCTGCTCTGGATGCCTTTGTCTTCCTCTCCTTGTTTCCCTACAAAACATACTCTCTCTCCCAGCTTCACAAAGAGAGAGCCATTCCAAGAGGAAATCACTTCACAGCAAGTAAGCCCCGGGAAGAATTAAAGACCGAGGGGCGCTGGTAATGAGATTAAGGGAAAGAACCTTTTGTGCATCCAACTCAGACCGTCCTCATCCTTGAGAGGAGCCAAAACAAGCACAGCCATTGTTTTGGGAAGGAGAAGGTTAACAAGCTATGAAAACAAAATTAGAAATATTTTCAAAGTGTGACCCTCAGCAGAGTGAGCAAGGCAGCGTGCCTGCAGCCCCACGGCCTCCGACTGACGCTTGTCCTCAGCCAGGATGCGCCAGACACTCCAGAGGCTGCAGAGGAGAGGGCTGTGTCCACTCGGCCAAGCTGTGTCCACCCAGCAGAGGCTAGAAGCCTGCGGGTGTGGGGGAAAGGGCGCCCAGCTCCTCGGCCCTTCTTAGAAGTGAGCTGAGGGAACATTTTGTGGACCATGCCGAGCCTGCAGCACGCGCGTCCATCTTCCCTCTGGCAAAAGACCTAGTCTAGAAAGAGAAATTCCCAGCTCATTCCGAGATGTGGTTTCACAGTGACCTGAAGACAAGACCTGGGCCTCAGTTTCTTGTCACGAACGTTCACTGAGCACCCACTGGGTCCTGGGCTGAGGCTTCCTGCTGTGGCAAGGCTCACCCTCGTCATGAAGGGACTCACTGAGGAAGCACACACAGAGGCCATGGCCACTGCAGCTTGTCTCGTCCGTGTAGGTGATGCTCGCTCTGGTCACAGCTGGCACTAAGCGGGGGTGGGTGTGTGCAAGAGCCGACAGGAAATAGCAGGGGGCATTTCCTCGCCACCCCACCCCTAGCAGGCCCAGGCCATCCTTGCTTCAATGCTGACACACTCTGGGCACGTGAGCGTGGTTGCTGTTGGGGCTCCCAAGTGAGGCCTTAGAACAGAATCAAGAGCCCACACAGGAAGAAGCGGAGTAGAATCCGGGGGTCTGTCCAGGTTCTGTGACCAGGTGCCCAGCTTTTTGCATGGGACATGGTCCTGCCTGTCCCGTGGGTATCTCTGCTTTGTGTGGTGGCAGCGCGCTCTTGGCACTTGAGGTAGGCTTTCTCAAGCTCCTCGGCCAAGATGCGGCACCTCCCCTGACGCCCCGTGGCTTGCTGTCCCTGCCCCCCACAGCACCAGCTGGTGACTTCCCAAGGTCTGACGTGATGACATCAAAAAGTAGAGCTCTGGAAAGGCACAAGAGCAGCTGGGCCTGGGAGAGGGGTCCTGTCCAACACAGAGGGCCAGTCATTGGGAGACAGCCCTGTCCTTTTTTCAAGACTTGAAACCATAGCTGAGGAATTTAGTGATACTTAGTAAACTTGGTGTGAGTGGCTAGAGTGACAATTGCGCTGCCCATGTCCCCTGATGCAGAGGAAGAGTGACCCAAAGCCTCCTGTCCGGCCCTCTAGTGAGCTTCTGGTTAACCGTGAAGACCCAACCACCTTGTTAATGTCCTATGAAGTCCATCAGCCTTTTTATTTCCATATATCTCTACATGGCACTTGAAATCTCTGCCCAGATAAACTGCTTATGTCATCTTCATCTAAATCTCAGACATAAGGTTTCTTTGCATGTATTCAGAATATCTGGAACAACGCTGACTAACTCTGCACCAGCCCCTCTCATGCCTGGACAGATCCCTCCTTCCTCCCCACCCACCCAGCCACTTAACCCATCAAGCATCTTATGGGAAACAAGAAGCTTGATATCCATCTCTGTTCCCCTAATGAATAGTTCACACCTAAAATCTTGAAAGTTATTATCTTTTATAGATGTTCTAAAATATTTCCCACATTCTAAATACATCCAAGGGGCTGGGGCTTAGTAGTGGTGCTCTTGCCTAGCATACACTGGATCCAGAACCACAAAACTTACACAAATATATATTTCCAAGGGCCTTCTTGATACCTCCACCCAGCAAATAGATGTCTCAAACTTGTGTGTCCTCAACCGAGCTCTTCGTCTTCCTGGGTACCTCCCAGTCTTACTTCATCCACAGCCTTCCCTTCTTAGCTGGGGTCAAGCCCGTGGCCTTCCTCTTGGGTCTGCATGGCCTGTCTCCACCCTCTCTGGTCTGTGTTCATTTTCCATGGCACTCCTCCCTTATCGTCAAGGGGTGGGGATTTTTGTTTTATTTGCTGATGTGTCCTTCGTACCCAGAGCAGTGCCCAACACACAGTAGGTCCTCAATAATTATTTGTCAGATGTATCACTGACTCCAGGAGTTGGTGTGGGGAGCTGGGAAGCGCAGAGCTTTGAACTTAGATGACCAGGGCCCAGGTATGACTCTGCCATTTACAAGTTGTGGGACCCTGGCAAGTCACTTCGGCCCTTTGAACAGGCTGGATGAAACCCTGACTAGGGCAGCTCAGATAGCACCTGACGTATACAGACAGCTAAAGGCAGTTGGTGGCATGGTTATCACCACTGTGTATGCCACTGTCTGCTGTCACTCAGCAACCAGTCGGAGCTGTTTCAGCCCAGATCATCAGGTCAGACCACAGACCAAGGCCCGGGTGAATGACCTTTGGCACCTGCCGACGTTCCCTCCCTGTTGCTGTTTAGTAAGAGGGAGGTGGACAGAAGTTGTCACTGCCAGGGCAATAATCTGCTCAGTAATGCTGAGCCTGACCCCCACCTCCCCAGAAACCCTGAGCAGGCTGGGGCTGGGAGAGGGAGACTGGCTCCTTCCCCTCTCCTTCCCCTGGCTGGTTGGAACCAGCGTTACCATTGCTCAGGAGGTGGAGGGCACAGCTTTGGAGTCTCAGCTCTGTTCCTGCTGAGTGACTTTGAGCGTATCCCTCCTGAAGCTCACTTTCTTGTCTCTACAATGGGCACCACAACACCTTCCTCAATGGGATCATGTGAAGAGCAAATGAGACCTAGGAGTGTCACACTCATGAGGGGCTGGTGGCACAAGGTGACACTCACCCATGACACAACCAGCACTTTTTGTGTTTTTCAGAAGGAGATTAAGTCGTTTAACTGGCTTTTCTCCTGAAATGTAGTGTAGGGAGGTGTCTCCTTCCTGGAGGTGTCAGGAAGCAATCGGACAGCCACTTAGTTAACGGGAGGACTGGGGGGCTGAGATCTGTGGCTGCAGGAAGGGTGGCCCCTGCTCACCTCCCTCCTCTCCCACCCCCATAAGGTTGGTGGGGTTCTGTGCAGGCCAGGGGCAACCTTGCCTTCCAACAGCTGCTCTCACCTGGAGGCAGTTGTCAACTGGAAGGCCAATACACAAAGCAGAGAAGTGTCCTGGGGCCTCTGAGGCCAAAGTACAGTGTGATAACTGCAGGCAGTACAGCGTAGCTGGTCAGGGACGGGGCTGCGGGGCTGCGCTTAGCAGCAGTGAGTGGTGAGTGGAGCAGAGCGTGCGGGGAGCCGGCGTCCGCTCTCCTGCTGCACCTGGGGAAGGTGGGCCTGGCGAGGCTCTGGGTGATGGAGGGTGTGTGTGTGGCTGAGAGGACAGGAAGACGTCTTCTGTTGTGAAGCAGTCGGGGTCTAGACATAGTTCACATCTGCTTACTATGCAGGGGCAGAGCCAGGGCGGTGAAAGCGCACCTGTAAGGGAAGGAGGGAAGGCTTCCAGGGACACAGGAGGCCCGGGCCCAGGCTCACATTGCTTTTTTTTTTTTTTTTTTTGCAATGCTTTTCTGCAATTCTTTGTACCCCCTCCCAAAGTGGTCCATCACTGGAGTGTGTCGCCATGGCAACAGGCTCAGTGGGGAAGCCAGGCATTACCCAGAATTCACATCTGTGCTTGTTTCTCTCCTCGCTCCCTGTAGCTGCAAATGGAAAGCAGCTCGTGAGTGACACCACCCTGAAGCCGACAGTTCCTGGAAGAGAGGAAGGAGGTTTCTTTCTGGGGTTGTTTTCCCACAGAGTTCTGTCTTCCCCATCCACAGCCTGTGGTCCTCACCTAGCGCTGGAAGGAGCCAAGCACGGGAGGCCTGGGACTCCCTATCACATCTGACCTTTGCTTCAGGAGAGCTTCTTCACAGACTAAGGAATTAGCCTTCAGGCTTTTACAAGCTACCTGACTGCAGGTGGGGTCAGGCAGGCGGGGGGAGCGCCAGGGGAGGCAGGATCAGAGCTGTCAGCCACACTGCCCAGTGCCTACTGTCTTCCCTTCAAGGTCCCTTTTCTCTCACCTCTTTTCTTTATCTTGTCTAGGTCTTGAGTCCTCTTCCCACCTTCCATACCAAGATGCAAAGCAAGGTGACAAGGCAGCGGAGGCGGGGGTGTGCCCAGGGCAGGTTGGGGAGCCCCTGTGGGGAAGGGCTGTTCTCTCCCGTGGGCCTCCAGGCCGGGCTTCCAAGGCACTGCTGGAGTGCCAAGCAGTGGAAGGCAAGCCCGTTCACTCGCTCTGGCACTCTCCCTCCTGTGAGATGAGCAGCCCACATTCTGGTTTCTGCAGCAGAGCTGCCCTGCCCTTGCACTTGACCCTGACAGATGGACAACAGGACGTCGCCACAGCGGCAGGCTTCCTGGGGGAAGCATTAGTTTGTCCAGAGCTTGGATTATTTCATGTTTCTTTCACCTCACTTTCTTCTTGCTTTAAAAACTATTTTCTCTTTATATTTTTAAATAAACAATCTATAGTACCAGAAGTTTGGACATTCTAAAGAATTTATTACGAAATGTTCCCCCATTCATACCCTTTCAAGTCAACCAGTATTCTCAGTTTATATCAGAGGTATTTAATGTATTTACAAACAAAGGTGCAGGTGCATTTTATTTTTCTTTCATTTTTTAATATTGGTTGCTAAAAGTAGGGTTTGGGGTTTAGAAGATCTGCACCATGAGTGGACCCTGTCTTGTTTTGGGTCTAATCCACCTCAATAATAGTAAAGTCTCTCTTGGTTCCAATATCTGCATTTAGACCAAGTAAATTCCTGAGTCACGATGGACCTTCCGAGTTTGCTGGTTGTTTTTAATTTCAAGGGTCACCTTCCCCTCTGGACTTTCCTAGGATGACCTGGAAGGGAAGTAGAAAGCCAGGTTGTGTTGCTCCTTTCTACCTGGCAGAGCAGGTGTTCGGTGATATTCATCAGGTGCAGTTGCCGGGGAAGGCAATGTCGATCACAGCAGCGGAGGCTCATCTGGAGAGTCGGGGTCCCTCTGAGGAGTGCTGCCCGGCTTTGTTCTGAGGACACAGAGGGCAGCAGGGACAGCCTGGCCTCCTTCTTATTCTCAGAATTGTGCTTTGCATCCTCCTGCCTGCAGGGGCAGAGAGTCTCAGGCTGGGGGACCCATGGTCTCCAGCAGCAGGAGGTACAGAAGAGAGACCTGGACAGGCCTAACCCACTCAAACCTGCTCTGTTGGTATTTCAGTCTAAGCGGCTCAAAACAGCTCTTGTGGGCAGACAGGGCCTGAGCCAGCCAGTCAGTAACACCATGGAGCATTCCCTGGGCACAGAGCTCAGAGCTCAGAGCGGTGGAACCAGAAACAAGAAATAGACAGTTCAGTTCTCTCCCTGAGGAGCTGAGGAAAACAGAAAAGATAGATTCCGCTGGAACAGACTCAGGAGTCCACTAGCACAAACCAGGACAACCAAACACGAGGGCCGGAGACCAGCTCGCTCTCCCCATCCTGGGGAAAGGGGGAAAGACTGACATATTCCCACAGGCCTCCATGACAGGAGTCGGCTGACAGAGCAGCCTTGAGGCAGAGGGCTCAGGCTTTGCAGATGCAGGCCTGGCTGGTGCCCAGCATAGGAACACTGGCTAAGCCAGGAGGGTCCTTGCAGCAGGTGCTGTCCCTGGAGCCACCATGTGAGGGAGATAGCCAGGATGATGAGCTAGGAGATGGAGCTTAAGGTCAGCAGCCAGAGAGCAGCCAAGGGCTCTGCACCTGCAGCTGTGCGGGTGGGGGCAGGAGAGGTCAGGGAGTGACCACGTGGGCCAGTCTGGGGGGAGGGAAGCTGCTGGCAAACAGCTTCTTTCCCAGGGGTCCCACTGGCCAGCAAATGGCCACTTAAGACAGACATGCCTGGGGTCCGTGATGGCCAGCTGGGTGCATCCCTGGAGGTGAATACCAGGATGGGGTGGCTCTGCCTCGTGCTCACCACTGCTATCACTGGCACCTGGTCTGGCTGGTGCCACCCTCCCTGCACTGCTGCAGCAGCCTCTTCAATGACCGTCTGTCCGTCTGTGTGTCTGCGCCTGACAGCCTGGCCTCAGTCCAGCTGCTAGAGAAGCCCTCTAAGCCCGAGCTGAGCTGGCTCCAGTTGCAGGCTCCCAATGGCTCTGAAAGCTGCAGGCTGAGCCCTTGGTGACCTAGACCCAGGCCTGCCGAAAGCTGATGTGCCGGTCATGCTAGACGTCCCTGGGGTACCATGGGTGAGGACCACTGGCCTCATCAACCATACTGTGGGGTCTGGGCAGGTGGAAACATGGTACTTTTCTCCTTCATCATATGTCGTAGTTACAAATTGGAATTATCACAAATAATAAAGAGACATACAGTCTCTGTCACTTGTCTTGACCCTACTAGACTGACCTCTCTAAGGTCACCTCCTCTCAGTGCCCGTCTGTCCAGGCTTCACGTGACGATGCCCTCTGTCTGCAGGGCCTGACCTCCGTTCTTCACCCTTCCTCGTTCTTGGGGCGCATTTGCCTTCAAGCTCACTGCATTTCTTTGTGTCCATCACTTTGCCCTCCTCCCTGTGACACCAGCTTCACCGCACTGCGTTGGGGGTTGTTCTGGGAAGAGGCGAGGGATGGATGTGGACCAGGCTGCACAGTCTCAGAGCTTGTGGTGCCCCCAGCACAGCGTCTCTGCCTTCTGCTGGGTGTAGCTCGGTGGTGGGGTGCCCCAGAGGGAGGACATGTGGGGAAGACACTGCCTGGGCCCATCGATGGGGATCTCGAGGGCACCACACGCTAAGGTGGTGACGATCAGCATCCTGAGTGCAGCAAGGTCCCACCACATCCACTGTCACAGCCCTCCCCCTTGCTGGGGTCGTGGATGTACCTCCTAACCAGTCTCCCCACCTGCCATGGACTCCAGCTTATATACTTCCATGTAACAAAGTGATATATGAAAATTGCAAGCCAAATCCAACCCTGCCCTTCTTATTAAGCTCTCTAATGGTTTCCCATCCAGTTAGAGCAGCTCTTGAAAGTCCTCAGCCTCCAGCCCAGCCTTCTCCTCATCTTCATCTTTGTTAGCCGCTCCTCCTGTCCTCTCTCCCCCGTCCTGCCGGGGGGCCTCGGCCAGCTGTTCCCTGATCCTGGAACGCGGCTGCTGGGTCTTGCAGAGCTGGCTCCTTTCCACCCAAGTTCAACATTCACCTCTGCAGAGGAGCCTTCGCAGATTGCTCAGGTGCCCTCTCCTGTCCCGTTGGCTCTCTGTGAAGTGTTTGTCACTATGTGCTACTTCTGTGGATCTTTATTCGTTCACCATCTCTGTCCATTTCGCTCCCTGGAAGCAGGCTCTGCCCATGTTCACAGTGGTCTCCATAGGTGCAGGAGGGCCCGGGAGGGCTGGTGCTGTGTAGGGCCTGTCCAGCCAGCCCAAGCACTCTGGCCGCAGGAGCTGCCAGCCGTGTGGGCACGGGAGAGCTAGGTCCTGCAGGGAGGGCCTCCTGGGTGATCTGTAAAAGCACAGCACAGCATCCATGTTGGCCGCGTCCCGAGGAACGTCTGAGGTCACAGTTGAAAAAGCATGATTATCACAGGGGGACCTGGAAATGGAAGAGAAAGACTGGGAGGTCAAGAACCAGAAAGGTTTGGAAAATAGAAAGTAGGGAGGAGCTCGAGTGGGAGGAGAGAAAATGGAGAGGCGTGGGCTGGTGCTGCCAGCCTTCGCACACGGTGGGGCGGCTGGTGGGTCAAGTCCATCCAAGGCCTCAACACACACCGGCCCTGCTTCAGGAGGTGTGGAAGGAATGCATCTCCATTTAAAATTCAAAATCACCATCTACACTGAGGGTTCTCTAACTTTGTGATTGTTGATCTTAATTACCAGTTGGGTTTTTAAATGTTTTGTGAGTTCTAATGAATCATGCAGATATAAATATATACAAATGGTCCAGTCCTTGTGTTTGTTTGCTATTGAGGATGCCAGAAAGAGTGACTGTTGGGTGTTTGTTATCAGTTGGGGCCGCAGGCCGGGTCCCTGTGGAGGCCTGGGTCAGCGCGGGAGTCGTGGCTAGCTGTCAGGAGTCGCTCCTGTCCTCCTCAGGGTTTTCTCTGCCCCTGCTGGTATTGCTGCTTTACTCTGATGGTGAAAGAATCGGATCAGTGAAGGAACCCAAGGATTTCCCCGTAGGATCTTCTCGTCTTTGCCATTCATTACCAGTTGTTGGAGCCTGGTCTGATTTGAAGACTGGGAGGGTGGGCGGGTGCCCTGTTTGTATCTGATGGCTCCTTCTGTCTTTCTGGCAGTTTGGTTTTGAACATCCGCATGCGGTGAGGACTCTTTGAAATAATACCCAGCAAGCATTCTGGAAATTGCGAGACCTGTGTGCTGTAAGTCGCTAAGCTGCTGTCCCCTTCTCGCAGGCAGTCTCTGGCTCCCGTCCTAACGCTCTTCCCCTTGGCTTTGTGCAGACCTTGGGCTTTCCTGTCTCCCTTGGGGAGCACTGAGACCCCCCAGGCTGCCACAAGGCCCTCTGGGTGAAGGCAGGTTGCCCTGGAGGGAGCAGAAGCACCCCTTGGTTGAGGGTGGGGTTTCTTCTCCAGGCCCACTCTCCCTGGGTGGCAGGGGCCCTGGCCAGGAGGGGTCGCCTTCCCTCCCAGCTAGACCTGGGTACCCAGATCTTTTTCGCCTGATGCACAGGTGTCCGCAAGTGGCCTTCAGTGGGGCTGAGACACAGCTTTGGACTTGTTCTCTGGAAGCTAGAGAGGATCACCTCTGAGTTGATGTACCATGGAGACCCCTCCCCAGCCCATTGCTGCCTTGGTTGAGATGAGCCTCAGGAGGGGCAGGGTCTATCCTGCAGCCAGGCTGAACAGGCCTGCCGAAAGCTAATGTGCAGGTCACATGCTAGACGTCCCTGGGGCACCATGGGTGAGGACCACTGGCCTCATTGACCATACTGGGGGGTCTGGGCAGGTGGAGACATGGTACTTTTCTCCTTCATCGTATGTCGTAGTTACAAATTGGAATTATCACAAAGAATAAAGAGACATACAGTCTCTGTCACTTGTCTTGACCCTACTAGACTGACCTCTCTAAGGTCACCTTCCTCTCTATTTTTGCATATAGATAATGTTCAATAAATATATGTGTTTGGAGAACATCTCTGCAGCAAAGGCCAGTCTGTGACTTGCTTTGGAGCCCTGTCACCTGCCTCTCCTAAATGCCAGCAGATGTGACCCAGACACTAAGCTGACTCATAGCTTAGGAAATGAGAGTCTGGGCCGGACACTGATGAGAGGCTGCGGCAGGCTGGGCATCGTACAGCCTGCCATCCCAACCTCCCAAGGGCAGTCTGAGCGCAGGCAGGGGAGGGCACACCAGGGGTGAATAGATTGCTTTTATTCTTTTTGCTTGATATTTCCTGCAGTTTTATGTCCTCCCCCCATGTCCTGGGGAGATGTAGATGATATATACTTGCCTTTTCCTGATTATACACATATCGTTTGGCTGGAAATCTATATACCAGCCACAAGGATATTTTCTGGCTAAATATTAGAGACTTTTCTCACCGTCTCACAAAACAAACAACAATCCCCACCCAGGCTATCTGCTGCTCTTGCACATGAGAGATGTAAAGGATCATCCACTGCAGCTAGTGCCACAGCTAGCAGGACTAAACACTCAAGATCTGGGCTGCGACTCGACAACAGGACCTTGCAAGTCACTTTCTGATCTCTGTGGGCCCTGTCCTCATGAGGATGGGATGGAAGCCTATTGTGAGATAGCAGCCGCTCAGGTGGGTCCATGTGGCCCCAAGACCACCTCAGTCTCAGCACCTGAGACTCAGCTGGATTTGTCTGAAGAGCCAGGATTTGGAGCCCACTCTCAGGGACTTCCATGAGCCCTGCCCAGGCAGGTGGACTCCTGACTGTTAATGGTGAGGAATATTTTGAGTCCCTTCAACAAGGCCTTGTGTTCTTACAGGCTCTACAAAGACACTGGGGACACCTGAGATGCGGCCCCTGTTCTTAGACAGCTCACACTCTGGGTACACACAGGCCATGTGCTTGAGAGCCAGGCACTTCGGCAGTGCTCTGTTGTGTCCTTCGGGTACCCAGAGGCCCTGGGTCAGCAGTGCAGGCTGGGGAGATCTGTCCCTTCTCTGGCAGACTTCATGCTTGCCTCCGTGGAATGGCACCACCACACATAACCACAGAGATTGGCAATTTTTAAAGTTTTCCCTGTAGTCCTTACTCAGTTGTGGAATCATCAAATTCTTTGAAGATGCCGTCTGCTAAAATGGTGAAAAAGAGGCAATCAGAGAAGCGTATGACTTGCCCAAAGGTCTCCAGGTCATCCAGGAGCTTGAGAATCCAGCCTGTGGCCATCAAGAAGAGCATCCAGGCCCTGAAGCCAAAACAGTGGCCCCAACAATTAGTGGAAGTCCACCTAATGACCCACCGGGGGCCTTAGAGCCCTGTTACCCCCTCTGCAGATGGACGAGGGTCCTGTTCAAAGATTATCCCAAATGGCCTGGTGGAGGTGTTATATGTGACATCGGCACAGACTCACGCTCCAGGAATCCCTCCATGGCAAGAAAGGATCCTCCTGCTTTCACAGACACCTGCCTGAGGAAGTACTTAAATCCTGGAGGCAGCCTGACAATCTGTGAAGTCACAAAATATGTTACCACTGGCATTCCGAGGTGAGCACCTTCTGGGAAGGAGCCAGGGCCCGGGACAGTTTCAAATGGCCCCTGTAGGACAGCTGGCCCCCTAGGCCCTGCAGAAGAACTCAAGAGATGCAGGTCTGAGGCCCACTATGGCTAGCAGTGATGCTCTTGGCCAAATCAGCCTGATTTGAATGGTATGGCATCCCTGTGGCTTTCCTAGGCGTTGTACATATGGCCTTGCGCACAAAGGTGCAGGCGGGGGGTCCTATGGCACTCGTGGAACAAGTCATTGACATTAAAAGTGATGACTATTGACTAATTGTATGGATGCAGGTGGTACCATGCTGAATATGGCCACCCAGAGACCCATTTATGTGTGCGTCAGCTGACTGCCTCGTGACTACGTGTACCGGGAAGATGCAAGATTTAGCATGTCGAATCCTGAGCACTCAAACATTAATGCAGACCTCTGAGTCTCTTAGAAATCCTTGAAGCCACCTCCTCCATGACAGCTCTTCAAGCCACCCTTGCTGGAAACAGTTGGAGTGGGCTCCTTAATGCTAGGTGATTTTGCAAGTCTCAAAAAGCTGATTTGGGAATGACATTGCAAAGACCTCCTGCCATCTGACTTAGTCTTCAAACTCTCCAAAGCCGTCAGAGTGGAGCTCTAAAAACACTTGTGAAGACAGACGCGGTCTCTCCTCCCTTTGCAGGCAGCAGTCCAGGGGTCCTGAGCATCCAGGGCTGGCCCCTGGATGGCAGAGAGACAAGCCTCTCCCAGGTTGTCCAGAGGCCTGTACCTGAAGTCAGGGTGTTTTATTGTGGTGAGCATCCCTGAAACACTTTTCCAGTAGGAACCCTGTGCCAGGGCTCAGGCTCTGTGAAGTTCTTGTTGGGGCCTGGTCTTCATTTATATCCCTTAATTTCTGCCAATGCTCTCCAGGACAGGCCCCACAGTTTCTTACTTGCCTGCAGAGAAGTGAGTGCTGCCCTTCTGCAGCTGTGAAGTCTCTCTTGACCAGAGGCAGAGGTGGAATCTCTGAGTTTCATAATACATACAGCAAGATCTCTGTACGTATTATTTTTACCATGCAGGTGAAGCAAGAAATTAAATTGGACTTCTTAACAAGGGAGAAAATCCAGCACTAGAAATGGAAGATCACAGGAGAACTTGAGAAGCCGTTTGCAAAAGCAGTTTGCACTTCAGGTCTCTGTGGCTGGAAATGCCACCCCTCCCCCAGGCCAGACAGATCTGGTTCTGCTTTATCTTGGCTTCTCAGGAAAGACAAATCCCGCAGGATCTTCCTTTCTGTCTGCCTGACAAATTCAATAGGAAGCCGGCCTTAATGTGTCAGAGATGGGACTGGGTCTCTCCTGCTTCACATGCGCTGCTTCGAACTCATGGAACCTGAGCGAGGACAGACCCCGGGCTCTGAATTAACATCCTGGGGCCAGCGGATCCAGCTGGGGAGGCCTGCTGGAGTGCCCGGCTCCCCAGCAGCAGCTTTCCTCCTGCCCTGGTCCTCCTCCTCTCAGTCTGTTGGAGGACATAGGACTGAAAACGAGGCCCAAGGAGTCAGATTTCCAGTGTGCTAGGGTTGGAAGGGCAGGCCCAGGCAGCCAGCCAGAGGCGGGTTTCCCAGGCAGCACCTGGGAAGCCACACTGGGCGAACAGGAGGCCAGGGGCTGTCCCAGGCTCAGACGTATGGCTATGCAGGGTCGCAACGTGCTGCAGGAGCTTGCCTGACTCAGTGTCCCTTCTGATCGTAACCAGCGCTGTCTTCACAGCCAGTCAGCTCAGGGCGCAGGGAAGTGCCTGGGCCAGGCCTGGGCGAGTCAGCTTCAAGGCCAGGAGCCCTCCCTCTCTGTGGGTCACTGCTCTGGTAGACTCCAGGAAGTTGTCTTTGTCCCCAAGGTGGGATCCTCTTTCCCTGGCTTTGCGTGGCAACTCAGGGCAGGGAGATGGGAGCTCTCAGTCCTGCTCGGAACCCAGGTTTCCTTGCCTTTCCTTGTTCTTAAGAGACTGAGTCTGTCCTTGCACTAGGTCTGCCTGGCAATTTTCCTTGGCTCAGTCTGTCCGGCCTGGGATGGAAGTGTGTCTCCTTCCGGCCTCCGGTCTACTCCTTTCTGCCACGAGGCTCCACCATCCTCTGGGGGCCCGACATAGTGTTTGTATGGGAACTGCCATGCCATGTGCCTCGCCCTTCCTCACCCCAGCTGTCGGGGTGGGTCTGGGCACCAGGTCTCTGTGCAACATGTTCCGGGGGCCACTCAACCCTGCTCTCCCCGGGGCAGCCTGTTGGTTAACTTGTGAATGACCAACTCCCAGCCAGGCCTGCCTCCTGAGAAGGGCAGCTGGGCCTGCAGTAAAAGCAGGGCGGAGCAGGAAGGGGCAGCGCTGGGCTCCATCTCTGACCTGCCAACCTTTCCTCTTGACCTTGAGCCCTTGCCTCCAAGTGGCTACATTTCTCTCCCTGCACTTGGGAGGCATCCATGCGTGGTCTGTAAAGGCACAGGAGGCCCATGGGGGCAGCTGAAGGTGAGAGCTAGCCAGGCCTCTCCACAGCAGTCCCTGCTGGGGCCTTCTAGTCCCTCCAGCTACAGGGCCAAGACATGCAGAGTCAGCCCTGGTATGGAACCTTCTTAGAAGCAGAAAAGGCCTTTCCCGGAATCCTGTTGAACCCCGAGGCGAGGAGGCGTGTCAGGTTTTGCAGTGGGGGAAAGCTGGCCGCTGGGCTCCATTTCTAAGCACCTTTCGCCTCCGGAGCCGGCCAGCTGTCTCCTGGAGACTTGCCTTCCTCATGGCTGGTCACCTCCAGGAGATGTTCCACTTTCCAATCAGGTGAAAAACGAACCCGATTAAAAATAGCAGACAGGCCTCTTCAGAGTCTCCTTGTAAAGTGAAACCCCTGGGTGCGTCTCCAAGTGGGAAGAGGGATGTGACTGTCCCTGGGTTCCAGGCTCCGAGGGCCAGTCCGCTCCCAGCTGCTCCTCCCCTCCCACCGCTCTGCGCAGCCCACACAGCAGCCAGCAGAGCCCTCTGTCACAGCCAGGAAGGCCAGCTCTCCCTCTCTGGGTTCACCTCAGTGGCCGGGGCACCCGGACCGCCCCTCTCCTCCCTTCCTTCCTCCTGCCTTGAACGCTTATGGACCTAGGCTTCTAGAGCTTTCTCAAAACTGTGGACACATTCCCAGTGGAAAGCATGACATTTTCCGTTTCAGATTACGCACTCCACCATGCAGGAAGAGAGAGAGCAGGAAAACAAGGCCTGGGAGCCAGCCCCTCCTGCACCGCCCCTGGCTCTGCCCTGTTTATCCTGGAGTCACCTCCCTCGCGGAAGGCCCATGAAGAGGTTAACCGCCTTTCTGCTCATGTGGCACATCTGGATCGAGGCGTGCCTCTCGACTGGGTTGTGTTTTTTTTAACTTTACTTTCCACTGCCATGGCAACCGCTGCATGTTTGGCAAAGGGAAGGGGGGAGCTCGGGGAGAAGAAAAGGAGCTCTCAGCGCGGGGCTGGCCGCCGTCCAGGGTAATCATGCCGCAGAGCTGAAATGAGGCCTCTGGCGGGCAGCCAAGTGACAGAGAACAAAGCTGTCAGTTCCTAATGTTGGCGGCAAAGCTTGTTTGGCACCCTTATATGGTTTCCCAGAACTCCCTGCCTTGGCCGCTGTCCATTCCCTTCAGGGCAGCAAACGGGATTAGCACAGCTCTGGGTTGTTTTTCTCCCCTCTGCTCCAACTGCTCCAGTGACATCACCCCTGCTGCATTCAGGTGCCAGCAGGGTGGTTTTTCTCTGCTCCACCTCCCTCCTCCCTGCCCCCCCACTTCCTGCCTCCACCCCCTCGCCCCTACCTCTCTCCACGCAATGTTTTAGGTCATTCTTCTTGTCCGGCTTCTCTGTTAAATTAAAAACACCCTGGTGCTCGTACATTTAGCTGAATCAAGCCAGACGCTGTATTTTATTTTTATAACTGAATTCCTGTGAGATAAAAATCTCATTTTCCTTAGTCGGCTGTAATCAGCACTCACAGGGATGTGGTTTCCAACTGCCCCATCTTGTGCTTCCTTAGGCAGCGCCACAGAGAAATGGACTTGGCTCCCGTTCAAGGTTAAAGGGCCCATGGCGGGTCACACGTTGTTCATTCAGACACACACACAATGTGCACACAGACCGTCACACACACACAGAGGCATGCATGATGTGCACACAGAGACCATCATGCACACACAAAATGTGCACGCAAAAACCAACATACATACATGCACACACATACAATGTGCACACAGAGACCATCATACACACACACACACACACACGCACACGCACACACGCACACACGCACACACGCACACGCACACACGCACACGCACACACGCACACGCACACACGCACACACGCACGCGCACGCGCACGCGCACGCGCACGCGCACAGCCCTTCTCAGGGAAAGTGGCCCACAGCAACAAACACAAAGGGCTTGCAATACCCGCCCAGACACAATCGCACAATCAGTACAGTACCCTTCTTTCACTACCCAGAAGGAAAATAGGTGAGTAAGTGGAAGCTCCAAGCTGCTTCCAAAAGACGGGTTCAAGCTAGCAGGCAGGCCAGCAGGGTTATGCAACTCAGGGCACCAAATGGTCCCGCCCTGCCCGGCCCCCCACCCTGCCACAGTCTGATTCATGAACTAGTTTTCAGATTCATGAATCACCCGGGAGCCAGCAAGAGAAAAATGAGTAGTATTGATCTCATTTCAATTGAAACGGCTCAGCAGGGCCCTGCTGGCTGAGGACTGCTTTCCAGGGCCCCTGTCTGCAGGCCGGCACCCAACCTGGGTGGGGCAGGATCCTGGGGTGGAGCCTCTGCGCAGGGTGCCCCTTATTATAAACAGACACAATACCATCTACTGGTACAGGGACGCTGGTGAGACCCCACCTGTCCTTGCTGGGGACATCAGTTGCCTTCTTTGGAAGTCTCCATTTACTTTGTAATGACATGTTTTAAGAGACATCTCAATGCCAATTCTGTTTCTGGGCTTTGGGTGACTTCTTGAGGACTGCCAGAAGTAGAAATTCACCTTCTGAAGGCATGGACATGTCTTGGGGTGGTTGGTTTTAAGGCATACAAGCAGCCCTTGCCTCCGGCCCCCAAGTCAGCCAAGAAGGATGGGGAGAAGGCAGAGAGAGACTCTGGGGGAGAGCAATCTAATTCACATAAGGGAGGTTACCCACCAGCCGGATGACTGCTTCTCCCGCACACATCACTCTGGATTTGAGAAAAACATTCTTTTCCTTCTCAAATGAAAGGAAGCCCCTTTCTTTGGTGGTCAGGGAACTGAGTCTGGGTCCAGAAGTCTCACGGAGAGATGCTGGGTCTCAGGCAGATGGACCAGGGGCCACCTACCTAGGGACCCTCTTCCCTCCAATTGCTGTCCTCCACCGGCTTGGCATACATCCCTCACCCAAACCCAGCCCAAGACTCCAAGCTGACCAGCACAGGCTGTTGGTCTTGATCTTCACCTTCCCAACAGATGTTTGAGCAGTTTCTTCTTCTAGTCTCCCCTCCTACCCCCACGCCAGCCCTGGCAGATTTAAAACTGTTGACTGGACACATGCTTTTCAGAAACCCCACAGAAGTAGGCAACTGGCACCAGAAAAGGATTCTATCCTATTCTGCATAATTTTGGATCCAAGAGTCCAGATGAGAGATTTGAATCTATTTCCTTCAGAAGCACAGTCCCGCCATTAGGTGCATTTCACCCGCAGGGATTCCAAGAGGTGACCTTATTCCCTTCATTACTGCAGTGCCCAGAGGAACTGGGAGCAGCCCAAAGCAGGGCAAAGAAGCTGTGTGTGTGTGAATTTCAACCAGCAGCTGGCTCAGAGGGATGAGTGCTCTGCTTTGGTGAGCGGTGAGCGCGTCCTGAAGGTGCCTTTCAGGCTGAGCATTCTGGAGCTGACTCTGCAGTGAACCAGACCCTGGCCTGCAGTCCCCAGGGTTAGAAGCTTTCCTGCAGGCTTGCCGGCTGGCTTGAGAGCAAGGGGGGATCCTGGGCTGGCTCATGGGTTGCATTACCTCAGTTGATTTGCCAGGGCAGCCCCACATTTGGTGATAAAACTGAGTCGCTAGGAAAGCTTTATGTAACACCCATCCTGCAGGCCAGCTTCTCAGAGCCACAAGCGTTGTTTCCAGAGTTCCCCATAAACCTGGCAGCACATCAAAACCTCTGTTTCATAACACACTAGAAATAGGATTGTCTAATAATGTGCCGAGCACTGGACCTATCATGTGGGGATCAGGACTTGGGTGAATTGCTAAGGGCTAGCTAGGCAGAGACCCCCAAGACGCCCCGCTTGCAGCCTCTGGGATCAGGCTGAAGGGGAAGTCGGAAGACCAGTTTCTGTCTCCGTGGTCTGCTGGATGGTGACCTGAAGCCTTTTTCAAAGGATTTGCTCAATAATCTCAAACATATTGAGCATCTTACTCCTGTTTTAAAGAAAGCAAAAGAAAAGACTGCTTCCTCCTGCTTCTTCTTTCACGCAGACTGTGGTTTCCTTTCATTTTGACACCAGACATGCTGGCTTTTAGGGACTTGACCCTGGCTTCCCCGGGAGGACAGTGGCCCCCAGGACGCACCTAGCTTTAGGAATCCACAGACTCACCACTCATTTGAGACTCCACTCCTGCAGTGGGGGCAGGGGGCGATCCCGTGCCCTCCCGCACTGCACCCCCCATTGGGCCCTGGTTTAGGTTATGGCCAGGAAAGGAGTTCCTTCTGCCACTTGCAGCCTGTTTAGGTGCCACTCCGGAAAACTTCTTCCGGGGGTTCAAGTGCATGTTCCTTTGTTCCGTTTTGTTGTGTTACCCATGGTGGGTTGTGCCTTCCTTCCTGTTTAGGCCTGCCACGTGGCCATGGATGTCCTGCTTGTGCAGATGGCCCACTGGGCATCATTTCAAAACAAAAGAAGCAGTTGCCACTCACCATTAGGGAGGACTAGCCGAAGCCCTGGAGGGCAAGGTTCTGTGCCTGCAAGGCTGACCTTGGGGACAGGCCCATGTGGCCTTGGCATAACCACATTTGGTGTCTTGAGCTGCCTCAAGAGGATGGAGCTCCCGGGCTCTTTTCCCTCTCCCCTGCAACTTCACCTCCCCCACAGCCTCCCTGGGGACCTTCCCTGGGCAGCCAGAACAATCCAGGGGGAACCTTGTCTCTGCCCTGTCCCCGCCCCGTCCTCAGCTCTGTGCTACGCAATGTCCACGATTCAGACTTGGCATCTTTCTCTTCCAGTCTCTTCAAGCAGCTCTGTTTTCAAATCTCTTCTTCCTTCTTGCTGGGAATGTCGACCCCAGATCGCCAGCTTGGGCTGTCCAGAACAATTCTCCCTCAGTTCTCTCTTCCACGGCCACATACAAAATTTCTTCAGTCCCTCCGGTGTCTGTAACACCTTCCCATTTAGTTGCAGGCAGCTTGAATGGGCCCACTCTGCCCTTTTTGCTGGGTTATTAGGAAAATTGATAAAGAAAAGGCCCTTCTTTCCTCATATCATGTCCCCCCGCTGGGACCTGGCCCACGTCTCCCATCCCACATGCCAATCGTCGATGTGGAAGAACCGGCAGGGAAAGGGGCTTCCCTCCCCGGCTGAGACTGAATAGCCCCGAGATCCATTTAGCGTCTGGACACCTGGTTGCCATGGAGATGATCGTCATAAAAACACACTGATCTGCAGGGAGATATAAAGCTGATCCCAGAGGTACACAATCAGACACATTAGCTCAGAGAAAGACCACGCTGCTTATCGCCTCTTTTGTTGACAGTGCCTCTGCCTTCTGAGAACCAGGCCAATGCAGTCCATTTCCAGTTAATATTCTCTAAGGAACAACCAAGGGCTTCGGCAAATGCCAGATGCCCCCAGCCTTCCTGCCCTGGGCTGAGTCAGCCAAGCAGAGGCCGTCCTTTGGCACAGGATGTTCTCTACCGCATGCCATTGATCAGCTGGCACAGCAGAGTGGGTGGAACTGAATACTCACCTTGACCAGGCTCGGGTCAGGTGGCTGGGAGGGAGTGATGGATGTCAGCAGAGACACCTTGGGTGCACTGCTCAGTGCACAGGGGAAGAGGCTGAAGGGGACACTGAGACTATTTGGTGCTTAGCATAGGTTTATGTTAGGATGGGTGATTTGGCAAGACACAAGGTTTGTTGGGCTGTGCATTCCCCCCTCTACCTCCTTCCCCTTTACATTTTCCAAACTTGCATTTCCCCTTGGTCCAGCCAACCTGCAGGAACCAATAAAATACTTCACTCCTCTTTGCTCTGGAGCACGCACCCAGAATGGCAGTTCTGGGCAGCACAAAGGGGCAGGCACAGATCATCTTGCAAAATGCCAAGGATGGTGGCAGTCCTTTGAAATTTGTTTGGGTTAAGAGTTGAAAGAATTATTTGGTGTTCAGATTTTTAGCTGTACCATTGGCTGAGGGTAACTCAGCCTAAGAAAATGACTGGAAAATGTTCCATGGTGGTAGCATGATGAACACAGGCAACGTCTCCTTCCAACATGGCGCCCAGCAAGAGATGCTCCAGCCAAAATGTGAGGCTGTCAATCTGGAAGCCTGGAAGCCGTCGTTGACATGAAACTGGGCAATCTCTGTGTCTGTTGTCCACTCTTTCTTTCCTTCTTTTTTTTTCTTTCAAGATGTCTGAATTCTAGAAAATGGGTCATAACTTAGTCACTGACTTGGTATTTGATCTTCAACTATTATTTGGATTACCCAGTACCTCAGTTTTCTTTTTTTAAAATTGTGATTTTGTTTCCATTTCATTCCCAAATGAGTTTTCAACTTGTCTTACTTCAGTCCGTCCTATCACATTGTCACTGATGGAAGAGGTAAAGACCAGACCGTGGGCAGATGTGGCAACAATCATTGCAGTAAGCATGCACACTGTTACCAAGAGACACCACATGATGTTAGGGGGCCTGTTCTTACTACATTCTGTGTTCTGGGCTTATATGAAAAAACAAATCCTTCCGTGGTGCTGCAGATTCTTCGGCTAGTCTCACCAAATGCCCTTGGCTGCTGGGTTTTTTTTTTTTTTTGGTACCGGGGATTGAACTCAGGGGCACTCGACCACTGAGCCACACCCCCAGCCCTATTTTGTGTTTTATGTAGACACAGGGTCTGACTGAGTTGCTTAGTGCCTCGCCCTTGCTGAGGCTGGCTTTGAACTCGCGATTCTCCTGTCTCAGCCTCCCTAAGTGCTGGGATTACAGGCGTGCGCTGCTGTGCCTGGCACTGCTGCTGTTTTGACCTCTCATTGGCATATTTCTAGTTACTCTGACTATGCCCTTGACCCCGCCTTAACAACAGTTCATTGCCAGTATGTTCATTATTCCCCAACTGTCTCTATCTTTATTTTTCTTGTGTAAGATAATTTTTAAAGCCATTTCAAAGCTCAGCTAACTCGAAGCTGTTCAGCTGCCAGCTCCCTCCAGGCTCTGCGGTGGGCGACTTTCTTTTTCTTCCGCCCTCCTCCCCTGCACAGAGCATGTTTATAAACACACGCCCTCCTCCCCTTGGTCCCTTTGGCAGGCATTACATCATTCTGCCTTTTTCCCCTCCGCCCTCGTGTTTTTCCGGAAAGAATTCCCTGGTCCTGGTTCTTCTCCTTCTCCATCCGCTCAGGAGGGAGGTGCTGGTTTGAGTACCCTGGCCCAGATGGGAGCACTGGGAGCACATCTGTCCTGCTGCTTTCCTTCCTGTTTCACAGTCCATCACCTCGCCCTGCAGTATGGCCCCTGTCATGCCATCTTTCTCCCAAGGCGACAGCCTGTACCCTGGCAAGGAGACAGTGGTAGCTGGGCCTCACTTAGCATCTATGCACTCTGGTTGCAGAATGCAGGATTTTCTTATAGTTTGGGCTTTTAAAAAGGCTTATTTACTGATTCTGAGAAGTGCCAGATTCACAGCCCTGAAGAATAAAGGCCAAGTTTGCATGTGGCTGAAAATACCCCATTGGCCCAGGCCAGTTGGACACCTGGGGCCAACTTAGAGGCTGCTTTGATTGCTGTGAGCTCTGCCTTGTTTGCCAAAGAAGTGGCCGTGAAGGTGGCCCTAAACCACAGCTCACTGCGCGTCTTTCAAACAGAACCAGGACTGGAAATTCAGACCAGGACTGTGCCTTCCAAGGGCCAGAATGTTGGTCAAGTTTTGAAACCAGGGCCTATTGATACTTTGTAGCCAGTGCTACTCACGTATTTGTTTACACTAAGCCTCTTGCTTTAATTAGAAGTAGCGAGGAGGAGCTGGCGCCTGTAATCTCAGCAGCTCCAGGGGTGGAGACAGTAGGAGAACTGGAGAGTTCAAAGCCAGCTTTAGCAATGGTGAGGTGCTAAGCAATTCAGTGAGCCCATGTCTCTAAATAGAAAGTACAAAATAGGACTGGGGAGGTGGCCCCGTGGTCGAGTGTCCCTGAGTTCAATCGCAGGTCCCCGCCTATCACAAAGAAAAGTTACAAGGTGATTTAAAAAAATTCATCTGACTCTGCTTAAGCCTCTCATTCTCGTAATTGTAGCAAGGCCCCATCTTTACATGCTTTCTGTGCAATACAGCATCCTCACCGAGCACATCCAGGCCTGAGGTCTTCGTAAGAGGGAGCATGTGATCTCCACCAGAAAAGCGCAGGCAGGCCCCCGAGCATGATGCCCTGCAGACGCACCGTTATCAGGAGCCATGTTGGCCAACGTGCCTATTCTCCTCTCCCTGATGCTGGTGTGGTGTGGTCGCCTGAGCCCTGGAGGAGACGCATGGGGAGGCGGCTTCGCTGAGCGCGCACGCATGCGCACAGGGAACAGGGCCGGCTGGCGGTGCTGCCCTGAACCGGGCTGAGTACCGGTCTTACAAAGGCAGCGTGCCAGTACCATCTCCGTGGCTTGGAGCTGGTAGGGGGCTTGGATCTGGTGATCCGAGAGGCCCTGACCCACGTAGCTCCTGGAGTGTCTGACTCTGCCCCAGATTCACTCTTTTTCTTTTTTGGGGGGCGGAGGGAGGTATTGGGGATTGAACTCAGGGGCACTCGACCACTGAGCCACACCTCCAGTCCTATTTTATACTTTTTATTGAGAGACAGGATCTCCTTGAGTTGCTTAGCGCCTCCCTTTTGCCGAGGCTAGCTTTGAACTCAAGTTCCTTCTGCCTCAGCCTCCCGAGCCTCTGCATTACAGGTGTGCACCACGCTGCTGGGCCCAGGCCCCAGATTCACTCTTTATCTTACTCCTTTACCTTAAGACAATGTGTGGTGTCTGGATGTATTTAGACAGTGTTTCCAGAAGTTTCCTCTTAATACTTCTCCTTCTGAAAATATTATAGCCTCTGCCTGAAGTGACTGTCTCTACCATCCCATGAGCCTTGATGGGTCCATGGCTCAAACACTGAATCAGATGCCACCCTCTCATGAGGATCTTGCTCATCCTATTAAAATGAATTCCCCCTCCGTGTCCAGAGTGCAACCGCTTCCTCTGTCAAGCCTGGACCCCCTGCTGCCTCTGGGTGGACGTGACCTGAGGTCGGTGCCATGAGAGTGGGGACCTTGGCCTTTCCCCTGGTCATGACTTGTGCTGAACACTGCCCTGTCCAGAGTCTGTCCCTTTGTATTTTAACGTCCCTGCCCAGACGCCTCTCTGGCACCGCAGATGGCAAGCTGGTGGCCTTGTTGGTCTCTATGTGCCCGTTGCTGAATAAGTGGTCTGTCACAGTGAAGGTGCTCGGGCGCCTGCTGGATGACAGCAGAGGCACAGCCCGCGGACAGAGGACCGGCCCCAGCACAGCCTGCCCGACGCTGTCGCTCGCACGTCCTGACTCCACGGGCACCGCGTGCATTCTCCGTCCAGTGGAATCTGCCTCCCCCTCACTCAGAGCTGCCTCCTCTCCTTGCCGCAGACCTTCCGAAGGCCACTGGCCCTGTACTCCGGGGGACGTTGCTCAGGACTGTGTGTTCTTGGGACAGACGTGCTGGGCCGTGCCCTCACGCTGCCTGGCTCCCTCCTCTGGGTTAGGTGGCCTGGCACTTCTCCACTTCCTTCCTTCTGCAGAATCCCTGAGCATCCAGAAACCCCGCTGCCTCAACAACCCGGCCACGGCCCCAACGACGACCTCAGTTTGAATGAGCCTAGATTTCCACCTCCAGGAAGACCCTTTCCAGGGCTTTGGACCTCGTGCCCGCCCACATATGAGGCACTGCCCACAGGCACCCACGGCCCTTTAAACCCAGCTAGACCCACCCTCCCTTTAACTCCTCCTCACCCTTACATATTCAGATGACTTTGCTCATTGATTTATCTCCACTGGGCATATTGTTCTAAAATACAGAATCTAAAGCACGACCATGTCACTGCACCTAAGCCTCACACGCAGACTGGGCTCGGCACCAGGTGCTCCAGGCTTGAACTCAGGATCCTGCCTGCCACCACCCTTCCCCAGCCACCTGCTCTCCGGTGGTCCTCGGAGACGCATCTTGGCTACCTCTGCTGTGAAGCCGGCTGGGCTTCTCCAGCAGACCCCAGGGCCCCTGCCTCTTCTCCCCGATAGCACTTCCTGAATTGCTCCCTGTCGGTGTCTTGCCCTCCTCCCCCCCGCACTCTGGACTCCTCCAGATTTACAGAGGTGCCACCTCCTGCCACTCATCCCTCCTTAGCCCATGGTGAGAGTCCAGTGCCGTGTGCTGTCCCTGGTCCCCTGGAGTGTGAATGGAGCAGTGCAGCTGAATTCATCATTGGCTCCTCACTGCCCCTCTGGAGTGGCTGGAGGAGGGAGTTTTGAAAAGAAAAATGTAGCCTTCTGTGTTCGTATGGTTTAAAAAGAAATCCTGGTGTTTACCTCCCCATTAGCAGCCTGGTGGCTCCTTCATCCTTCCTCTGCATGGAATCCGTGGCAAACGATTCCCAGGTGGGAAACTCCTTCCTGGGTCTTCAGTGTGCTTATTCACCCACCCTCCAGTGGGCAGTGGGCGCCCCAAAAGGCCCTCCCCTCACTCACGCAGCGCCCACTCCTCCCTCGGGCCTCAGGGCCTCTTGCTGCTGCTCAGGCGCTGTGGGGCCAAGGCTAGGGGTTTACTCCACACTTCTTGTTCAAGGGTTTCCAGCCCCCCAGTGGTGTCTCCCTTATTATTATTGCCAGGTAGGAGAAAATGTGACTGTGTCCATGTTATGCAATTTGACAGGTCGCCTACAAAACCTGAGTTTCGCTATCACATGATTGGGTCATGGAAGAGGGGGTATCTTCTGCTCCTCAGTGGGGACCCCGCCTGGCTGGGCTTTTTGCCTGGTGGTGATGAGCAGTTAGGCCTGAGACCCGTGGCCCCGCAGAGACGCTTCCTACAGGGGAAGCTGCCTCACTCCAAGGCACAGCTGTCCTTTTTTAATATTATAAAAGGAATGTATAATATATGTTCCCTGGTTTTCAAAGATTCCCAGTGCATTTTCCTAATACAGCAGCTATTTCCATTATTTTTTTATTCTTGATTCATCATTTTTAAATGCAGCCCTGTGGTTTTGAGGGCCAATAAGAGAGAAATGGGGCTGGGGGATGGTGAGAAGATTGCTTTAGAGGAGAGGCACAGCTGTCAATCTTGAAGGAAAATTATCTTTGTGAACTAAATGGTACCTGAATTTTATTCAAGTGAAAAGCTGGGCAATTCACTGTGATTTAAAATGATCAGTGTTGCATGTTGCCTATTTCAAATGCATGGAGGTAGATTTCTTTTTCTTTTTACTTTTCTTTTTCTTTTCCCCCAATAACTGAGGGAACGTGTGCAAATTGAAGTTACATTGTTTCATCTGAGCGAGTGAACCCTAACCCAGTAAGTGACCACAGTGCATCAGTGTTGTGCTGGGGAGACATGCCATCATTTCCCATCACGTAGGACACAGAATTAAAACGGACTTGAAGTACTTTATGTAGGTCAAGATAATAGAAAAGCAAAACTTCTAAAATTAGCTCATGTTTAGTGGACTTCTCAACATTTTTTGTTTGTTTTGTTTTTGTTTTTGTTTTTTTTTGGTACTGGGGATTGAACTCAGGGGCACTCGACCACTGAGCCACATCCCCAGCCCTATTTTGTGTTTTATGTAGACAGGGTCTCACTGAGTTGCTTAGTGCCTCGCTATTGCTGAGGCTGGCTTTGAACTCGCGATTCTCCTGTCTCAGCCTCCCTAAGTGCTGGGATTACAGGCGTGCACCACCGCGCCCGGCTGTTTGTTTTTATTTTGAAGTAGCAAGAAGACACTGGGGAAAACTGACAGAACCATGGGGACAGTTCTACTTGACTAGCCTCGAGTCTGGACCCTTGAGCAGGGGCGATGGGAGTGAGGTCCCCAGCTCTTCATTTCCTTTAAGACGCTGCTCTCTTCTGTCCCCAGGCTCCAGAGTGTCTGGCCTGAGGTTCTGGGTCCACTGGGAGACCCGAGTGTCCGATTTCCCCATCTGCTTCCTACAGACACGAGCGGGAATTCGCTGATCGATTGTGACGATCCCTCCGTATGATGGTTGTTATGGTTTGGATGTGAGGCTCCTCTAAAAGCTCCCGTGAGACAGTGCAGGAAGGTTTAGAGGTGAAATGATGGGGTCATGTGAGCCTTGGCCTCATCATTGCATTAATCCCTGACAGGGTCACCTGGGTGGTGGCTGCAGGCAGGGAGGGTGTGGCTGGAGGAGGCGGGTCCCTGGGGTGTGCTCTGGGGCATATTTTTGTCTTTGTTGAGCAGAGCTCTGTCTCTGCTTCCTGTGCGAGGTCCCCACTTGCCAGCCATGATGTTCTGCCTCACCTTGAGCCCCCGGGAATGGAGCTGGCTGTCCGTGGACTGAGACCTCTGATACCGTGAGCCCCAAATAAACTCTTCCTCCTCTGATTGTCCTCGTCAGGTCCTTGGGTCACAGCAGCAAAAAAGCTGACTAAACAAAAGGGGCTGGACCTTGGGTACAGAAAGCACACCAGCCTCTGCTGGCAGCCCTGCACCCAGGGCCCGACTCGCCTTCTGTGGGGGCATTGCAGCAGGCATGGCCCGGCAGCCCCACGGCAGCCACCAAGAGCCAGAAGCAGGAGAGCGGTGTGGCTGCTGCTCCACACAGGCGAGACGCCCCTCCCGGCTTCCTGCGTATTCTGGAGGGGTCTGGGCTGGCTCTGCTCGTGGGGGGCCGCTGTAGCACACCTCGGGAAGTTCTAGAAGTGCCCATGGAGAGAGCAGGCATGGAGACAACTTACTGGCCCTCCTTCCAGGGAGAGAGCTAATGTGATTGACCTCCTGCTTGGCCCTTGGAATGGGACAGCCTCTTTGCTCCCAAACCCCCTGCAGTCCTGATGGCTCTTACCACCGTTGCCCCCGCTTTCTGCTACACTAGACCCGGACCAGAATGGCACTGTGCACCTCTGCCAGCCAGTCTCCTGTGAAATCCTGCCACGTCCTGGTGACCCAGTTCCTGCCCTCGATATGCCCGTGAACAGTGCAGGTGCTCTCTGAAGGGCCAGATCTGTGGGCCTTTATTTCTGTGCCTCTATGTAAGTGTTCTGCCTGTGGAGCCACTTAGGGAGCTTTTAAATAATACCTGTGTTGGGCCCCACCCCAGACCAATTAAATCAGCTTCTCTGGGGAGGAAGCCTGGCAACCGTGCTTTTTAAAAAAGCTCCCCAGATGATTCTAATGTGCAGCCTGGGCTGAGAACTGCTGGATCAATTGCCGTGACTCTGTGAGGAGGGATAGTTGTGCACCGGCGTTTTCAGGGCCTTGAGGAGCCCCTCCTGTTTTGGCTGGGCCCACTTCCATGAGAGGGTCAGACAGATCAAGGATTGTCGGCATTAACTCAAGGTTGAGAAAGTTCACCTTTTAAAAATCTTCCTTAAGTAATGATTCTTAAGTAAATCATGACTGTTTTTGAACTTTCTGATCAATATTTCTCAATGTCTGGGCTGGAACCTGTGAAGAACCACAGGTCTAGTGTGGTTCGGCCTCAGGGAGTCCACAGAGACATGCCCATGGTCATCTCCTCCCCTCTTGGCGCATCTTGTCACTAACTCCCTGACCAAGGTTTTGGGAACCTAGTCTCCTCCAGAATACACATGGCTACTGCATGGTCCCAATGGCTCTAAGACACAGGACTCTGTTACCTTTGTAGTTTGCAAATTTGTGGTCCACTAGCCCATACCCCCTGCACACTCCCACCCCAAACAAACAAACAAACAAAAAATACAAACAAGGTTCTCTGCATCATTTTTCCTGTTGGAACTTATTGGCTTCATAGGCTGTTTTCCATTGCTATAACCAAACACCGGAGGCTCGGTACTTTATAAAGAAAAGAAGTTTATTTAACTCATAGGTTTAGAGACTGGAAGTCCAAGATCAGGTAGCCCTTCCTTTAGGTCCCCCTTGGCTATGTCACATGGCAGCTGGCATTATTGTAGAAGTATATTTGAAAAGGAGAGATCATGTGGTGAAATGGAAAGCTGGATGGTGGGGAGGGGCAGCTCTTGCTCTCTGACAATGACCCTCTAGTGAGAACCGACTGGATCCCTGTGACAACTACGTTAATCCCTTCCTTCCAAGGCAGAATCCCCATGACCCCATCAGTCCCACTAGGTCCCCTCTTAACAGTTCCATGGCCTCCCAACATTGGCACACCCAAGACCAAGCTGGCAGCACGTGAACCCGTGGGGACACAGAAACCACACCCTGACGATGACGCTGGCTTGTTTGGAATCTGGGTGGCTCCGAGCCTAGGAATTCATCTATGTTTCTAGAGCTAGAAGCACTTTGTCCTTCATTGTCCAGACAGCACCTAACAGTGCCTGCTGGCACTTCTGGAATGTGCTGTCCACAGGGTTTTCCCCTCACAACCATCTTAGGAAGTTGGGACTCTCATCTCCTTAGTCTTACAGAAAGGAGGCGAGAGACCAGCTGAATGCGTGGTGAAATCCAGTCTGATGAACAACTCGGTCAGGGATGGAGGAGAAGGGTGCTCGGGGATGACCCAGGGATCCCAACTCAGAGGCCGGGCAAAGGAGGCAGCAGCACTGACCTGGGGATCCCAGGGGAGATTCCAGGCAGCCACTGTATTGTCTGTGACCTCGTGTTTACTCCTTCCGTTGATGTTTCTCTCATGCAACATTTCCTATGAAATCTTGTGAATCATTCACGAGTCATTACCAAATTCCTAACTGTTGGCCAAACCAGACCCAGCCAGAGGAATGAGACTCCGACACTGACGGCTGAAAGTGGATTATCTCTACATCATTCTTTCCCTAGGACTGTGACTCACTGGAGTCAGTCTTTAAATCAGCCTCAGAAATTGAGAGAGAAAAATCTATGAAGCTGGGTGTGTGCGTCACGTGTGCCCAGTGTGCTGGACATGCTGGGGCCTGGCTTCAGGGACCCGTTCCAAAGACTGGTCTGTGTGGATGGCTCTCCAGCTAGCCATCAGCATCTTGGCCTTTGTCATGAGCAGCTCCCCAGCCGAGGCCCCAGGACACTGAACTGAATGTGACATCCTAAGTCTCTTGAAATGCGCTTTCAGGGCTGGGGTGCAGCTCAGTGGCAGAGCACTTACCTGGCATGCGTGAGACCCTTGGTTCCCGTCTCAGTGCCCCAAATAAAAGCCAAGTCTTCAATCTTTCATCTGAAAGGTACTTCCGTGATTGGCGTAATCGGATTCAACATTTAACTGTTTCCACAACATATATCGCTTTATCACTTATCAAAAAATAAAGAAAATGGAAGGAATTGATTGCAGCCAGGGCCTTGTGCATGCTAGGCAAGTGCCCTACCACTAGCTACATCTCTGGCCCTTTTAGAATTTTATTTCAAGACAGGTTCTCATTAAATTGCACAGATTGGCCTCAAACTTGCAATCCTCTTGCCTCAGCCTCCCAAGTAGCTGGAATTACAGGCATGGGCCACTGCACCCAATGATAAATATTTTTTAATCAAGCAAGTAAAATGATGTCTAACAAACATGTACACTCAGGAAGCACACAGATGTGATGGTAAGACAGAGCTTTCAGGAGTGTCCTGAGGTGAGGCTTTCATGGGTACATAACAAGAGGCCCCTGAGCTCTGGAAGGGCATAGTTTACCCATATTGTCCCAGGTCCCATGGTGTCACAGTTACAGTGACAGCTGCAGCCCCACTGTTCCTGCTGATGACCCATGGCGTCCTGTCGAGCCTCTCGTCCTGCTGTCCCTGCCGTGGGATCCTGGGGGCTCTGCAGGTGGTCCTTGTGCCCACGCCTCTGGCCCACGCAGCCTAGCCGCGAACCCTGCTCCTGCACGCAGCACACTCCTAGGGACGCTGCTGTGCATGCAGGGCTCCCGCCCAGGCCTCCTAGAGCACACCTTGGGGGGACCCGGTGGCCTCCCAGGTCCCAGCCTGCAGCTTTGCTGGGTCCTGCTCAGGCTCCTCCCTCCGGCTCTGGACGCCACTCTTGTTACCTGAGTGCCAGGCTGTGCCACCTGCTCCTCACAGGAGAACAGTCACCTCCACTTCTACCATGAGACCCTCAGAGGGCCTGCCCTTGAGCAGACCTCGCTGGCCCCAGTGGAGACTCGATGGGGCTGGCTGTCACCACCAAGGTATGACGCCAAGGTATGGCCGAGATGGGGTGGGCAGAGTGGGCCCCACATCCTAGGTTCAGCACAGCCTGGCTCCACTCCATGAGGGGCACTGTGACCACAGGACACGTGTGCTGGGGGAGGGTGACAACGGGTGCACATCCTTTTGGACCCAAGGAGGCAGCAGTTGCTCAGAGGAGAGATTGGAGGCCTGGAGGCTAAAGGCCGTCGTAAGGAGGAGAATGAGCACCAAGGCCTGCAGCCCCCAGCCCCTGCGAGCCCCTGTGAGAGGAGTTCCCCAGGGTAGAGGGTGCCTGGGCACTTCTGGGCTCCAGCGGCAAAGGGCATTCACATCAGACCCTGCTGTGGCCGAAAGAGGCCTTTGCTTTAAACTGCTTTTAACTAGCAGCCCCTGGTCTCCCCACACTCCCCACCGCCCAGGGCCCCTGCCTCCAGGTCTCTGTGGACCTCCACCTGCAGGACATATGCATCACCCTCAGCCTGGCCTCCAGGCAGGCAGACTTGGCTTTCTGCCCCTCCTCAGCCGCCCCTGTCCTCGTGTGCCGCCTTCCTGCTCCCCGTGCGGACTCTAGCTTCTCACTCCCGGGCCTTCGCTCCTCTGCCCAGCAGAAGTCTCTGCGCCCAGGGACAGTAGGCTTCTCTACGAGAAGCTTCCTGAGGCAAATCCCACGGGGCCTGCTGCTGCTGCTGCTCCTGCCTCCTGTTCTCCACCCGGGACAGAAGCAGCACCCAGGGACTCAGGCCGCACCACCACCTCACTTCCCATGAGCCCGTGAGCCTCGGCTGCCAGCACGCCCTGGCCAAGCTGGCCCACCTCCGGCCTCGCCGCTCACCACTGGCTCTTCTAGCGCCATCAGCTCCCCGAGGCTCTCCAGGGCACGCAGTTTCCCCTCTCACCTCAGGTCCCCTGCGTGAGCCATTCCCTCCCTTTCCCAGGAGTTCTCGCTAGCATCTCCCAGGTCTAGGCTTAAGTGTTGCCCCCTCCAAAGGGCCCCCACGCTCCCTGCCTGACTTCCCCATTGTCGCATCACCGCGCGGTTAGTGTGGGAGTCTGTTCCTGCTGCTGTCACGAAATGCCACAAACAGGAGGATCCTGAACAGCAGGCAGTGACTGCTCATAGTTCTGGAGGCTGGACATCCAAGATCAAAGCCCTGGGAGACCCACTGCCTGGCCAAGGGCGGCTTTCTGCTTCATAGGAGACATCTTCCCATTGCGACCTCACAGAGTGCAAGGGGCAAAGGTCCCTCTGGGGTCTCTTTGCAAGGGCACCGTTCATGAGGGCTCCACGTCCACGACCTAATTGCTTTCCAAAGCCCTTCACACCATCATCCTGGGGGGCACATGGACACGGAGACCATAGCAGTCATTCCTTCTTTCTTTCTCAGCACACTGCCGGGTTCACCTCCTACTTACTAGGTATGAACATCAGGAAGACAGACCCCAGATGCCACAGCAGAATATTTGTTGAATAAAGAAGGAAGCATTGATTATTCAGTTATGGTAATTTGAATGAGCAAGTTTCCTCACTGCATGGCAAGGCCCTTGGACCTGGGACTCTGTGTTATTAGTCTTTGTGAAAAAGAAAAAAAAAAAAAAAATATATATATATATATATAGAAAGAGAGAGAATAATATATTGGCCTGGCCCTGGATGCAAATATTGGCAGAATTGCAGAGACCTTGACGTAGGTTGGAATGAACAGCAAAGAGGATGCCTTCAGTGCTTGGGCACTTCACATGGAGCCTCTGGAACGGAGCTGAGCCCGGCACAAGCCCTGAGCCAAGATTCAAGGGCACTTCTGGACGTTGGCAGTGGTTAAGGCATTGAAGCCCCGCCCTGGGCCTAGCTGAGAAAGGAGGCAAGCGACGGAAGCTCCTGGTTTGCCTCTGAGTCTGAGGCTCCTCCTTCTCCATGGCTGGAACAGGGCTCTAGCCTCCTGCAAAGCTGCAGCCCTGGCCCTGGGAAGGAAGTCACGGCCTCACGGGTTCCATCTTCCCCTCTGCTGCTTCCGGTGTCTCCTTTTTGTCTGCAAGGGGAGACTGCTAGGAACGAAAAGTGCACTTCAAATGGTTGCTGTCCTTCCCTTCCTCTCTCTCTCTCTGTCTCTCTCACGCACACACCAGAAATGCTCTCCACAACGGCAATGGCAGTCTTGGGGCAGAGGCAGCCCTTGGAGAAAGTGTCATGGTGCTGAAGCCGTGTCCCCGGGTCCCCGGGTCCCTGGCCCCACCATTCACATCACCAAGGGTAACGAGCAGTGAGGTGAATCTCCGCAAAGCCCTGAGGACACAGTTATGAATTTTCTTAAAAAGTGTCTCCAAGATTTAGAGAAATTAAAACCTTTCAGGAAGGTGAAGAGCCAGAGCCCCAGGCGACGGTCCCCTGCTGACTGAGATGTCTCCTGTCCTCTTGTCTGTCTGCTCTCTCAGGACTTCCTCTTGGGCTGCACATGGAATCTCCCTCCCTCCCAGGCCTCCAGAGGGGCCTGCAGTGGACATGATTCCAAACTGGAAGCAAGCCCTTGCTCAGCCACCCAGGGCCCAGGAGAGCCCACCGCTATGGCCTCTACTCCAGTCCACTTTTGGGAGGCCTATGCAGGAGAGAGACTCAGAGGGTTCCATGTCTGTTGAGGGAAGATGGACCCCCACGTGTATGCATTCGCACATTTCACTGGCCAGCAGCACAGAAGCACGTGCACACCAGCCAAGGCCGGGGATGCTGGCCTGCTTCCTTGTTCCATGTTGCAAATGACTTCCGTTCTCTTCCTGTCTATGCCCCTCCTTAGCAGAACCAGTCAGAAGTTTGCCTGCGGGAGCAGCCTCTCTTCTCCCCACACCTGGCCCCTTTTGTGCCTGGTTTTTGTTCCAAAACTCAAAACTGACCGTGACTTAGACTCTCAACCAGTTGTGTTCTGAGAACCTCTCCAAACCAATGCTACTCCATTCCCCATCAAAACACAACAGTCTGGGCCCTTTTTCCCTCCAGTCCTTGTGGAGGGAGAAGTTTGATCACTGATTCCGCCCCCCTCCTGTGTCCCTATTGCAACCAGCTAATGACCGATACAGCTCCCAGTGCTTCCTTCTCAGAGCACCTCAAGTGGTGGCAAAGGGCTGCCCAGTGTCCATGGTGGGCATTGGTTTTCTCCTTGTCCTCTCAGAGCTAGAGCCTGCCTGCCACACAATTCAGAACTCCATGTGAGCAGCTTGCCATATCTTGAGCTATTTTCATGTGAGTTATTTCTGTCTCTCTATCTAGATTTCAAATTCTAAATCCATTATGTCCCAGTACAGGGCTAAAGACATTGGTTAACTCTTAGGAATGAGTATCTAGTGCTCATGAAGTCAGTGCAAGGGACAGAGTCATGAAACGTTTGGAAGCTAGAATAGGGAGGACCTTCCAGAATCTAGCTCCACATCCTCCTGTCATAGACGAGAATGAGGATGTTCAGAGAAGATCAACAGCTCATGAAACAGTGAACTGTGTATTTCTTAAAAAACAAATGCTGATTCAGTGTCTAGTCTACGTGATAGGCATATAGAGTTGAGTCAGTCCTTACTCTCCAAGAACTTAGGGCTTGATGTGAGATGGAAATGGGATAAGATATGAGTGAACATCAATAATTGTACCATGGAACAGGAAGCTGGGAGCACCACCCACATGCTAAATCAACCATAACCAATTGCTAAAAGGAGAGAATGAACTTTGACCCTGTGAGTGTCCAGGAAGAGAAGAGCTGAGGGCAGGTAGTGATGCAGAGGAAATTCTACTAGAGCTATGCCAAATATTTAGCCAGTCAGGCAATGAAGCCAAGCCTCTGTCCTGCCCTTTGCTTGGTCAAGTGATGGTACAAATTTGATTCAGCTCATGTTAGAGGGAGTGTACTGTGTGCCCTGTCATGACTAACAGAGAGACCTGGAGTGAAGCTGAAATAGCAAATGTGCACACATTGCCACCTCCAGCTCAGTCTGACTCTAAACAAGATAGCAACTTAAAAGAGGAGAAAGGAAATGCCTTTATTTCTTAGTCATTTCTTAGAAATGACTTCCCACCAAGTCATTGTTACTATTATTCTTCAACTGTAACTTGAGTTTTTCACCCTGCCATATAAGTCTCCCCATATGACGTTTCATGTTAAGAGAATGATTGTAAAATGTGCCAGGTTGATACAGATAGCTTTCAGGGGCACAGCCCAGCTCTCTACAGATGGAGAGCAGCTGGTACTCAACACTTCTTAGACTTGCCAGGTAATCCAGGAGCCCATAGGCAGTCAGTAAGCAGGGCTGGGTTCATTCACAACTCACTCGGTTCTTACATGTGGAGTTATGGGATGACAAAAGAGTCCAAGCTACAGTCCTTGTCTTCACAGAGATTGCTCTCTAAGGAAGAGAAGATGCCCACTTCTGCTCACAGAACACTTACTCCTTAGAGCAAGATAGCACGGTTTGCGCATGGTGTGCGTGCGCGGCCCAGAGTCTCGAGCAGGATTGTGCTTTGTTGCTCAATAGCTTCATAGCCTTATCCAGCTACTGGTCCATCCGCAACAGCTCCCTCTGCCTCAGAGGAAGGAGGGCCCTGGCTGTCCTGCCATCTGACGCTCCTCGTTCTGCCGAGACTCCAGCTCTGCGAGCACTTGCTGTCTGAACCACCAATCCTGTCTCCTCTTCTGCTTCCTTTTCTGCCCTCATCCAACATGTCAAAGACTCCAAGGGCCCTGCCTGCCACTGTGTCCTCTTCCCAGGCCACTGCCCCACCTCTCTCTTTCCCTTCCCAGCAGTCTTCATGGCCTCCTCCTTTCTGTCTTTCTCCTCCACCTCTGCAGGTGGGCTTCCCACACCATGCCTCATGGCCAGGGCTGCTCTTAGGCTGTGAGAGCCTCCCAGGTTCCATCCTGGGTGGCTATTTGCTTCCCCTGGAGTCCCTTCTTCCCTGGCTGATGACTCCTATGTTCAGGTCTCCAGTTTTGACTGAATTGTGAGGTGAGAACACTGTATCTCTAACCACCTACAAAAGAGGGACCCTCCCTGGCTACCTTAAACTCTGCATGCCCTGGGTGGAACCGTCCACTTCCTCCATGGCTCGCATCTCCTCTCACCTCCGTGGCTGTGCACTGGCCTCATGCACCCAGCAGGAAGCTTTGCCTGGAACCTCGAGCTCACCTCAGCCTCCTCTTTGCCACATCTCATGTCCCCTGCTTCCCATCATGTCTCGAGCCTGTTTGCTGTGATTCCACCCTGGTCCTTCCAGTTCAGCTGACCCACAGACTCGTCCTGGCTGCCTCCAAAGCCCTGAACTCCAGCTGTTTCAGAAAAGAGCTCCAGCTCCATCCTTGCTGGTCTTGACTCCCTACTTCTTAACTCCCTTTCCTCTGTCTCCACTTTACTGACCATTTCTGTCTCCTCCAGCTCCACAGGCTTTGGGTTTCTCTACAGTTTCCCATAGTGATTATTCCTCTAGTTTTAGGTATAGAATCATATCCTCATCTCTGGTGAGAACCATCCACGCCCAGTCCTGGCACCTATGAACCCCCAAGGCCAGACAGCAGCCAGCTCCAGCTCTGGGCTTCCACAATGACCTTGTCCTCTGTGCACCTGTCTCCTTCACAGGCCATGCCTTTCTCCAGGACAAGGACTGTTATTTACTTGTCTCTCAATTCCACTGTGTTCCCTTGTTATGTTAGACATAATAGCATTAAAATGGAAGCCGAGAGTGGTGGCCATGCCTGTAATCCCAGCTACTCAGGATACTGAGACAGAAGAATTGCAAGTTCAATGTCAGCTGGGCAATATAGCAAGACCTTGTCTCAAAATGAAAAAAATAAAAAGGACTGAGGATGTAGATCAGTGGTACAGAGATTTCCTAACATGCAGGAGGCCCTGGGTTCAATTCTTAGCACCACCAAAAAATATATATATATTAAAATGGAAAGAGAGTGCCATATACAGGAAAAATTCAGGACTGATTCAAGGCAATACACAGACTACAGAAATGCAGACGGAGGGCAGGGCCATGTGGACCGAGGCAGTGCAGGAAGCTGTACTGCCAGCTGGATGCCGACGCTGTAATTACATGTCCTAAAAACAGGAAAGTGCCCGCTACTCTGATGAGGTCTGTCTTTTCATTCCTTTCAGTGCCCTGAATCCTCACTCAACTTGTTACCTTCACATAACCCAGCTGGGATGACGACTGCCAGTCACACCAAGCAGAGTTGTCCAGAATGTCAAGGGAAGTTTTGTGCAGCTGACTGGAGTCCTGAGCCAGCACACTCCGTACGTGCCAGGCCAGGGCTTGGGAGGGCCTCTCTTCTGTTTACTTGGACCAAAAGGCCCTTGGAGATCTGCTTGGCTCCAGAGCAGCTCCAGAATCAGGAGGGTTCGTCATTCCTATGAGTACATACCCGGGGAGTGTTTGATCATAAGTTCTCCCCGGAGCCAACTCCCCAGCCAAGTGTGAGCAGCCATTGTATAATCCTGGCTGATGCTCAAAGGCCTTGTAGGGTTTTTTCCAAAGAAGTATGCTGCGCCTTCCATTGGCTTTCCCACTGGCTCTTTCCTGTCATGCCATTATGCAGCTGGAACACTGCTGTCCTTAAGGCCATGTCCTTTTGGTGCTCTGAGCTCAAGTTCTGGTTCCCTGTCCTCCTGGCTTTGCCCTGGCAACTCCCTTGGCTGAGAGATTACAGGATGGTCCCGCAGTATCAGCCACACTGTGGTTTTCCCGAGGGTCCTTGTCTATGCTGTTCATCTCAGGCTGTTCATCTCAGTCCATGCCCCCCATCCGTTCTGGGCAGGGCACCCCCCACGTGGGCTCCTGCTGAAGGAAGCCTGTCCACAGGAGCCGGGGCAGGCTGCCCTCTCCTCATGCACTCTGGCAGCCTCCCTCCTTGTCCTCCTGTCTCCAGGCCCATCTTCCGTCTGGTCACTCACCCTTACCTCATTTCCCCCCAACTGCTGTAGGCTCAGATGTCCCAGAGGCGCTGCTAGAAGTGACTGACTTTTCCTCGTGAGGCACTGCAGGTATAAAGAAACCTGTCCAGCCGAATTATGAGTGATCTGACAGAATGGAACCTGGGGGAAGGCCTGCCCTGAGCTCTGGATCTCTTTAGGGTGGGCTTATCCCTTTAAAGATGCCTCTCGAGACCCCATTGAGCTGAAGCTTCCCACTGAAACACTGCTCAAGCAATCCCACGTATGCTCCCTGGCCTCATCCGTGATCAGCTTGTGAGCTATCACCAATATCGTCGCCCACCGGCAGGAGACAATAACCACGCCGTTGTT
>CM053410.1:2175058-2211282 GCA_028644305.1 Xerus rutilus | reverse complement strand
TGCATGAGCAGAATACAGGCGTGTATTAGAGCAGGCATAGCCCACGAGCCAAGCATGCACAGTGACGTTACCACCAGCCAATGCTGTGCACTTCCTTAAGTTGTCCACCTGTTTACTGCAAGTTTCTGGCATACAGCCAGGTAGCCATCTTGAAAGGGCAGGGCAGCTCCCGGGCCCAGGGAGCCTGCCTCCAACACACCAAGCCATCTGGTTTCCTTGGGGACCTCTGCCCAAGAATGGTTTGGCCCCAGTAGAGCCTGTTAGCATTGCAAGGTCAGACTTAGGCACAACCATCCATGTCATCCTGTGACCTCTCACCCTGCTGGTTTCCAAGCCCAAAAGGTGTTGAGCCTCAGGAACAAACAAAAAGAAACAACTAAACAAACCTGTGAGTAAAGGGAAAGGCTCATGGTTCTAGAAACTTCTACCTATAGATGCACATCTGTGCAATACCCTCTCTTTTTGACTCATCCCACCTCGACTCCAGCGTCAGATTAGATAAACAAAGAAGAAAGACGACTGATAGATTAGATAGATGATGGCTGTAGGTAGGTGACAGGTTTATAGGCAGGTGGGCAGGCGGGTAGGTAGACAGATGAAGATCTAAAGAAGAAACTCGGTGGCCTTTGCTCCCTGTGCTTCCTCAGCACTGTCAGTCCTGCAGCCCTGAGTCACAGAGAGGCCACCAGGGAATCCACCTGATGGCATTCTCACACTCTGGCCTGGAGATCTTGACCAAGCACTTCCTGTAGCCACTGAGGGAGGGCCAAAGCAACAAGGGATGACACCTTCTAGCTGCGCCTGACCTCTGCAATGCCACTGCCGTGTTAGCTGTCACTTGCTAGCTGACCTCTGCAATGCCACTGCCGTGTTAGCTGTCACTTGCTAGCAGTATCACCTGGAGCCCTTGATGGGGCCACTCAAGCTGTGCACGTCCCCTTCCTCACAGCAGTGTGACAAGCGCCCATCCCTGACCGCCCATCCATCCCAGTACTAGGTGGTCCGGCTGTGGCTAGCTTCTCCCCACGCTGCTCTGAGCTGGCAGGCCATGTTCACTGATGCTGCTAGGAAGGCCTTGCATCCTTGGTCCCCACGTGGTCTCAGCTGCAGACCATGCCCGCTTATTGGCGAGCAGCTGCCCTCTGGGTCCAGCCTCGAGATCTGCATTCCTCGAGTCCTCAAGTCTTGGAAAGCTCTGTCCTCAGGCACACAGGGCTCACATGGCCTGTTTGTTCTTGCTGAGCTAGCTCCCCGGGCTTATTTCTTCACACTTCTCTCTCTAAGGCTCGGCACTAAGCCACATGGCAATTGGTGCACACTGGAGATGCTTCTAGAAGTCTGGCAGTCCTCTCCATGCAGCCCATCCACACGGGAACCAAGGAGCACCAGCCCCGAGACCGCGAGTGCAGCCGGTCACAATCGCCACTCCATGCAGAACAGGGTTTCGCTGTTTAGCCTCTGGCTCTCTGTAGCCCCTACATCCATCTTGAAGCACAAATGGGGACAGGAAAGGGTCCTGGCCGTGCCTCACTGAGTGCCACTCACACCTGCCCCCATTCCTCAGCCTGTGGGTCCAGGGGCCTCGGGTGTGGCTTCCCTCCTCGGTTAACTGTGCGTGACACAAGGTTGGGCCCACTGCCGCCTGCACCGCCGTGGCCACCGCAGTGGCCAAGATCACAGTCACCTGGAGCCCTGGGGCGAGGGCGACAGACATGCCTGGAGGTAAGATACGGAAAGTGAGCAAGGGCCATGGGGCCCCGGGGCGGACTGGGAGTCTGCACACAGGTGGTGACATTTGAGGGCCTTGGAGGAGCACGGGCGGCTTGCCAAGACATGGAGAGAGAGAAGACAGAAACGGAGAAGTGCAAGTCCAGCAGGAGGAGGGCAGCGAGGGCACAGGGCTGGTGTGGAGGCCACGGGTCCACCTGCGTGTGCATGGACCTGGCCACAGAAGGAGGGGTGAGGCCCCAGGTGGGTCCCCACCTGTCATGCTACCAGGTCGGACATTGTCCTCAAGAGGCAGAGAGTCTCTGAAGGCGTGTCAGCTGCGTTGGTGTGTAGATGGAAGACCAGCCACCCTGGGGAGGGGACAGGGGTGTGGTAGCCCCATCAGAGACAATGGGGAGGCTGTGGGAGAGCAAAGGAAGGGGACGTTTCAGTGACAGAATCTGCCAGCTCCGGCGAGCTGTTGAACATAGGAAGAGGAAATAAGGGGAACACTGAGAACCTTACTGAGGGTTTGGAATTGAGACTAGAATCGGGGGCAAGGCAGGACGATGTCAGCAGTGGAGGACATCGGGGTCCAGGTGAGGCCAGATGGCTCCAGGACTAGGGACACTGACGAAGAGGAGGCTGAGTGCAGACAGGTCTGCGGCGAAGCTCAGCCATGACAGGAGGGAAGGAGGCTGACGGCACCGAGCGAGTCTTCTCGAGGGCGGGAGACACCAGGGCGAGGGCAGGGGGCTGCCCTCGTGGAGTGGGCGCCATGGCCCTGGCGCCCTGCACTCCTCATGCTTCCCTCACCCCTGTGTCACACTGCAGGCTCCACGTGGAGACACCCAGGCTGAGTGATGTGTCACCCTGGGGCTGGGACTTGCAAGTCGTGGAAGGAGGATGGAGCGGTGGCAGAGGGTTGGAGGCCAATAGGAAGGGAGTAGAACCAGGGACTGAGGAATGAGGGCTGGATTCGGGGTCTGCAGCCGTTCTGAGGGGATGAGGACCAGACTCAGGGGTCCGTCACCCGTGTGAATGTGACAGTCACCTAGGACAAGCCGAGGCAGAATGCCCTCTGGATGGTGGCTACAGGGGACATTGATGCAGATGTCTGGGCCTCCCTGAGGACCACAGCAGAGTCCCTGCTCACAGAGCAGTGTGTCCAGAAGCACCCGTGTTCATTGCCTTTGCTGTTGAACAGCGCAGCTGGGTGGCAGTCTTCTCCCCCGCCTGTCTTCTGCAGCAGATAGAACCACAGACAGGCACGGCCCACATTCTGCCTCAGATCTGTTCTGTTTTCTCCCAGTTGTCAAGCTGAACTCAAAGCTGATGTTTTATTTATCTGTGGTAATGAGGGACAGGAGAGCCATGCATAATTGGAATCTGAAGATAAGCCGAAAGTTCTGTTTAGACAAAATTCCGATGTCCTTTCTCACCAAGTCTTTATGCCTGTGCTGTTAAAAACAGCAACTTGACGGATGCGAGTCTCGCTAGTTCTGTGTCGTGTCTCTGGCCCTGCACAGTGGGCCGTGCGTGGGCGTCTCACCCTGTCCAACATAGCGGGTCCACACGCACAGCCCTTCACTTATGGCGTCTGGGGCTTGGGTGGCAGTACAGTAAAGCAAAGCTCTTCCACGCGTCACCCACGTGTCTTTCTGCTGAGGTTGGTGCAACGCCCCCTGTCTATCATCTCCATGAAATTGATGGTTGCAAGAACAAATGAATGAATGAATTTCCAAGCCACTTGCCAAAGGAATTCCTGGGCACTTCATCGGACATGAGAGGCGACTCTGACCCAGGCTTCCCAGATGTGTGAATCTGCCGCTCTCAGTCCACCACCCTCTCCTGGGCTAACCTCTCCCACTTGCTGTGGGCTGACCAAAGACCCCAACGTGTTCCGCTGTGTGAGGTGTTTGAGAGGATGAAGCTGCTGACATTTGCATGTACAGTTGTACACTTCAGTCTTGGTTTTGGAGGCCCTCCGTACAGAAGAATAGCGTGGGAATGACATGGGTCAGAATCAGCCGTGGAAGGGGCCAGCACACATCAGTCCAGTTTTTCCAAAGCTAAATTAATCTCAGTGAGGTTCAAAACTTGACTTAGTCAGGGATTATTGTTTCACAACCAAAATCCATTCAAAGCGTCTTAAATTTTGAAGGGGGTTTAATAAAGAGAATAGAAACCATCTGGAAGGTTCCCCAGGAGCTTGTGGGACCGGCAAGCTGTCGTTCCTGTCCTCCTCTGTCCTCCTCTGTGTGCTCCCGAGGGCTCTTCTCTGCTTCCAGGAGCACCCTTCACATCTCCTGGCCCCTCTGCTCTCACAGCCACCCTGAAGGACAGTCAATGTTGTCCCTGTGACCTACCCTGAAGCTCCTCTCAGCTCACTGACCCAGGCCGGTCTCCGTGGCCCAGCTTAGGCCAGGACCATCTCCAGCCTGTGACTGTGGTAGGAGGTGGACGGGGACTTGAGGCCTAATGGGGATGGACTCTTTGAGAAAGGGATCAGGGTGGGGAGGGCACAACTAGCCCCTCTACTGCCCCAGAATGGCACAGGTGGGTCCAAGCCTGCTGGCCGACTGGAAGGGGAGGGGGACATAGACCCAACAGGTGACAGCAGGGAGTTGTTCCCAAGGCCTGTGCAGTCTTAGGGGGAGGCAGGCCCAGTTCTGCTCCTGCCCTCTGGTTGGAGCCCAGCCCCAGAAGCATGGCTGACACATCTTACGAATAGCCCGGAGCCAATTCAGACCAAACCAGGACAAAGGGGGCAGCGATGGTGAAGAGATTCAAAATTATGTTACAGAGGAAAAGACCGCAGGGCCTTGGTGTATTTAGTCTGAGAAAAGGGAGATTCAAAGGAGATGTGGCTCTTTTGTCCAAATGTTTGAAGCACTGACTTAATTGTTTAAAAGATTTTCTGTTTGCCTATGTCTGCAGAGGTCCAGAACTGGCAGCATCAGTGGGTAAGAATTTTAAGGAGGGAGACTTCAGCATAAGACCAGTGCTTCCCATCAGGGTCATCTACAGCTGGCTGCCCACCATGGTCAAGAGGAGGTAGGAGGATCACCTGTCGGGAAAGCTGTAAAACGGACACATGCGTGAAGTAAGGGATTGCTCGAGTCTGTTCCAGTTCTGACTCTATGACCCTAGGGCAGATGCTCCCGTGGGCTGGGCCGATTGCCATCCTGGGAGCAAAGGCCACCTCATGCAGGATCAGCAGATGTCAAAGGGTGTCACCTCTGGGGAGGGCAGGCTGCCCTCTCCTTGCCTCTTCCCCTCTCAGGTCCAGCTGAGACAAGCCTCTTTCAGCTAATATGTGCTAGGTCCTTCAGGACTCCCTACCACCCGTAAGGCCACCCTCTCCTGGGCTGACCAAGGAGGCTGCAGTTTGTGGCTGCATTGAGAGGAGGACCGAGCCCATTGGCTTACAAAGACCAGAAGCCTGTTCAAAGTAGCTCAGAATTTAGAAAGAACAAGAGGAAACGTAAAGGTATGTATAGCAAGACTCTGAAGAGGCTTTAGAGAAACTGCACATCAGGAGTCAGGAAGGGCAAGAGTTAAAGGAGGTCTGGGACCCGAGCCACAAGAATTCACTGTCCTTTCCATTAGTCAGCCACTGCTCATATGACCAGGCTGCTATCTTCAGGACCACTTCCTCTCCCTGTGTTTCTTCACTCAAGACCCACAAGAGTCCTCTGCTGCTGCTAGTCAATGTTTGCTGGTTGGATCTCTTATCCATCCCCAGACTAATAGACTGGCTACAGGTGTGATTGTCCAGGGCCTCTGCTTAGAGCAAGCTAAGCTAGAAACAGAAATTAGGCTTGGTAGGGGAGGTGACCAGATTATCCAACACAGGGGCAGCTCAGAGTCCTGGGTGACCCACCATGGTGAGCACTCAACAGTCCACACTAATCTGGGGTTTGTCTTCTTGTTGTGGCTTTAACTCTCCTTCTCTTCCTCTCCTGTGCCTTTCTCTGCGTATCTGCAAAACTGTTGCTTTCAATGGATTCAACCATCCCAAAATACTTGATCAGTATGCCTGGTAAGCTAAATGCCCAAATTCAATACCAGAGCTCAGGCTGAAGATTGAACACAGCTTTGATACTCATTCTAATTAATTCACTCATTAGGACTTGTGAGAAACTACTATCAAGTACTTAACATGAGCATCGCTCTCCTCTGAAAACAAAGAGGTTGTGTCTATGCGTTGTCTTCAGGTGGCTTGCAGCCTGTCTGAGAACCAAGATATATGCCCTCCAGCAAATAATGCAAGTCCAGGCATTCCTAGGAACTCAGAGCTGGGTGGGTGTCACCAGCCTTGTGCTGAAAGGAACCAGGTCCAAGACACGCCGCTGAGTGCACGCTGAGTTGACCCAGGGCCTTTGTTCAGCACTGCCAGCATCCCTCTCCGCCCCGCGGAGCGCGGAAACCTTCAAGTCTTCTGCAATGTGAATGCAGAGTCTGACTGATCAACACACAGAAGAAAGATGCAGCTCCCCCAAAGTTCTTGCACAGTGTGGGTGACAGGTGCCGAGCAAGGACAACCTCTTCCCATGCTCTCGTGTGGCCAGGGACCTCCTGGGAAAGATGTTCTTGTTCTCGGCATCTAGGACAGGACTTGCTGTAAGATGGGGCTACGATAGGCACTGACTATAGTTCACAAAAGCTTTGGGATTGAGCTTGGTGTGAACCCTCAGGACCGTGGGAGAAGAGCTCTTAGGTCGAATAGTTTTAGCTGAAACAAAAACCAATCCATTTGTTGTTTCTGAGGTTTTGTTTCTTTCTATTCCTAGAGATGGAGATGCAAAGGGCAGGTGCTGTGGTCCCTCAAAACAGGCTCTGCCCATCAGGTGTCACGACATCCCCTTCCTTCAGCTGGCCAGCTCTGACACCACGCCTGGCCTCTGCCTTTTCAAAATGACCAGCTTACTGAGTGGCCTCCTCCCTCACACAGGTTCCATCTATGAGCAGGTGTGGCAGGCTGCTCTGGGGTCCGGCTGAGCACCTGGACGTTGGCAGCAGCCCGGCCCTGCAAGAGTCACCGTGGGAGGAGGAGGGACCTGGTGTGCAGACCGCTCAACGCCAAGCCAACTCGTGCTGGGGTTCAGATTGGAATCGCACTGATCCTCTCAACCTGGGGACAAATGTGTGTCTCTAAAAGAAGGAAACGATAGGAGACCTAATAGAAACGCAGGCAGTGGGTAGGAAGGTGCAATTCCCACTAGGGAACCCAGGTGGGTGGTGAAACCCAGTCACACTAGAAACGAAAGAAACGGCAAACAGGACAAGGATGAGACACTCTGTGACCATCGGGCGGGAACCAAACCACTAAGTCAAATAATGCCGGCTGCTACTGAGGACAGAAGCAGACAGAATTCCCAGGAAGCTTCTGTCTTTCTTTGGGAACTTTTAAACAGCTAGCAATCAATAAACTGGACAAGTTTTAAGTGGAAAGCTGGTGTGTGCACACATATATCGTCAAGAAGCCACAAGTGCCAGGGGCGCACCCGTCCTCTCGGTGCTTCCTGCGCCCTCGCTCCCTCCTCAGGCTCCTCTGTGTGCTGTACCCCCAGGCAATCACCCATGTCCCTTGAGTTGGAATCTTATAAGAATTCGTCTAAATGCTGGAGACTGAATCAGAACAAGATATATCCCATGCTTTTGTAATTATGTCAAAATGGATTCTACTATCAAGTATAACTAAAGAAAACCAATACAAATTATGTAAATGGAGTATGTCCTGCATGCTCTCTTCCTGACTGACTGTTCTCCACTCTGGTATTTTGAGGTTTGTCACGTTGTCACATGCACCCACACTTTCTGTTGTCAGGTGACAAGGCCGCACAACTGTGTCTCAGGTTGTTTAGCCTCTTATCTCTTTGTGGACTTTGAGTTGCTTCTAGTTTGGACCTACTATAAAGACACAGGTAAGAACATTGGTGCATAAGTTTTGGTGTAGGTACAGGCTTTATTTCTCTTGGATAAATACCTTGTGGTGGAAAGGCTACATCAGACTGTAGGTGTATATTTAACTTTTAAAAAACTGTCAAACTATTTTCCAAAGAAATTGCACTGTCTTAACACTTCTCCCAGCTGAACGTGGGAGGTGCAGCTCCTCCACATCCTCCCCTGTATTCAGTGTGGTCGGAGTACAGTTTTAGCCATTTTCATAGGTGTGTGTTTTAGTTTGAACGCATCCCCCCAAATTCAGGTGTTGAAATTTCATGGCCAATGTAGTAGTACTAAGAGGAAAGGCATTTAAGAGGCCATTAGGCCTTGAGACCTTCTGCCCAGGAATGGGATTAAGGCTCTGGTGAAAGAGGCTTCACCTCTTGGTACTCTTGCCCTTCTGCTTTCTGCCATGTGAACACACAGCCATCCTCCCCTCCAAAGAATGCAGTGACCAGGCACCATCTTGGAAGCAGAGGGCAGCCCTCATCAGAGCCTGGACCTGCCAGAACCTTGACCTTGGACTTCCCAGCCTCCAGAACTGGGAAATAAATTTCTGTTTTTTATAAAGAATCCAATCTTGGGTATTTTGTTATAGCAGCAAAAAATAAGAGTATATACTTAATTCATCATTGTTTTAACCTACATTTTCTTAGTAACTAATGATATTCAACATCTCCTCATTGCTTTATTTGCCATCTGTATAACTTCTTTGGGAGAACATTTAAATCAGCTTCCTGTTTTTAAATTATGGCGTTTGTTTTCTTACTATTGAGTTTGAGGAATTCTTCATGTTTTCTCAATACACATCCTTTAGCAAGTATATGTTGTGCAAACGTCTTCTCCCAGTCCGAAGCTTGTCTTGTCCTTCTCTCAACAGTGTCTTCAAAAAGTAGAGAATTTTCATCTCTAAAGGTTTATCCATTTTCCAGTTCAGTTCATCGGTTTCTTTCTGTTACCGATTACCATTTCAGAGCCGTACCTAAGCAATCTTTTTCTAAAGAAAAGTCACAAAGATTTCTTCATCTGTATTGTCACCCAGAATATTTGTAGTTTTGTGTACAAATCTATATTTATGTCAGTAATATACCATGTCAATTCTGAGAGCTTTATCAGAAGTCTTGCTATTAGGTAACATTAGCGTTACTTCTTTAGTCTTATTCAAAGTTGTTTTGGTTATTCTAGATTCTCTGCATTTTCGTATATATATTCTAGCATCAGCTTGTCAATTTCTACACAAGAATATGCTGGGATTTTTACTGGAATAATGTTGAATTTACACATCAAGTTGGAGAAAACCGACAACTTCACAACACTGAGTCTTCTGAGAGCACATTTTCCCACTTACAGAGGTAAATTTACTTTAATGCTTTACTCACAAGGTTTTGTAATTTTCAGTGTTCAGGGTTTGTATAAGTTTTGTCATACAAAGTGTTTCACATTGTTGATGCTGCCATTAGTGATAATTTTTTGAAATTTTAAAGTTCCTTGTGTTGCTGGGGGTCAAACCCAGGGCCTTGTGCATGCTAGGCGAGTGCTCTGCCACTGAGCTACACACCTGACTCTGAAATTTCAATTTTTGATAGTTTGTTACCAGCATTTAGAAATGTAATTAATTTTTGTATTTATTTATATTCATCAGATACTAGTTACAATAGAATGTCTTTTTGTAGAATCTGCCACATTTTATGCATAATCATGTCCCAAAGAACAAAAAAAAGGTTACTTTTTTGCTTACAATCTGGAGTCCTCCTTGTTTTCTCCCCTTGGCTGATTACTCTGGTAAGAATTTCTGTTACATTGCTTAGTAGTAGTGGCAAGGGCAGAAATTCCTGACTTGCTTCTGATCTTAGGAGCAAAAACCTGAATCTTTCACTAATACATATGATGTTAGTATAGATTTTCATTGATATTCTTTGTCAAATTGAGGATATTTCTTTCTATTCTTGATTTGCTGAGCAATTTTTGTTTTTTAAATCAGGAGTAGTTGGAATTTTTTCATATTTTTTCCTGTGTCAACCGAGAGAAAAATATGGTTTTCATCTTAAATTAGATAATATGTTGAATTTTGCTAATTAATTTTTGAATGTTAAATCAGTTATCCATTCTGGGATAAATTCCACATAGTCCTCATACATTATCCTTTTTATCTATCTATTTGATGGTACTAAAATTTGATTAGATTTTTTGCATCTATGTGCATGGGATATATTATCTAGTTTTCCTTTTATGGTTTTTTTTTTGGTACCATGGATTGAACTCAGGGGTACTTGACCACTGAGCCCCAGCCCCAGCCCTATTTTGTGTTTTATGTAGAGACAGGGTCTCGCTGAGTTGCTTAGCCCCTCACCATTGCTGAGGCTGGCTTTGAACTTGTGATTCTCCTGTCTCAGCCTCCCAAAGTGCTGGGATTACAGGCGTGTGCCACGGCAACCGGCTTCTTTGTATGGTTTTACTATCAGTAATACTGGTCTTAGAAGTTGAGAAATATTCCTTTTTCTTCAATTTTCTGGAAGAATTTCTGAAAAATTGTTATTATTTCTTCCTAAATTTTTTAAAAATATTTTTTAGTTGTTGATGGACCTTCATTTTATTTATTTGTATGTGGTGCTGAGACTCAAACCCAGTGCCTCATACATGCTAGACAAGTGCTCCACCACTGAGCCACAATCCCAGGCCCTAAAATGTTGTATACTGCATATCTTTGGGTGATGAGTTCTTTCAACTTTGTACATTTGAAAATAGTCTTTCTTTTTACTTCATTTCTGAAAAACAATTCATGGTCCTAGATTGACAGTTTCCCTTTCTTTCCTCCTTCCTTCACTTCTTTGAAGATGCTATACCATTGTCCTCTTGCTCACACTGCTTCCTATTAAAAGTCTGCTGTCATCCTTATGTTGGCTACTGTGTCTATAACTTGTCCTTTGTCCCTGGCTGCTCTTAAGATTTTCTCTTTTCACTGGTTTTGAATATGTTCATTATGATGCACCTTGATGTAGTTTTTCTTATAATTTTTGTGTTTTTTAAAAATTGATTATTTTTTAAAATGTTATTGTATTTTTTATACCTTTATTTTGCTTGTTTATATTTATGTGGTACTGAGGATCGAACTCAGTGCCTCATGCATGCTAGGCAAGCGCTCTACCACTGAGCTACAGCCCCAGCACCATAATTTTTGTGTTTTAAAGTCATTCAAAGTCTGTGAGTTTATAATTTTTATTAAATATGGGAGAAATTTGACCATTATTTTAAAAGTATTTTTCTGTCTTCCTCCCCTTTGGGAATTCTATTACGCTTATATTAAAAGTTGCCTCACTGCTCACTGATGCTCTTTCCTCCATTTGAAGTTCTTTTCTTCTCTGCATTTCATTTGGATGGTTTTTATTGCTTGTCTTCAGGTTCACCATATCTATTTCTATCACCCCTTCATCCCATCCTGGGCATTTTTTATCTCACATATTGTACTTTTCATCTCTAGAATTTTTCATTCTCTAGAATTTTTAAAAATACATTTTATGTCTTCTTTAATTTTCTTTTTCAATAACAGGCCTCTCTATGTTGCCCAGGTTGGCCATGAACTCTTGGGTTCAAGCTATCCTCCTGTCTCAGCCTCCCAAGTAGCTGGGGCTACAGGCATATGACACAATGCCTGACTTTTCGTAACTTTTTGAACATATGAAATTACAATAACTGTTTTGGTGTCCTACTCTGCTTCTTTTAGCACCTGTGTGAGTTATGGGTTGGTTAGTAAATACCATTTCTCACTAAGAAGAACCAGGATTCCTTGGAATGACTCATTCCAAGCACAGTACAAAAAATGTCCAAGATGATCTTGGGCATCTTCTCATGTTAGAAACAAAGGAAGAATTCAAAGACTGTTGCTACTGAGTTTTCATTTTTGCTAGTCTTTTTCTCTTAAGAGATAAAAACCAGATTAAGCTTTGATGATAATACTTCCGATTCAAGTTTAACACTGTGGGCTTTTATGTAAATCTTTTCATTGTATGTTTGTACCTCTTTTCCTATGCTGTTAAAATAGATGTGCAGATAAAACATGTGGGGTGAAATAAATGATGCCTGTGATTCCATATCAAACCTTCAGCAAAGATAAAACACAAACAAAAAAGGGACAGATAAATGGAATGTTGCAGAATCTTGATAACTGTTGATCTGGGTGACAGGTGTGGGAGTCACCCATTCTATGGGTGTGTTTGAAATTTTTTAATCTAGTTTTTTGAGAGAGAAGAAGAGAGCGAGATCAAGATCCTCCTGCCTAGTAAGATTGGCAGCCGCCTCGTCTCTGGCTCCCCTTCCCCATCTGGGCTGCAGCAGCATTAGCTCGTTTTCATTCTGGTGTTCAAATCCATCTTCGTTTTTTACCCCCAGGGATTTTTCTCACTGCTTTGGAATTCGAATGATGAATTTAAAAGGATAACACAGGTTGTCAACATTTCTAGGTATTTGTAGTGGTCAGGTGTCAGGGAATCCAGTCTTATTTTTGGCGATGGAGGCTTTCTGCTGTCCTTTTAAGCTGTTTGTTATTAATATACAGAGAAACTGTCTATTGAGTGGCCATCTCCTTACCAAGAGCATCGTACAAACACATGGTATCGATGCCTACAGAGTGTACATGAATGGAGGGAACCTCTATCCTCACTCCTAGGAAAAAAATGCAAAGGTCATTTCCGCCTTGGAACAGGCTGTGCATGAATAGACTAACACAGAGATTAGGGGGCACTACAGACCTTTTGTCTCTATTTTACCTGGGGAGCAGCGAGTGCACAGCCCTTAGCCGAGTGAGGCAAGGTAATGTGGTCTTACATTGCAGGGGCACAGAGCCGCGTCCCCCTCAGCTCACAGCACAGCACATGCCATCATCCTGCATTACAGGTGGAGAGACAGAAGCTTGAGGCCAATGGCACTCCAAGACTCATATGCTAGAAACCAGGGCTAGACTCCAACTCTGAGGTTACCCCACCCTGTGGCACTTGTCCTCCAAAAGTGTGGCTGTCTGCTTCCAGCAGTTATCTGTGTAATAAAATTCAAAACTGAAATCAGCTAAGCCTTAAGAGAAAAAAAAATTAAAACTGGGGAGAAAATTGCCCATGGCTTCAAAATCCAAATAAAGAACTATACTTTCTGGTTTTAGGCAAAAAGAGGAAGGCAGGAAAGAGGAGAGAAGAGGAAAGAAGGAAGGAAGACAAGAAGAGAGGAGATGGGGAAGAGAGGAGAGGAGAGGAAAGAAGGAAGAAAAGGGAGAGAAAAGGAAAGTGGGGGGGAAGAGGCGAGGGGAGGGGAGGGGGTGGGCAGGTGCTCCCTGGTGAAGAGGCACCTCCTCCAGGCTCAGGGAGCAGGTCAGACAACCCTGCCCCCTCCCTGCCTTTCTGGAGACGCCTGTGCACACAGAGTGCCCCTCTGCAGCCTGTTGGCCATCCGCTGCCTGTTTTGTCACTTTTGTCCAAACATTTAAATCTGTGGCCGGGTAGATGTTAGTGGCTGGGTCAGAAAGTCAGTTCTGGTATGAAGTATTTATTCTGCATTGGCCTCCGCGCCTGTCTGTGTAGTTCTGCCAGGCATTTAATAGTTTCCATTGAGTATTCTTTATTCTTTTTTGGGAAGAAAGCTACTCAGGGCAGGAATAGCGGGGGTTAGGGGCAAGGCATGAAGAGCTCTCTCCTCCAAAAACTCTGGGTTCACTTCCCAAAATAGACACAGAGGGGATGCTGGCCTCAGCCTTGTGAAAAACTTGGGATATTTATCTTGTAGTTGACTATTGTTATTCTCCACTCTTAGCTTCTCTGATTGAGACTCCAGTTTGGTCCTGATTTAGAAGAGGAATTCAAGTGTTGGGTTGGAGGGACGGTGTAATTCCCAGCTTGAGATGGCAGACAGAACAGCTTGAGATGGCCTAACTTTCTATCTGCAATTTAATTTTTAAATAGTGCATTTATTTGAATGATTCTTTACTTTTGTCATTAGTAAGCCATACATAGAATCTTGTCAAGAAAAATAAGGCAGCCAGAAAAATATAAAGGAAACAAAAACTCTCCCTAATTCTACCATGCCAAAAAAAGATTATCAATTTTAAATGTGTTCCTTCCACATTTTTTTCTTTATCTCTCTTATAAATTTTAATTTAATTATTTGAGTTATTTCTATACCTTCTTTTCTCTGGGTATTGTATCTCAAGCATTTCTCTATTATTGCCATGCTTATAAAAGTAATTTTAAAAAATATTTGTGTTATTCCGAAATATAGATGGTGGTCGTTCACTGGACACGGCCCCCGTTGTTTGATTTTTTTCATTTTGGTGTATTGATAATGCCATGTTGTGTACCCTATGTTTCCGATGGCCCACTGGGTCTCCGTTTTTGATTATGTCTTTACCATAATTTTCTAGAAAGACAGATTGCTAAGAGAAAGGATGGGCACAATTCGAAGCTTCTCAGGTGTATTTAATCATTTTTCTCAATAGGCTCCCAGATGTCCCCCAGGAGCAGTGAGTGGGAGGAGTGGCTTCCCTGTGGCTTCCCTGCACTGTCCCTAGCAGCTCCTTGGGTTAGCCTGGCCTCCATCACTGGGAGGCCACAGGAGCGGAGTGGAGCTCTGTGGGCCTCAGCCAAGGCTGCCCTCATGGGCCTCCACCCCTCTCCTGGCAGGGCTGGTGTGGACAGCACGCCGTGTGTTTCTCCAGGGTTCCCTGCACCCTCCATCTCCTGCAGTGAGGAGGAACTGCAGAACCCTGGGGGGGCCTGGAAAGACTCCCTAACAGCCCCCAACCAGTACTACGTCACCAGCTGGCCTCACTGGCCAATGGCCCTCAAAAGATCCTTCCCTCAAGCCTTTACCGCAAACTCCCTGGTTACCACTGAGCACCGAGACTCACCTCACATGGCTCAGTTCCTGCTCCCACCCCCTCTGAGGACTCTCCACTGTGGCACCTGGGACACCCGGTGGGCCATCAGCCATAGCCCCGCATCCTTGACCTCTGGCTCAGCCGCTCCCTTCCACCTCTCGCTCCAGCTAGGCCCCAGCTCTCTGAGGGCCCCAAGTTCCCTGCAGCCCCTTCATACCGTGGCTCATTTTCCTCCCACCCGTCTTGAACTACCAGCTCTGGAGGGGTGGGTGGTTCTGCCCTTCAGTCCTTCTCCCTCTTCCCTACAAGCCCTCGACTTCGAAACTCATGCCACGAAACACAGCCTGCCCCTCCTGGTTCCGGGCACCCCTCCGCCTGTGCCCCTTCTCATTCATTCAAGCTTTTAGCCGTGGCTCGAGAGCCTCCCTCTGTCCCACTCACATCACAGTCCTCGATGCTTTCATTGCTCACACAGCTGATCTTTCCGCCAGTCGGGCCTCCCAGGTCCCTGACCACTGCCCCAGTGATGTCGCTCTGCACACACTCTGACTCCACCTGCTCGGCTACCTGCTTGCATGGCTCTGCCCTGGATGTTGTCCTTCCCAGCAATCGCCTCTCCTCCGACATCCCAACCTCGTGCCTCCCATCCTGCAGCTACCACCTCTTATCTCTCTGACTCCCTCTGCAGCACTCGACTCTAGTTATCCTTGGTCTCCAGCAAGCCATTGATCCTACCATGTTCATACCCCCATCCTTGGCGTCCCCCTGGAGTCTTCTCTCCATGCTCTGTGAACCTGTTGGCTTCCTTCTGAGAGATGTGGATGATGAGACCCTCGTTCCCACCTCCACAGTCACCACCTGCTCCTTGTCACATCCTCTCTGCCTCCAAGAAAGTCTATCCCTGGAATGCAAGGACAGTGCAATGCAAGAAAAGGAACACAATCTGTCACACAGAAAGGCTTGAGAAAGAGCAGTGAGCTCCCTGCTTACTGGAGAACATTTGGGAAAATCCAGCATCTATCCTTATAAAGTCTATTAATCAGAAAGCTGGAATTAATTTTTTGCTGAAGGCTTGAAAACACTTGCCCATAAACCATATACCCACCCTCCTATGCCCCTTCATTTCTTAAATGCAGCCTGTTTAATCTTTATAAAGCTGTTGATTTATTAGGACATCTACTTATTGAGTTAACTTATGTTTTCCTACAAAATTCACCTATGTGCATACCAATTCAAAAAATTTAAAACATTAGCCCAATTCACCAAAAAGAAAATAAATATCACATAATTATTATCGAATTAGAATTCAAGGCTGGAAGAATTAATGGGTCACAGAAAGTCATGTTTTGTGGACAAAGGATGTGATCTTTACAATGATAAATGTGTGAACGTCAAGCCCTGAGAATGTAGCCATACCTCATAAAGCAAATCAAAGCATAAGGGTTAATTGATGGGGGAAAGAGTGACTGGACAGCTCACTCATTTCTTGGTAGATCAAATGGCGAAGCCCAAATGAGGACCAGGAGGCTGACTGCCTTTCCCATGTCCTCAGCAGGTGGGCTCGGCTGGGCCAGGCTCCCCTGCCAGGGCACCGCAAACGCTCCTCCAACACAGCCCAGATTGGCTGGTGCTCCTCTGCCTGCTTCTCTGGCTTCAGACCAGCTGGGTGAGCAAGCACCGCAGTTCCCAGCATGCACTGCTGTCAGGCTGCTCCCTTCCTGGCCCACCCAGAGCTCTTTCTTGCCACCAGCAATCAGTATTCCCTCACCCCAAAGCAACTTCCGGCCATTGATCTGAGAATTATAATTTCGCAACATTAGGGAAACAGACAGGAAGGTGGAGAATTAGATGGGTAATGATCAGCCTTCTTCAAAAAGCAAAGCCCACTCACAAAGAAACCCAGGTTTCCAACTGTAGAAGCCTTTAGGTCTCTGAGCCAGAGGACCAAGGGGCAGTAGGAAACAAAGGCAGCCATCCTTCTCTCTTTAGAAAGTCACCTGGCTCTGTTTCAGGAGATGAGCAAGAGCATGCCCCCACCCCCATCCAACTCCATCTCCTCTATTTCTAGTGAATTTCCTCCTGGCCCAGAAACAGACAACGAATGAACACCCCAAGGTAGTTTCCCCTCTGGTGCAGCTGATGAGATTTCAGGAGGAGAGAAAAAGACATGAGGGTTGTACAGGACCTTCCTGGGGGCCCCCACAGGCAGCTCATCCTGCCCCGTCCAGGGAGCTCAGGAGGCTGCTGCTGCTAGGTCCTGGCTGGCTGAAGGTGGAGTGACAGGGGAGAACAGAGAGAGGGAGCGGTACAGGGCCTTGACCTCACACTACTGTCTGCAGAATGGGCGACAGTCACACTCCCAACCCCGAAGAAAATCTTTCTCGGGTGCTCCTGCTGACAGTAAGCACTGTGTTGCGGAAGGACCTGGCTCCGTCCCAGCCTCCTCTAGGAACTCCCTTTCCAGGATCGCTTAATCAAAAGTATCAAAACACAATACAAAGACGAGAGGCTCCAGGGATGTGTGTTCTGTGCCCGGCACTGCTGCTGTTCTGCCTGGAACTGCCAAAGCACAGCGGGTATGGCTTGAACACTTGCTCGGAAAATTGAGGACAGTGTCAGGCAAGCTAGAAAATCGAGCCCTAAGACTGAGCCCACTTGTCCCTGAAATGCATCTGTGTTTGGATGCCCGTGAACTTCTCCGGGTGCCAGTCATTGCAGGTTGCTCCCAGGCTCAGTCATGGCCTGCTCCTGCAGTTGACTCTGCCCGCGGGTCGCCAACCTCTGGACAGATGGGCTTTGCAGGATCCCACTGCTCAGGGTGTTCATTTCTCCAAGTCACAGCCTCCATCCTCAGAGTTCCAACTGCAGACCGTATCCGTGGTCCCGGAACTACACACCACGAGGCTGTGTTGAGGGTGTATTCATGTGAGCTTCAGCCCCAAGCAGGCCTGTGGAACCACCTCCCTTTCAGGGTTCTACCTAGGGTGCAGAACCCTCCATGCCTGGGTTCTGGATCACCCCTCCCCAGTCCCATGGGGCTTGTTCCTATAAACCAGATTTTCCCAGGCCCCTGGGTCTGTGGTTACCAAAAAGTCACGTTGGCAGTAATGACCTGGACTGTGCAGGTTCCGATCTTCTAACACTGCTGGACAGGAGCGCAACCCATACTATGAATCTCCTTGGGCCCCAGGGGGTCTTTCAGGTGTTCACAGAAGCCCTCCATTGTTTAGTGACCCACGCTGGGGAGAACTCCTGGGTGAGAACACCTGGGTCCTCCTCAAGCCTCCAGGACCTATGGAAGTGGGGGTAACAGGCCCTCCTCCACCCCATGTGGTTCTGTCACTCCAAAGCAGAACTGCCCCTGTCCCCACCCAGAGCCCCTCATGAGGTCCAAGGAAGACCAGGCCTCATGCACAGCAAGACTGCCTCTGACCCTGGCCTGCTGTCCACTCAGTCTGGTAACAATCCACACACAAACCTCTGAGTGACTCCTGCCCTGTCACCTCTCCACTGAATGGGGCTCTTGGGAGGATGCACAGACCAAAACCAGCAGCTGCTCAGGCCAACTGGATGGGTGGCAGCTGGCTGGCAAAGACTCTCAGTAATGCAGAGAGATGGGTTTCCTCTGCCTGCTCCAAGGCAGGAACTCTTAGAAGGAGGCCCGTGAGCCTGGTTCAAGTGGACGAGCCATCCAGCGTCCCCCAGGGAGGTGTCTGTTTGTGGATGTAAAATGGAAAGATGAATCCAAGGGATCGATGAAGGTTTCACAGAGTTCAACCATGCAGAGTGGAAGGGACGGAGAGAGGGTTGCATGCCATAGACCAACTTGTTTGGCTACAGGTTCTATTCTGATTGCCAGGTAATTGTATAGAGCAGAAACATGGGAGAGAAATACAATCTGAATCTAGAAGTTACTGACTTTGACATAAAAGCTCTCCTGGTGCCTATCTGGGTGGATCACTCCCTCTTAAAGTGACTTTGGTTCTGTACATCCAGATGTGGTGGGAAAGGAGCTGCAGAGAGGAAGCAAGTTCTCTACAAAAAGGATCCAAGCTGCTAAAACCACAGTTAAGACATGTGAAGAGTTGCTAATTTTGCCCAGAGATGAAAGAAAATTCACAAGCAGGAAGGAAATCATGGATCGGGCCTACAGAGGTTCAGAGGTGGGAACTCTAATTTTGCCAGGGCAGGAGGAGACTGGGGGACTTTCTGAGATGAAGTAGGATCATAGAGTCACCGTATCAAGAGTGATCAGATGATGAGTTCGTGAGGAGCTAAGCTGCCATCCTGAAAGGGAGGTTGAGGGGAGAGGGGCACCTGGGGAGCCGAGTCACTGCAGAAAGTCCCAGCACAAAGGAGGCCCAGTGCAGTGTGCAAATACCCCAGGGCGTGGCAAGGTAGGTCAGGAGACCAACTCAGTTACCATTATCACACAGACACAGCAGAATGCTTGGCGAGGACGAATGGCTTGGCCTGAGACCAGCACAGCGACTCCCAGGCAGCTCCGTTTATAGAGAAGGGGCTGGTGCCATCCCTATCAAGAGTGTTCAGACCACTTCAGTGAGTCCTCCAAGGCAGGGACACAGTGGCGACTACTGACCGTGGTTATCTTCCTGGAGGAGAGGCAAACTAGCCCGAGCGTTCGTTAGCACTGCCCCACACAGATCACCCAACACCGGGAGCAACGCTCCGGCACATGTTAAGCAATATTTGCAAACGTGTGTGGGTGAGTGTTGCTTCTGATTGTGCCAGGCTGGGCAATGGCTCTCTCCTCAGCAGATCACAGCACGACTTGCTTTATTGAAGTTGGAAACAGGGATATCATTTCACCAGCTGGAGCAGGGAGACACTAGCAGCTATGGGCTCCTGAGGGCAGGGGTGGACACAACTGCAGCAGCAGAGCCACGTGAGCGTGGGTGTGCCAGGCCCAGAATAAAAGGCCCTGGGCACTGGAAAGCCCTTCCCAGTGCACTTCCGGGGTGATGGGTGGGGGTTGAGCTCCTCCTTAGTGAGAGGAAAATGAGATTCAGGGAGGTCCATGAGTAGAGACCTCCTGAGTTCCAGTTTTCTGTCCTCCCTGAGCACTTTCCGGGCCGTGTTTTGGCTCCACCACTTCTTAGCTGAGCTCCTTGAACAAGCTCCTGTCCCGTGTTCTCTGCTGTAAAAGTGGAAATGCTAACAACATGCACCCCAGGAGATTGTCCATGCGACAACGTGGGATAAAAGGCCAGCCACGGTACCCACACAGAGGAGAGCAGCATGGGCAAGACAGCCCAGCGCAGCAGAGGTTGACCCACTGCATCTGTGCTCTGGGGTCAGCAGGCCAGACCTCTCACCTGGAGGGGTAGCAGGTGGGCCGCGAGGGGAGGGGCTTGGGCAGAGTCCTAAAGGGGTGTGGGGTTTGCCACCACAAAGGGATGTGCAGGGGTGACCAGGTGGGAGAGCAGATTCTGAGGCAGAAAAGACAGGCGGAGCATGCAGAGGACCAAGGGCCGCCACCCTATCTGCTGAGCAGTGGGGAGTCCCAGAAGGGAGCCTCGTGCTGGTCTAGTCAGGGCAGGTGTGTGAACTTGGAGTCTCATCTATTAATCCAATGGCATTGTGTAGAATGGACTGTCAGGGAAGAGGTGGGAAACAGGAATTTAGATTTTATGGGCACACACACGCATACACCTTTTATTACAGAATATGTGATTGACTTGATTCCATTTTAAGTGGCTTTGGTATTGATTTTACTCCTGTAATTGATTATAGCGGTTGTGTTTTGGTGACATACTCTGATCATATCTCAAATGTACTTGTTGTTAAACCAAGAATAAACCTTTCAATTATATTGTTGTCCTAAGGTAAAATATAATCTACTTTGAGTCAATTCACTGTCATAAACTTTTTGAGAGTACAGCTTGATAAAAGGCACAGACTCACTACATATGACAATAATTAAATCTATATTCAACGAGCATAAAAGAGCGGCTGGAAGGGAGGTAACTGAGAAGAAAACACCACTTGCCTTAAACACGACAAGGAGATTCGTACTAAAGTTGATTCAGATCTATTTGGAGACATGGGGCTATGCCATGTGTTTCAGAGAACATAAAATCCAGTTAAGTGCCCAAATTCTGAAATGAGCTGCATTTTCAAAAGGCAGCGGTGAGGTCTAGGTTTGGGGCCTTGGAATCCACTTTTCTCATGACAGGATATTGTAGATGGATGAGGATGAAGACTTCGGTCCACAAAGCTCTTTATAAATCACCACGCAGCTGAAAGATTCTGTTGGCAATCAACAGGTCGAGCCATTTTTTATAACCACAGTAATAAAAACCTAAAATAATGAATAGGAGATGTTGTTTTCTTCAGTTAAGTGCAATGTGTTATAATGGCATCATTCAGGTATTTTCAGATAGTTTTACAAATATGTTACCACACTGAGATGTTACCATGAAGAGGTGATTCTTTTAAAGTAGAGGTAAAGTAGGCTTAATTATGGATTAAGAGATTGATAATTAATTTTGTGAAGATTCTGAAGAGATTATCTGTACACTTCCAAGGACTTGAGAGTCAGCCAGTCTTGTTCGTATTATGTCTAATTTAATGTTTAAACTCCGTGACTTTGTCCTTCACTCATCCATTCATCAGGCACGATTTAGACATTGCTAGCTGGATGCTGACTACCAGCCAGAGGCTTTGGTGTAAAGAAACCGTTCCTAACTGAAGGAAAAACAGCACTTGGACTTTGACTAATGTACTCAGCCATTTACTTCACAAATGCTGAGAATTTGCTGCATGAAGCCTGTTTTTCCTCTCCTATCAGCTCCTACGTAGCATTTGTGGATCACCAATGGAGTAAAGAGAAATGTTCCTGAGACAATGACCAAACGTAAAAAGAACGGAAGAGGAGGAAGGAAAAAGAGGAGGATGATGTGTCACGTGCATCTCATCTGTGCTGTCACAAGATGCCAGAGGCTGGGAGATTTATGAAGAACAGAGGTTTCCCACCGTTTTAGAGTCTGGGATTGAGACAGAAGGGACAGAGCCGATGCTCCCCAAGGGGAAGTTAATACAAATTTCTTCCATCTTTAAGAGCCATGACTGCCCCAAACACCAGCAGCTGCTCAGAAACATTTTGCTGGGGCCGCAGCAAGCTTCAGTCTTGTCCATCCAGAGATTCGCCCCACGGCAGCCCTTCGGCTATCTCCAGTCAAGTCCGCAGAAGCCCCTTCCCTTCCCCTGGCGAGACAGAGTCCGTGGTTCCCCAGGACCCTGTGCTGAGTGTGAGCATGCCTCTTTTGTCCTTTTAAGCGCCCCCACCCCACGCACGTACTGGCGCAGTGTGGGCACTGATTCCCCTGTGCTGCTGCACGAGTCCTCAGTCGGCTGCATTTTGCCTGTTTGTGATCCCCATCTCCAGGCGAGCAGGCTGAGCGGGTTGCACTGAGGGTGGTGAGCAGTCAAGGCCAGGTGAAGAGCAGAGTGAGCAGCCAGCTCCGGCTGCCCACAGAGTCCAGGAGAGCTGCTGGTAGCTGCCGACTCCGCTGCCAGGACAGCAGCGAGGGGTCTCTAACAGGGAGCTGCACTCTGTCTATTGGTGATTTATATCTGAACTGAGCAGAAGGACCCTCTGCTGTTGGTAATAGGAAGTCCAAGGTCAAGCCTGGCAGGTTCTGTGTCCGGTGAGGGCTGCTCTGGGCCTCCAAGGTGTCACCTTGTTGCCGTGTCCTCCAGAGGGGAGGACTGACCTCTGCATGCTCGCTCACATGGTGGAAGGCAGAAGGGCCAGTGAGTGGCTTCTGGGAGAAGCCTCTCACAAGGGAGCATCCCTGGGGCTTAGTCACCCCTAGCTCCCCGCCTCTGGTACTATCATAGTGCAAACCTGAATTTTGTGACTTTCAAGCCATGAGAGTGTGTGTGTGTGTGTGTGTGTGTGTGTGTGTGTGTAACCCCTGTGCTCACTGGAGGTATTTTTAAGGGTCCTCACATTTTGGAAAGGGAACTGAAAGTTCCCTCTGCCCCAGCTCCTGCCGCCTACGAAGCATGTGATGGAAAAACAGGCTGGCGGGGCCGGAGGGGCAGCGAGCGAGTGAGCCCTGGGCCTCTTGGGTGCCACTGTGGTCGGCGATTGTGATGGTGGCCTCTTGCTGTGATCAGTACGATCTGGGGGTCAGCATTGTGAAGGAGGGGTTTGGGGATGACTTCAGGAAGTGGAAAATTACTGTAAATAAGGGGGTGTGTAGCTGTTTTTAATTTTATACAGCTCATTATATCATGGTCAAATGAAAACCTTGACATTTGGGGCAGGAAGCGTGCGGCTAGCGGGGTGGGCGGGTGGATGCCAGCCCCTGCTGCCACACCGAGGGAAAGTCACTCAAGAGTCTCAAGCCAGATGCGCAAAGAGGGGTCTTCAGAACTGGCATGGTGACTCCTTGCAGGCAGAGCTCCCTGCAATGCGCTCCGTGCAATGGGGGCCCATAGGAAGGCAGGAGCAGGGCGGGGGCAGAGGGAGGGAGGACTCCTCCAGCCTCAGGTCAGGCACCAGAGCCCTAATTAGATGAGGCCAGTGGAACGCACTGCTCTTCCTCGGGGGCCCTCAGTGGCTGAGGTCAGATGAACACAAAGCCAGGACAGCTCCAGGTTGGGCTGCACCATGAAGGAAAGGCCTGCCGTTCTCTGCACAGCTGTGGAAACGACAAGGAGGTTTCTGGATTGCTCTGCTCATGGCCCCGAAAAACAGCCACTCAAAAGCTGAACCATAAAACGCAGAGTCCTTGGTAGGTCACCTACATTCAAGGTGAAAGAGCTTCAACATCACATCTCCAAAATAAAATTCCCCCAGAATTTTATCCTCATTTGGAAAACTGAGATGCAAGGACCATTGCCTGTAGAAACAGTAGTGGGTGGCCATCAAGTGGTCAGGGGAAAGCGCCTGGGGCCAGGGCCTGAGGTGCAGCCCAGCCTTGCTGGCTGCGCTGTGGTGTGACCTGGCACACGGCCCTGGACAAGCAAGGGATCCTCTCTGCACAGTGATGGCACCCAGCTGGTGGCCCTGTGGGAAATGCACACACAGCTGGGGACAGTGCAGGAGTGTGGGACAAAGGAGGCTTGCTATGCGACTACCAACAAAGGCTCCTTTGGAATTTTTGCCTAGTTAAGGGAAAGAGAGACTGGGAGACAGAAAGAAATAGACACCCAGGGGGTGGGGGCTGCGTGGACCCACCTACCGTGATGCTGCCTGGAGGAAGGGCGTGGGGTTTTAGGATGCAACCTCCTGTGAACACTCACTGCTCATATAAAGGCTTTTTCCAAGGTGGTCGTTGACAGACCACGCATTCTTTCCTCTCTAAGTGGGTGTGGCTTATTTCCCTCCTTCTGAGGCTCTGTATTCTTAGAAACTCTAGGAAATGCTTTTCTACACCTTGGCCTAGTCTTACCTTCCTCTGCTTTTTCTCTCTTCAACTGGCCAGGGTCAGAGTAACCAATCAGCCCACCCATCCTCCCTCTTGCCTCCCTCCCTCCCTTTCTTCCTTCCTCCCCTGCCCTCTTCTGCCCTCCCCTCTCCTTCCCTCCCCTTCCCAGCGAGGCTCCTCTCCTTCCCTCTTCCTTAAAACTTCTGGGTCTTTATGTTGGGGGGTGGGGTACCAGGGATTGAACTCAGGGCCACTCAACCACTGAGGCACACCCCCAGCCCTATTTTGTATTTTATTTAGAGACAGGACCTCATTGAGTTGCTTAGCGCCTCGCCATTGTTGAGACTGGCTTTGAACTCTTGGTCCTCCTGCCTCAGCCTCCTGACCTGCTGGGATTACAGGCACGGTCCACCTTCTGGGGTTTTGGCCCCTCCTCTCTCTTTCCCTCCCCACCCCCATTGTCTTACAAAGATACTTGCTAAATAAGAGCATTGATGGTCAGTCTTATCCAAACACAGGAGCTGCACTGGAGGTTAATCATACACATATTCAGGAGCTTATCAAGGCCTATTTCAAATGTAAAAGACCTCAGGCCCACCGGTGGGAACACCTCCTTTCTCCCTGAGGAGTATGTCTATCATGGAAGTGAGCCCAGATTCACTTGGTAGGAAGGAAGGTGGGGCAGCCCAGATGATAGCCTGGATTCTTTTTCAACCCCTATTTCACATACATTTTGCTCCACAATCTACCCAGAGCCACATGTGAACCCCTAAGCTGCCACATCAAAGTGGATTTTTCCGCTATCAGGCCCCTTCCGCGTGGTGGGAGTTCTCTCTGCCCCTTCTCCCATTACTCTTCTTTTCTGTGATTGTTCATGGACTTTATTCTTCAAAATTTGTGAGACAAGCACCCAAAAAAGAAATTGGCGAAGCGGGGAATCTAGTCTCATCTCCAAACTCTGGTTTCGTTGCTGATGAAAAAGAGCAACCTGTCTGTGTTTCTGGAAATGGAGACAGGTAATAAGGAAGGGACTGGAAACAGCAGGAAAGGAGGGGTGGGAGCAAGTGGGGAGGCAGAGAGGAGAAGGAGGAAGCGATGTTTTCAAAATTTGGTTGCAAAGAAAAAAACAGTAAAGTAAGGGAAAATATATATATAGTGAAATATGCACATGAATATACACATTATCACGTAATGCAGTAGGGTACAAGGCTGTACACACAGCAGGTTAGAATGATGTTAAAACCAAACTGAAATCAATGCAGGAAAAATGAGCTGACGAGTATTTCTAAGGCGTTAGCAGTACTGGTCCTTCTTTTTGTATAACAGGAAGAATGGACAGACTTCTTTCAAAGAGAAGCCCAGCTTTGTGAAGACCACCAAGGTAGCACAGCATCCCACCAGCCTAGAGGAGCCGTCCCTCCTTCTCACCCATGCCCCCACCCCCAACCTCCCATTTCCCCACCCCTCCCCGGCTCTGGTCCATGTCGCAAGCCTGTGAATATTCCCAGTAAGGCCCTTCCCTCGCTCTGACCTGTCTTCTACACCAGAACCAGTAAGGCCTACGGTCAGGGTGGAGCCTTGTCCCCAACTCCGTTCCTGGCACATGCAATGCTCTCAATCAATATGGTCTCATTGAATCTGACCCTCCTTATCACACATTTGTGGCCCTTGCCTGACTTTCGTGGACATGCATGGCTGGTTGGAACCTGCCTTTACTGTCTAATTCCTGCAGGTCCACCCTGCGGAGCGCCTGCCTTCTCCAGAGCAGGCCTTGTTCTCCCCATGCTGAAGCATCTCCTCTCAGGCTCCCTTCTGCCCTCTCAGTGTCTGCCAGGATCTTCTGCTGCTTCTGGAAACTTCCTGTGTACCTGTCTCCTCACCTAGTTTGACTGAGGTTAACACCCTGCAACCTTGGCCAAAGGAGCCTGTTCAGAACTGCTGCTGACCACTGATGTAGGTCACTCACTGGTGTGGAGGTGATTAGCTTGGGTGTGCCGGTTTTGGTAACTGAGGTGTGGATCCATTTCTTGGGCAGGCCGCACCTCTAGGGAGGTCCGGAACCTGACTGGGAGGTTCAGTCACCCAGCCCTCCCCTGATGCCCTGCCTCTGCTCCCCGACAGCCCTCCAAGACATGAGGTGGACGGCCCAGAGGCCCTGCCACTGCTCACTTAAAGACCAGGTCAGGCCCTAGTGGTGAAGGGCCCTGCACCCTGCAGACACCCTCTGGGTCCTCAGAACCAGCCACAGTTCACAAAGCAGAACGGCAGGGTTTGCCGCATCTGTAAGCAAACAGTGGCTGTCCACTGGAAAGTATCAGGATCGAGTTTGTTTTCCTCCTTGTGACAAAATTTCAGTGGCTCTGAATACTGCCCATGGCCGTATGCGGCTTGGTATGCGAGACCTCACATTTTAACCCAAACCTTCCTCATCAGTAGACACTATTGAAGGCCACCAGCCTGTACCTTTTCCTCATGTAAAGAGAAATGTGGAGTTCCTTGCTGAATGAATGAACGGAACCAACCTCAGGTGTTTCACCTTTGACCCTCTGTGTTCTCTGGATTTACCAATGCAAGATGTGGCAAGCATCTCAGAGGGACTGTCCTTGGTCTTGGTTTGTGCCTCAGGGGCCAGCCAGCACTGAAGAATGCCAACCAGCTGAGGAGACACAGGTATCTCTGTCTTGAAGGCGATGGTCACTGCTTGGTATTTCTCCTCCCTCTGTGCATGAGGTGTCCAAGGTGACACAAGCCAGCTGAGGGCAGGACAGGAAGAGGATGGCTGAGGACCTTGCAGAGGGTCTTCCTGAGCAAATAGGGACAAGGTGGCTTGCTTAGTTCAGAAGATCTGGGGCTTTGTGTGAATGTGGGGGGGGACGTCTGGGTCTGCAGTGGCCCATCTCATGATGATTGGCAAAGGGCGCTCACCCACTAGCGTGGCCTTCAGCTATTACAAAACCAGGCCACTGCCTCTGCCTAGCTAGAAGGAGGCCTGGGCTGGTGACTCATTCATACTCATGGAGAATCTGCAATGCTCCAGCTGACCCAAGCCTCCGTCTCCCACGGGCTGAGCCTTCTCTACCAGGACAGTCTCAGAGCTCAAGCAGCTGAGAGGAAGACACAGGGTGAGGAGGAGACTCCCCAGCACTTGCTCTTCCCCTCTTCCCCTCAGACCCCGACCTCTCTCCCCCTCACCACCAACTTTTACTTTCTTGAAACATTTGGTTATTTGTCACCCCTTGGAAGCAGCTTGGCCAGTGGGCTCTGCCTTTGGACTGAGTGTCAAGAAATCAAGGTGACGAGATAGGCCAGTTGCCTTCCTTACCTCCTTGAGCTGGGCCAGGAATCTGTGCCTGTGAATGATAAGAGGGCACCTAGCTATTCCTCACGCTGGTAACAGCAGACTCAGTCCAGGAAGTACTGCTCCCGGGGGGCTGCGTTCACCCACGGACAGCCCAGTTCTGTCCACCGTACCCCAAAATATGGGGAGCTATGCTTGGTTCTTGGAGAGAAGAGGAGTCTTTTCTAGAGCTACTGTCCCTGGTACCCCTCTAGATTGCTGCAACCTGTGCCAGGTCAATGGGCAGGAAGCCTGATGAAAGTCACAAAGCCTGCCCAGGCCACTGTCGTGATGGAAGTGTTCACACAGTTGTCAAGCGCCAACGCTGTGACGGCAGAGCAGAGAAGCTGTCCGTGCCACGGGCTGGCAACCGAAACGCCGGCACGTTCCTATGCGCACTTCCCACCAATCAGCATTTTAGAGGAAACTGAGTGCATGCATCAGCCAACTCTCATTTCCCCGTCTTCTCCCTCGTTGATCATGGAATGATGGAATAACCCTTCCCCTCACTGCCCCCCCAAGGGCAAATCCTCTAAGCTGTCACCTGGGCCTCTTGGGGCCAAAGGCTGCAGATCCCAGCTCTACACCTGTGACCCTGTCAACTGGGCACCCAACTGCAGCCAAAGTTCCCAGCATTTCCTATCAAGGCCCATGGCCGCCCAGCTCCCCCAGGATCCCTAGAGGTCTAGCTAGAGCAGACCCTGGCTAGAGATGAGCTGTGCCTTTTGCTCAGTGGCCCCTGAGAAATCTGCACTTTTCACGGGGCACTAGGAGCTGCAGGAACCTGCCTGGCCCTGGACTCTGCCCAGCGCCTGGCACGCTGAAGGTCTGCCTGGCTCCTCCCAGCCCTAGTCTAAGCCTGAGTGAGCTGATGTTGGCTGGCCAGCCCGGCCTCACCCGGGATCCCTGCTTGGCTTGGCCTTTTTCAAGGAGGCAGGGAGCCTGCGGAACTGGAGTTAAGCAAGAGCTTCCCTGGGGCACATTCTTGCCCAGAGCCTTGTATCTGGCTTCTCAGCCAAGCATGGGTGGCTCTGGCCCTGTTCCTGCGGATCCCCAATCATGGTGCCATGCTGCACATGGGTGCATCTTGCCCTGGTATTCCTCCCGGAGGAAGGAGCAAGCCAGACATGGGCTGTGCCCGCAGACACTTGCACTGACTGAATTCCCAGAAGGCACTGCAGCCCCTAGGCCATGCTGGGGTTCTCTGCGCCTAGCTGAACGGGCTTGGCCAGGTGTTCTTGGGCTGGCCAAGGGCAAGTGCTCAATGCCAGGGTGGTTTAAATTTCAAAGAGGCGGGACATGGCAGAATGTTCGAAGTTGGGGCTCATAACGATCCGATAGGGCCTTCTGGGTCGCCACGGCAGCTTCGCCAACTTCACCCACGTTTCTCAGATCACCTTGTGTATCAGAGGATGGCGTCTGATTATTTTTGCTTGTGAGTTAGAAGCATGCATGACAGACAGTCCAAATTGCTCCTTCTCTGGAGCAGACCAAACAGCTCAGGCTGCAGCGAGTGGCTCTTACTGAATCTCACCAGCTAGGATGTGGTAAGCTGTGAATGACCACTCTGGTCCCCACTTTTACCTGAGGTCCCAGCACCTGGCAGGGACCACCCTGGGGGTTTGCCAGGGACAAGCCTGCTGAAGCCCACCCCAGTGTAATTATGAAACTCCCCCCATTGCTCTCAAAAGTGAAAGCAATGGCTTGTACTGCAGAGGACCTCACACTCATCCTGGCCCTGCTCCTGCCAGTGCGCGGAGCATGGTGTGGCTGGAGAAGCGGGGTTGGGAGGGGAAGCGATCCGTCCACGCTCACGCGCTGAGTCAGTGGCCCAACCATTTAAGGGAGCCCATCAGCTCTGACTCAGGAGCCACTCACTCCCGACACTGCCCTGCTGAGGGGAAGAGAAGGGACAGGCTGGGTCAGTGGATCACATGGGGCCCATGTGTGTGTGAGACTGGGAAGGAGGCGGACGACAAAAACCACCAGCAGATGAAAAGCATCCTGCCTGCCTTGGCTGAGGTGCCAGGCCCACGCCCCAGCACCGGAGGCCTTCAGCCTTAGCAGGGCAGGGGCGGAATTGAACTGCAGAATGCAGGCACCCTGCAGGTGGGCTCAGGAGCAGCTGGGTGATGACTGAAGAGTGGCACCAGCCCACAGGCGACAGGAAGCAGGAAGCAGGACAATCAGGGTGGCCGCAGGGAGGAGTTAGGTTGCTGCTCTCGCCACATCCAGAGGTGGCAGAGGGTCTTCCAGGCATCTGGGAAGGGCACCTAGGCTGCCTCCAACTCTACCTTATTTATCCAGGTGAGTGACGAGCTACCTTCTGCAAGAGGAAGCCTGCTGAAGGAAGGACATGTGGGGACAAGGAGCAGAGGCGATGGAAGACAAGCAGCAAAGAATGTGCCCGGCATCCTCTCTTTCTCCCCTTCCTTCCTTCCTTCCTTCCTTCTTTCTTCTTCTTTCTCTCTCTTTCTCTCCTTCCTTCCTTCCTTCCTTCCTTCCTTCCTTCCTTCCTTCCTTCCTTCCTTCCAGTTTTATGGAGAAATGGTGAAACTCTTGAAAGTGGCAATTACAGAGGGTGGGAGGAGAGAAACCACAGTGATTTTTTTTTTTCCAGGACCAAAAAAATGTTTTCCCTAAACTAAACAAAGTTAGATTGAGAAATTCAACACAATACCTTAGGGACCTGGTGGCTCCTTGTGCCTTCCCACAGGCGCCAGCGCAGACTCTGATGGCCGCCCAGGGAGGAGAAGGAACACGCAGATGGTCCAAGACCCAAACGGGGTCATGGTTGTCTTTTGCAAGTAATGTTTGTCACCTCCTATGAGGACAGTGCTCTGAGAAGCACCTTTTGTGCGCTGGTGACCCTCAGCCTGCCACCTGCCGGCAGCCTCACCTGTTGGGGTCCTAGAGCTCAGCCTCAAGCAGGATGGCATGTGCTCTTCTCCCTTAGGGCCCTGGGGGCAGGGGTGGCTGCTGCTGATACCTAAGAGGCGATTTTCCTCTGATGACACCCTGGGCAGAGTGCTTTAGTATCATTAAAGAAACAAAGGAATCCCCTAATTACAAGATGAAACTGCCTTCAAAGAGGAACAGGAGGCCAAATTCTTTAGAAAAATTCGTGCTGGGCCTGGGTGGTCCTGCTGGGATTAGTTCTTCAGTGGTTTGATTAAATGAAGCCATGCATTTGAGAGCAGCCTTGTCGATTTGTTTAAATAAACAAACAAAAAAAGTATGTCTGGGGATGTAGTTTGGCTTGCCTAGTATACACAAGGCCCCGGGTTCCATCCCCAGTGTCGCCAAAAAAAAAGTGGGCGTTATTCAACCTTCTTGCAAATTACAGTGGTTTCAAGTGAATTGAGAATCAGTAGCTCAGCTCAGGCTCTCCCTTGACAGATGCCGTTTGTCTGTGTCTGATGGCAGGAAACACCACCCCCCACACCTATCCCATCTTAGCAACTGCTCTGTTGTACAATGTAGGGTCAAGTTTGCATTTACGTGAAATTCGGATGCTCAGCTATCTGACTTTTAACTCCTGGATCTAAATCTAGTCAGGTCTTGTGTCTGCAGATCCCTTTAATTAGTATGTTATCTCAAATTTTTCTTGAATTGAGGTGGCTGTGTTTCTGCTTCTTATCTGGGGAGCGAAAGGTCTTGGGCCACCTGCCCAGCCCTGGGGAAGCTGAGATTGCATCTGCAGAACAGCTCACTCCTGGAGATTCTGTGGAGGCTGAGTAGGGAGGCTCCCTCAGCCTCAGGTGGTAATCTGGGCCCTTGCCCATCTTGGAGGTAGGGGAGGAGTAGGCGCTCAGCTGTGGGACAGTGAGGCGGGAGGACTGTCCCCACCCGGGCACTTCTGAGCAAGAGTGTGGAAGACCCCAGGCAGCACTCCTGCTAGCTGGGCACAAGGATGAGGGAGGCAGGGCTGCACAGTGTCAGACAAGAATCAGGACTAGCGTCTGGTCCCAGCACCTCCGAGTGTGGTCTCCTTGGCTGTGATCTTGCAACCCCTGGAGTCACTGGACCAATGACAATGTCCTAGTGGCCATCAAGGAGCTTCCCTCAGGCAGCTGGAATGGGTGACTGAAGATCACCACCTCACAGTGAGGGACAGACACCCAACCCCAGCATCTGTCATATCCATAGAGAGCGGAGAGCCCACCCCATCAAGTTCAGGATTCCTGATTGAACAAAGGGTCTTTCCCTTCCCAAAAGGGAGGGAGGGTGGGATGAATCCGTCCCCCCTGTGTACGTGTATGAATATTCCACAGTAAACCTCACCTTGATGCATATCCACAATGCACTAATTCAAATAAAAACTATAATAAATAGAAGAAAGATCAATAGAGTAGAGGACAGGGGATGGAGGAGGGGAAGGGGAGAGGAAATACTGGGGACAGAACTGGAGCAAGTTATATTCCATGCTTGTATAATTAGGTCAAAATGAACCCAAATATTATATATAACTATTATGCACTAATAAAAAAAAAAGAATAACAAAAAGAAGAGCAGCACCATGCTCCTTTGCCTTCTTGAACACACCTTCATGGGCCTATGAACTGGATTTTCTCCTGAGGGTGCCCCAGAAGAACAACTGGTGGGCAGAGGTAGGTGCAAGTTCAACTTTAATAGGTGATAGCACATTATTTGCCTAAATGACTGTGAGAACACAAACAGCCCCAGCCTAAACTCCCACAGTGGTCCAAGTCTACAGAGAAGGGATTTTTTTTTATAAGTTCGACTTTTTTCATTGGTAATTTCCCTTTTAAGAAAATTGTCTCTATTTAAGGTGTCCAACACTTTGTTTGGACACGCACAGAAAGTGAACTGCCTACACGGTTGAGCAGGTCAACACATCCAGCCTCTCCCAGGAGTCTGGTGAGAGCACCTCAGCTACTCTCAGCAAATGTCCAGCACTGGCTGCAGCACGTTAGCCATGGCCGTTCTGCTGGGCATGGCCTGGCTGTCTCTGGGCTCCCCAGCTGCAGCTCTGTGCCCTGAGCCTGCATCTCCCTGCTCGGCCTCTCTGTGACTCTGGGAAGCGCAGTTCTACTCTTTCCTACGCAGTCAACTTTTTTGTTCATTAAGGTTCCACACAAAAGGAAAATCCTGAGTGTTCTTGTGTCTGGCTCGCTTCACTGACCACAGTGTCGACAGGCTCACCTTGCTGCCACAGGCTGAGTAAAATTCCATCTTGCGTCCACACCACACAGTCTGTCCCCAGTGGGCCATGCACAGGTGCAGGTTGCTCCACACCTTGGCTGTGGTGGACAGGGCTGCAGGGAGCACGGGAGCAGCGTGTCTGGAGGAGCTGGTCTCAATTCCCCTGGCACTCGCCCAGCAGAGGGGTTGGGGGCATAGGGCAGCTGTTTCAGTCTTTTGAGGGACCTCCCTCCCGCTTTCCATATGTTTGTATCAATTTTTACTCACACCGAGAGTGCTCGGTCCCTTTTCTCCACGTCCTTGCCAATGCTTGTCCTCTCTCACCTTTTCAATGACAGACACACGAACGATGTGAGGTGGCATCTCACTGTGGTTTGGCTTGCATTTCTCTGGTGATTAGTGATGCTAATACCTGCTTTTATACCCGTTGCCCATTTGCACGCTTTCTTTGGAGAAATATCTGTTCAGGAGCTTTGGCTTTGTTTTGTTGGTACTGGGGATGGAACCCAGGGGTGTACTGGGGATGGAACCCAGGGGTGCGCAGCCACTGAGCTACATCCCCAGCCCTTTATATTTTATTTTATTATTTTGAACAGGGTCTTGCTAAGTTGCTGAGTGGCTTTGAACCTGAGATCCTCCTGCTTCAGCCTCCTGAGACCCTGGAATCACTGGTGTGTGCTACCGCACCTGGCCCATTTTTTATTGGGTTTTTGTTACATTTACTGGTATATTCTTGTGATTGAGTGTTGTAAGTGCACTGCATATTCTGGAGATTAATCCTTTGTCAGATACACGGATTGCAAATGTTGTCTCCAGTCTGAAGGCTGTCCTTTCTTTTTGACTGTTTCCTTTGCTGTGAGGAAGCTTTTGGGTTCGACCCAGTATCACCTGCTTTGCTTCTTACTTCCACATGCCTCTGACTTTTCACTGTGCCTGGGGACTGGCTTCTATAATGAGACAGCTAAAGTGAAGTCTTAGTGACATCAGTGCCTTTACTCCATTTATAGGTGTGCAGATGGAGGCAGAGAGACTAAGCCATTCGTCCCAGGCCACAGTGTTGGTGAGTGGCAGAAGCAGTAAAGTTGGGCCCAGGCCCAGACCAGAGCGAACTCAGAACCTGTGTGTGGAACAGCTCCTTGCCAACGTTGACATCGATAAGACTGTCTCTCTTTTCCTGAGGTGAAGCTGATTTTTAAACATGCACTCCATTAGTTTGCTGGGCTCCCATAACAGTCCCACAGATGGAGGGGCGTAGCCAACAGAGTTGTGTTGTGGAGTCATGGAGTTTGTGTCCAGAGCACCTGTGCTTACCTCGAGTGTCGCACCAGGAGTGAACACAGGCTTTGGAAATGGTGTGGAATCCAGTTATAAAATCCTTATGGATTCCAGTCAAAGTTCAAAAAATTCTAAATACAAACTATCCCTGTTCCGTTTGAGGAAGTTCGTTCCAGCGCCCAGAGTTCTTCGCGGGGCAGAAGGCTGCAGTGTTGGGTCTGGTCTTGAGTTTGAATGGACGCTGATGACGCAGAGGGCCACCACTGGGCACCCTGGCAGCTGCGGCTGGGAGCCATTTCTGGTGCCTGTTGAACACTCGCCAAGACATGGTAGCTGTTGGCTGCTGCAGCGGGGATCTAGAACATCCCCCAAAGGCCCAGTCTGAGAGGCTTAGACCCCGCGTGGTGCAATTGGAGGTGACAGGACACTTACAAGGTGTGGGGCCTAGCAGAGGTCTCCAGGTCACGGGGTGTGCCCTGAAGGAATGACGGTGGCCTGCAGCCCCTTCTTCCTCTCGCTCCCTGGCTTTGAGCAGCGGCTCCTGTGTGTTCCACCATGATGTGCTGCCCCCGGCCCAAACAGCAAGGGCAGCGGATAATGGACCAAAGCTTCCAAAACAGTGAGGCCAATAAAGCCTTTTCCATTTACTTTGATGACCTCAGGTATCTGCCCCAGAAACTAACTGCAAGCTCACCACACACCCACTCCCCCACCAGCAGTCATCACCCAGGACGAGGCAAGTCCAGAAAGTGTGGAAAACATTCACAGGTGCTATTTGCACACGGCTTGCCACAGAGCTAGGGTAAACACTGTGATTTCTGCTGGTCAACCTTTAACACAAGGCAAACTTGCCTTTGCAAAGTGTGCCCGTGACTGTCCTCTGCATGGTGCTCACATCAACAGGCGGGCAGCGGAGGTGGCCCAGGGCCCGGGCCAGGGGCCACAGTGGGGATCTCGGTGGGCCCAGTGGCCATCAGCTCAGAGTCCTGTGGCTCCTGCAGCTGGCTTCTGCCTGTCAGAGAGCTCTGGGGTAAACAAGACCAGTCGTAAATCAGGAGCCTCAGAGGAGGAATGTGAAGGTGTTTGGTGACCTAGGAATTCTAACTCACTGACCTCCCTCCGTTTCTGCCAGGAAATCCAGAAGGACCAGCAGCTGCCCAGATAACCATTTTGACCAATAGAATCTTAGGCAGAAATGGCCAGTCACGGAAAGTGAGTCTGGTAGACCAATTGGGAGAGGAGGTCAGTGAACAGAGAGAGATGGCCTGAGAGATTTCAGAGGATGTTCCTCCTCTGGAATCAGACTTTGCCTTTCACACACTGGGAACATTTTTATGAGCATAAAAATCACTGTAAGAGACTTGAAATATTTTCTCTCATGACAGTTCAATTCATGAGCTATTCAAATTTCAAAACTTCAGGGCACTAAAAAATACACATCATCTGAATGTAATACTGCAATAACTGGTGGCCAATCTCTGCCAAGGATGGGTGGGGAGGGCGACCGCGCTCCATATAGTTTTTATTTACATAGAACTGAGCATTGCATGACCTCACATGTCCCCAAAATAGCTGAGAGACATGGAATTTAAAAGAGAGAGACTTAAGAAACACTTTTCTCAAACATATACTTTTCTCTTAGGAAAAATAGCTCTCAGACCTTGAGTGAGAAAGTGTTTATGTTTATTGTACACCAATCCCAACCAGCATGAGCTTCTCACTTTTGTGCCCATGGCAGTCCAGAAATTGAAAATTAGCAGGAAGGAGGGGCCCCTCACAGCCGTGCTTGCTAACAAGAAGCAACTGCCCAGACAAGGGGAAACAGAAATGTAAAAAGCAGAAGACACAAGATTTCCAAAAGTCACAGGAATTCGGGATCCCTTAGTGCACAGGCAAATATCCCTATCTATCCCTGTCATCTAAAGCCAGGATTTTACCCCACAACAGCAGAAGAATCGGTTCTCATTGGGGCAACTTCAAGACCGAAGGGGAAAAAGTTAAATAGAGTTTCCCACACTCTTAGAAAGCAGGAGAGGGTGATTACATTTTAGAAAATTTTCTGCCCCAAATGCTTTCTTTCTTCTTCCCCTCCCCTCCTCCCCTCCCCTCCCCTCTCCTCTGCTTTCATTCTTCTGAGACTTGGAAGGGCCAGCCCGAAGGGCCTAGAACAGCTCTCCAGGATCCTCTGAGGAGAGCTGAGACGCCAGGCCACTGCGATGCAGGGTTATTACCCGCTGTGGGTCAATGCTGCTCACACCCTTTAAGAATCATCTCACAGTTTCTGAGTTACTGAACAGCTGGACTACTGTTAAAGATAGTGTTACTGAAAGGAGGAGAAGTGGGGGAACAGGAGAGGATGTCAGAATGAGCAGGACCTCATGGGTGTGGTGGGAGGGAAAGGCAGCTTCAGACGCAAGAGACTCACCACCTCCATTATTCCTACTTTCCGCCCCCCTCACAGACAGACCTCCGGAGCTGCCCATGACCATCAACACCCTTTCCAGTGCTGGAGAGCCACCTCCCCATGTGG